>OY776112.1:371184554-371627054 GCA_963675035.1 Allygus modestus
TTATAATTGAGGCATACAGTGAAAGTTTGAATAAATCCGAATGAAAATGCAAGTAGCAAAAGCTTCCCAAAACCCCGTTTTTAGGTTCCGAGAGTCAAATTTTGCCACTCCCGTTGAAAAAATAGTAAGACAAAACAGAAAATTAAATGTTAAAAGACATTTTTATCAGCAATATATTTTAGAACAATCCATATTCAAAAAGTAAACAAAGAACATATGATATAAAAAAGCAATTCATATTAAAATAAACCTCATATCCTATACCCTAATATGAGTAAGGATTGCTTGCTTGCTTGCTTGCTTCCGACACTGATCTCAAAAACGGCTCCAACGATTTCCTTAAAATGTTCAAAACAACTAATTTCTTGGATAAAAGTAAATTCTAGACAGGCCTCATCCCCAGGAAAAATCAAATAATGTAAAAAAACTCTAATGGAAAGTAAAAAAAAATAACATTGGGCTTATGGAGTTTCAAATCAAAACAAAAGAATTATAACAGCTGTTCGTAATCAACCAGGGAACTGTCAAAGTAATACTCATGTTGTTTATGATTATTAACATAACATGTGGTTTCTTGAGAGCACAGATTAAAAGATTTGAGTGAAGATTACATATATAGAGAAGACTGCAAAATAAATCAAAGGGACATTGAGCTATAAATAAAAACAGGTGTGACCATAAAAATGTAGAAAGAGGCAAATGAGTTATACAAATCTGATTATCAGTAGGGGAAGTGGTGAAATATTACTCCAAGTCATCTAAACAAACTGAAGGCCTTCCCCTGAGCAAATCTTGGCCCCCAGGTACTGTCAGATAATCTGAATAAAATCAGATTACATCCTCTCCCCTCCCACAGAAAATATATCAACCTTTGTTACAGGACAGCGGAAAGTTCCCTTATTTGTTTGGACATCTACAACTCTCACTTGGGCGTCATGACTTGGAAAATTGGCTGATATTTTCCCAAGTGGCCACGTATTTCTTGGTTTGTCTTCTTCTATAATAATTGCCAAGTCGCCAATCTTTGGTGGTTCGATCCTATTGTGCCATTTACACCGTCTTTTTAAGCAGGGGAGATATTCATGAACCTATATTTTCCAAAATCCATTCAAAAGAGTTCTTATCCGAGCTAGTTATCTTTTACAAAGTTGGTCTTCATTAATGTGAATTTTAAATGCCTCGCGGAGAAAATTATTTGGTCTGATTGGCTCCGGGTCCAAGGGGTCAATTGCGACATGGGTGAGAGGGCGTGAATTAATAATAAATTCCACACGAGTTAAGAAAGTCTTTAGCTCTTCGTCTTTGAGAAACTGAGAAATCATGGCACTTTTCAATGCAGTCTTCACAGATCTTATTAGTCGCTCTCAGCAACCTCCCATATGTGGTGCTCTTGGTGGAGTGAAATTCCTTTTATCCCATTCGGTGCAACACTTCGTTGTATCTGTGAGTTGTTTAGAGATTTTATGGCATTTCTTAGTTCCCTATCGGTTCCTACGAAGTTTGTGCTGTTATCTGAGATCATCTCTGACAGACAGGGTCTTTGGCTGATAAATCGTAGGATTGCCATCACACAGTTCTCTGTACTCAGGGAATGAGCGATTTCAAGACGAATCCCATAGTAGACATACAGGTGAACAACACTCCATACCGTTTTTCTTGTCTGCAACCGACAGTGACTTCCATTGGGTCAAAGTAATCAACTCCAGTATAAAAGAATCGATGTTCTACTCGTGATACTCGTAATCCTGGCAAAGGGGCTATCTGAGGGGGATTAGGTCTGGCGTTATCAATTCTGCATCGCATACAACTTCTCTGCACATTTTTTACCACTGATCGTAAGTTCAAAATCTAAAACCTTTCTCTTTTAATGTTCATTACTGTTTCAATTCCTTGGTGAAAGCACTTCTCATGAAACATCTTTACAATTAATCTTGCTGCTTAGCCTTTTCCATCTAATACAATCGGTTGCTTGTTTTCCGGACTAATTTCAGGTGGGTTACAAGTCTCCCGCACATTCTTGTTAAAGAATTTTCGTCAAGAATAAGAGGAGCCAATGGATATTGGGCAAAGATTTTCCATTCACAAGTACAGTCTTCTCTTCTTTAAAGGTCTATCTTGAGATATTCCAATCAATATTTTCTCAGCAGTCTTTATTTGATCAGGATTAATTTCTAAAATCGTCTAGCAATTTACTTGTTATATTTGTAGTTCTGTTTTATTAGTTGCGTTAACTCGACACTTCAGTGCATCTATATATCTCTTAATCCATGTATTTACATGTGTTACCTTTTCCCAAGAAGAATATCTTTCGACATCGATCACATGTACCATATCTTCGTTGTGTACTCCAACAAACTTCCGTTTCACCTCTTCACAATTTGCAACTTGCAAAGTCGATGGCTGTTCTGGCCAGTAATCTGTGTCACGTTGTAGAAACGAAGGACCATATATCCAGTATCATGTGTGCTTGAGGTAAATTTCTTGTTACTTTTTGTAGCAATATCAGCAGGATTTTGTTTTGATGGGACCCCGTTTCCATTCCTCATTTTTTTATAATTAAATAATTTCTCCAATTCTATTAAAGACAAATTGTTTAAACGTTCTCTGGTCTGATATAAACTGTACAATACTGTTAAGGAATCTGACCAAAATTCTTTCTGGACAATTTTAATTTCTATATCACGTTCAATGCTCCTAGCAAGTCTGCATCCAAGAACTGCTGCTTGTGGTTCCAGTCTCGGAATGGTGGTTGGTTTCAGTGGTGCTACTTTAGCTCTTGACATGATCAACATTGTCTAGTATGATTCGTGAGTGTTCTTATGCCGTAAATATGCAACAGCGGCATAAGCTTCTTCGCTCGCATCAACAAAGACATGAAGTTCGACTTCCTCTATTTTCAGAGTTTTGAAATAACAACGTGGGATGGCAAGATATTAAAGTTGTTTTACTTCTTCTAACCACTCTTGACATTTATTCGTCAGTTCAGGTGTTAACACTTCATCCCATGTTATCTTTGTTCGCCAAATGCCTTGGACTAATATTCGACATTTTATCGTCGTGGGCGTGACTAATCCTAAGGGATCAAAAATATATATTGCAGATTTTAAAGCTTCACGTTTTGTTGGGTAACCTGCTTCCAATGTTTGTACTTTTTCGGCATTACGATTGAACACAAAATGGTCAGTTTCAGCATCCCGCCATATTCCAAGTACCCGTTCAGTAGGAAGATTGCCATCATGTTTCAGTTGTTTAGTTGAGTTCGTTTTCGACTTCAGTTCTTCTGGTATGTCAGACGAAATATTTGTTGAGTTCGATAATCAGTTACAGATTTGGAATCCTCTATACTTCTTCTAGTTCTTGCTTTCTCCTCGGAATCTGTAAAATCTAGCAAATCATCCATGTATTCCTTTGTAAGGATTGACTTGCTTGCTTCCGGGTAAATCGATGAGAAACTTTTGGCATTTTTATTCACTACATAAAGAGCGGTGCTCGGAAAGCAAGTCGACCCGAACATCATTGCCTCCATGACATGCACCACTCGAATTCTCCCCCGCAGGAACCTCTGAGAATCTACATCGTCTTTCCATATGCGTACCTTGTGAAACATTTCTTTAATGTTGCCAGCAATGGCAAATTCCTTTAGGCGAAATTTTAAGAGTACGGACGGTAACGAATTTTGGAAGTCGGGCCCACTTAGTAAAATATCATTAAAGGATACACCGTTAGATTTTGCTGTTGCGTCAAATACTAATCTCATTTTATTAGGCTTGTTAGGGTTTACGACTCCAAAATGAGGAAGATAATATGTGCGATCGCTGACAACTCTTGCCTCATCTTCGCTTAGTTTACTGATGTATCCCTTTTCATTGTAGTCAGCAATCTTCTTGGTGTATTCGTTTTTAAGATTGGATTCATTCACCATATTTATTTAAATTTTGTTCAATCGTTTAAGAGCATTATCGTAGCTTGGAGGAAATTTAAAATATCCGATATCCACAACAAGCCAGATTCATAATGATCTCCGATTTCTTTTAGTTCTATCCAAAATTACGACTGCTCGCTTGTCCTCTACTGATTTTATTTTAATGTTTTCAAGTGTAGATGCACCATAATTGTCGATCGCAAATGAATCTTTCACCAAATCATGTAGTCTGTTGCATTTAAATGACATTAGAGCGACACGTTAAATCATTATCGACACGTCCGCTATATTCAAGATACTTGCCATGCAATGTCCAGCCTTAGTAACTCCACGACAGTACAGGGGCATTCGAGGAAACTTCAACAACCTTCCTAGTTAATATTAAGTTACAATTATCTCGTCCTATCAAAATGGTAGGTTTGTAATGGGCTGTTGGCAAAGGTTGACCAATTGAGTTTAGGTGGGACCATCTTGTGCGAAGCTTTACTACATCCATAGTTTGTCGAGGTAAATCTAAAGGCAGTTGAGTTCTGACATTGCGTAATGTAAATATTTAATCTTCGTAAAGACCTTTTATTTTAACATCAACACGTCTCGTAGTGGAATCGAAATGCTTGGTCTTGCTTGACCAACACGTGATAAGAAGTTCAATCTTACCACTTATTCCAAGTTTTTCAGCCGTAGTTGAATCAAGCAGAGATACTGTTGAACCATCCTCCAGAAGAGCATAAGGGTCAATTTGACAACTTGGACAATACAACGTGACTTGCCAGACTCTAAGTAAAATTCGGTTATTTATTGTACCGCTGATGGAAGTCGCTGTCGACATGAGGCAGGCTGGATAGCTTTCGTCAAGGAATCTGCTATTTTTTGCACAGCCTTTGACATAATGGCTGACGATGACATTTGGACTGACGGTTCTTTTTTCATACAGCCACCTTTCGACTTCGCCTTTAGATTCCTCCTACTCCTCAAAATTAACACTAAGGCCTACCTTAGAGTCGGAGTCACGACTACTCGAAACTGACGCAGACTCAAGCTCGGTCCTAGCCTTTAGTAGCCGTTTCTGACGTTCCAGTTCCCTGGCTTATAGTTGTCTCTGTCACTCCATTCCTTTCTCCTACAACTGTCTCTGCCACTCCATGTCCTTTTGAAGTCTCTGCTGCTCCATTTCTTGTTGAAGTCTCTGCTGCTCCATTTCCTCCTGAAGGCTATGCCCCTCCATTTCTTTAGCTTCAAATTCCCTCTGACATTATAATGCTCTTTCCTGTTGTAACTTTTCCAGTTTGTTCATCTCTTCTATTTGTCCCACCGATCCCACCACATTTGGACATGTCATTTTTCGAGTCGTTGGTCTCATTCCTCATTGTATCTTCGCATAGCATAGTTCAGTATTGCAGATTTTAAATAAGTTTTGTAAATAGTTTTTGGCATGGGAAACTACTAAAATAAATAGTTTATTTAGGCATCTAACTTGTTCTTAGATACAGATGACGTAGAAAGATGTGTAATGCCTAAATATTTTTTATTTTTATTAGTAGAGGAGAACTACCGGGGAGGGGCCACTTTCGGCACTTTTTTCCCATGTTATTCTAATGGGGAGCCGTTTTTGCGCCGACACCAGCTCCCGCCTTACACAAATTTTCTTGTTAGCCTGTACTAGTACCCTTGCCTTAAATACATTTTCCCCATCCTCTATATTAAAAAAAAAATCTAACTTTGGATTTGTCTGCAATTTGGATATGTAATGCATTAATAAATCCTTTCCCAAATTAACTATTACGGTCGAATTAAATACTGCCAACTATTTACTGACTGATTTTTGTAATTTAAACACACACCAACCGCAACGATCCACACCGCTGCCCACTGACACACTGACCATGACGCCAAGGCCTGGGATTCTCCACGCGTGCCTACACACGCAACATCCAACCTTGGCAGAATTAGCTATGAGGTAATTTCCTGGTTAAATTGAAAATCCAGCCTCTCGACGTGTATATAAGAAGCTACCGACAACATTATCTCTATTGTTCCACATCCCAGGACCTTGGCAGCGACGGCAGACACCGAGTGGCATTGGACTCTGGACGTCACGGCATTCGACTCTGGACTCTGGACGCATCACCTCTCCCGTCACTGGGCCCGGCGTCTCGCACCTAGGACTCCGACTATGTTAGCTGATAATGAGGGAGTGTTAGCGACGGTAGTTAGTTGTAGCTAAAGTGTAGATGATGTATTCAGCGGAGGACAATCACAACTGACTGTTAATCCATCATTTTTTTTTATAATCGCTCCGAAAATTGTGAAATAGCTTTCCTAATATTTGTAAATCATATTTCGAATGTAACAGCCACATTTCCAAATTAAATTTTAAAATAGATTTCCATATTTAAATATCCATTTGTAAATCATATTTCGAATGTGACAACTGCATTTCCAAATTAAATTTGAAAATAGATTTCCATATTAAAATATACATTTATAAATCATATTTCAAATGTAACAGCTGCATTTCCAAATTAAATTTTAAAATAGATTTTCATATTTAAATTCTCATTTGTAAATCATACTTCCAATTCACCATTTCCAATATTAAATTTTAAAATAGATTTCCATATTTAAATATCCATTTGTAAATCATATTTCGAATGTGACAACCGCATTTCCAAATTAAATTTGAAAATAGATTTCCATATTTAAATATCCATTTATAAATCATATTTAAAATGTAATAGCTGCATTTCCAAATTAAATTTTAAAATAGATTTTCATATTTAAATTCTCATTTGTAAATCATACTTCCAATTCACCATTTACTAATTTAATTCTCCATTTCAAAACTGTAATCGTAAAACATAACTATTGAATTGGGAGATACAAAATTACTAGTGATCTAATAGTCACTCCCATCACCAAATGATCCTCTTAGGATGCTTTAAGGATATTAATTTAGGGCGCAACAATTATCTTACACTTCAAAGTTAAATGTGTTTTGAAAATTATTTGTACTTTGATCAAACTAAATATTAAAGTAAAATATGTTTTGAATTTTAGACTTTAAATATTAAATTATCTGTTCTAATTGAATATGTAGATTGATAGTTTCAAAATGGCAGTTTTATTTATAAAATGATATTGTACAGTGTGAAGACGTATCCAGTCCAAACAAACAGTTCAGCCGCACTGACGCTGGTTTCACACATCTATAACTTCGTGTTTTAAATTAAACTTGTTAAAGTAAAATATAATTTAAAACCAATGTTAAATGATTTTGTCTAATTTAAAATTAAAATGGTAATTTTTGAACTCTCATATTCGTAAATTAAACTTGTTAAAGTATATAATTTAAAACCAATGTTAAATGTTTTTGTCTAATTTAACATTAAAAATGGTAATTTTTGAACTCTCATATTCGTAAATTAAACTTGTTAAAGTAAAATATAATTTAAAACCATTGTTAAATGATTTGTCTAATCTAACATTAGAAATGGTAATTTTTGAACTCTCATATTTGTAAAGTAAACTTGTTAAAGTAAAATATAATTTAAAACCATTGTTAAATGATTTGTATAATTTAACATTAAAAATGGCAATTTTTGAACTCTCATATTCATAAATTAAACTTGTTAAAGTAAAATATAATTTAAAACCATTGTTAAATGATTTGTCTAATTTAACATTAAAAATGGTAATTTTTGTTTATAAAAAACAGAGTAATGTTATCTCAAAATTTATTTACTTCGAACATGTTGTCCTGTGCAGTCTGCTCTGTGCCCTGCTCCAAAAGAAGTAATTTAATCAGACACTATCGTAACATCCACAAAGTTATTCCTAAAATTTGTAAAATATGTCATCAAATATTTGACAATAGCAATTTTAAAATGCATATGCTAGAGAACCACAATACTTGTAATGTGTGTAAGAGAGTCATCACCCGTGACAAGAAACGCCACCACCTACGATGTGACAAGTGACCCTATAATGTGTTTAAGTTCCAAGGTGAGTCCGTGGATATATTAAACACCCTTCAATCATGTCATTTACCAATAAAATGGATTCTTATTAGGAGAGTGAAATTTATCAAACACACAGTTAGTAAGAATGGTGAATTATTAATTGATAAAGAAACTATTGCTAACTTTCGAAGTTTAACTAATTTATCAATTGAGAAAGCACAATTAAAGACACAAATTGAAAATTCACTTTTAAAAATCGACACATCTTTACACAAATTTCAATCAGAAGGCAATGGATGGATATATGACCATACTAAATACTGGCAGCTGCATGTTTACAAGTATAAACCCCTAACTCCCAAGTCATACATCCCCACACCAGAAAATATAAAATCAAAACACGCTGTTTTAAATATTAAAAATAGTGATAATAAATGTTTTTTGTGGAGTATTTTAGCAAAATTAAATCCAAGGAATTGTAAAGAAAATGCAAATCGAGTATTTTACTACGAACCCCACGTAGGTCAGTTAAATATGACAAATATAAAATATCCCGTAAAAATATCCGACATTGATAAATTTGAAAAACAAAATAATATAAGTGTTAATGTATATGGAATTGAAGGACAATTAATAAATCCATTGAGAATAACTAAACTAAATAGTAATACGTACGCAAACCTGCTGCTTTTACAACAAGGCCGCAAATCACATTACTGTTTAATTCGTGATTTTGATAAGTTAATGTTTAATTCTACAAAAGATAACCATAAGAAATATTTTTGCAAGTTCTGTGTGCAACATTTTTACACTAAAGATATATTGGAACGTCACATAACATATTGTAAAACCTTTGCTGCCCAAAGAGTACAAATGTCTAAAAAAGATACATTACAATTTACGAATTACAAATATCAACTTAAAGCTCCCTTTGTGATTTATGCAGATTTCGAATGCTTATAAACTCTAGCAAACACACTCCTTCTGGATTTGCTTATGTTGTAGTGAGAGATTCTAAAATTATTTACGAAGAGTTGTACAGCGGTAAAAATGTAATGGATGTGTTTTTCGAAAAATTATTTAAAACTTATGACTTTATTAAAAGTCAGATGGGAGTATATGTACTCCTTGTAATGACTCCAGAGTAAGAGACGTTATTTCAAAACTCGACACACTGCCACATATGCCGCCAGCCGTTACTGTGTGATAAAGTGCGCGACCATTGTCACTTAACAGGCGAGTTCAGAGGGCCCGCCCATAACTCTTGTAATTTAAACTATAAAGTAACCAAGAAAATTCCAGTATTCTTCCACAATCTTAAAAACTATGATGGTCATTTAATAATGCAACACTTAGGAAAATTTAATCGCAAATTGAATTGCATAGCCAAAGATATGGAAAAGTATATTTCATTCTCTGTTGATGATTTAGTATTTTTGGATTCCTACAACTTTCTGTCCCTTCCCTTAAGCAAATTAGCTTCCAATTTAAATACATTTAGATTTATAGACAATCCACTACTACAACGTAAGGGCGAATTTCCGTACGAATGCATGACAGGACCAGAAAAGTTTTTAGAGCCTCTCCCACCCATAGAGGCATTTTACAGTAGTCTAACTAAAGAATGTATATCTCCTGCACAATATGAACATGCTAAAAACGTATGGAATCATTTTAATATTAATAATTTAAAAGAATATCACGATTTATACCTTAAAACAGATGTGTTGTTATTGGCTGATGTGTTTGAGACATTTAGGGACTTATGTTTAAAGGATTATAAACTCGACCCTGTTCATATGTACTCACTGCCTGGACTAACATGGGAAGCATGTCTTAGAATGACTGGCATAAAATTACAATTATTTCATAACATTGACATGCATTTGTTTATAGAACATGCCATTAGAGGCGGTGTAAGTATGATTTCCACGCGCTATGCTAAAGCCAATAATAAGTATATGGGCGAATATTATGACCCAAATCAAGAAAGCACCTATCTTGTATACTTAGACTGTAACTCGCTATACTCTACAGCAATGTGCGAGTCGTTGCCCATCGATGGCTTTAGATGGACAAATGAGAAAGATTATAAATACAATCAAAATGAAAACTTTGGATTTATTTTGGAAGTTGATTTAAAATACGATAAAAGTTTACACGATTTGCATAATGACTACCCGCTCGCACCAGAAAAAATGAATGGAAAATTAATACCAAATTTAAATGACAAAACTAAATATATTTTACATTATAAAGCACTAAAAAAATACGAAGAGCTGGGTTTGGTAGTTACAAAATACCACAGAATTTTAAAATTTAGACAGTCGAAATGGCTTGCACCCTATATTAATTTTAATATTGAAAAGCGACAAAAAGCTAAACACGATTTTGAAAAAGACTTTTATAAACTGTTAAATAACAGTCTCTTTGGTCGAACAATTATGAACCAACGTAAGTTTCGTGATATACATCTTGTAGACGAGTCTAAGTTAACAAAGTACGTTACAAAGCCAAGGTTTGACTGTAGCAAAATGTTCGATAACAATTTGCATGCTGTACATTTAAATAAATTAATTGTAAAGTTTGATAAACCAATATATTTAGGAATGACCATTTTGGATATCAGTAAAGTAATAATGTATGATTTCCACTATAATTATATGTCAAAATTTAAGAATAAAAAGTTCCTAATGACAGACACAGACAGTCTTGTTTATTCTATAGTAACAGAGGACTTTTACAAGGAAATACAATGTGACTTGGACTGTTTTGGCACCTCTGCATATAGTAAAGACCATTCCTTATACTCTGATAAAAATAAAACAGTTACGGGCAAGTTTAAAGACGAATTAAATGGTCAAATTATGTATGAATATTGTGGTTTAAGGCCAAAATTATACTCTTTCATTCCTTTACAATGGTTATACGAAAAAGAAAAGCAAAATGAGCTAGAGGTTAAAAAGGCAAAGGGGGCTGACAATGCTACAGTTAAACATCTCTTAAGACACCAACATTACTTAAACTGTCTTGCAACCGGGGAAGATTACTATGAGAATGTTACAAGAATTAAATCCACAAACCACCATCTTCAAACATTAACGATGAACAAAAAGGTACTCTCTTTTGATGACGACAAGAGGTTTATTCTGGATGGCATTAACACTCTTGCCCTTGGTCATTATAAAATTGGTCAAACATAAATCTATATTTCCCATTATTCTTTGGCCTTTCCTTGTCTATTACAAAAAAGCCATATTTAGACCTGTCCCAGCATTGATGGCAGAGATTTCTAAATTGGTTAAATGAAAAATCATTTCCCACATGATTGTTATACACATGTTTTAAATTTAAATCTTCTTGTTTAAATAATATTAGAAAATTAACATTGTCACGTAAACTTTTGTTTACTTTACTGTAAGATTGACACAAGTAAAAACTGTTAATATTTTTGTGTCTGCCCATTGAGAAAAATTGTGTGATATTTGGACTATTTATGTCGTCAAATACAACTATTGAGTGTGATTCTACATCATTTGGTGTGATTTCACAGTTTGAATATGTGTGTAATTTAACTTCATCACACAGACGGAATATTTCAATTATTTTTTTATATTTTTCTTGTTCTAAAGATTTGGATATAATATATAAATTTGTAAACTTTAACCCTTGCTTTTTTACAATTAAGTTATAAATTACAACGGTCTTCCCCGAACCGCTAGGCCCTATTATAAAACAGCGAATATTATTAGGAAATAGACCCAACTTCTTTGGTGTATTTTCTTTATGTGCTATTTTAAATTTGTTCTTTTGTTGAATAAATGACATTTTTTATATAATAAAAATGGCAAAGAGAAAGTGTAAAAAGGTCCATGGTAAGGGATTATTCTTAAAGCCATATAGAGGCCATGGCTTGTTAAATACCCTTATAAACAACCTTCCTTTCCCCCTCCACATACCGTCATATTCATATTGTGGTCCTGGAACTAAGATACGTGAAAATTTAGCCAGAAATGTACCTCCAAAAAATAAGCTAGACTCTTATTGTAAAGAGCACGACATATTCTAAATGAATAATCCTGATACAGCCACCCGGAACAAGGCAGATATGAGATTAGCGGACCAGGCTTGGACTAGGGTTTCGGCAAAGGACGCCAATCTAGCTGAAAAAGCAGCAGCTTATGCAGTGACAAATTTGATGAAGGCCAAGGCAAAAATGGGAATGGGATTAAAATTTAATAAAAAAGATGGACAACTTTCAGCTGTTAGAGGCCGCAAGAGACGTGCCTCACTTTCGAGGAGTGTACCTAAAAAACGAGCTAAGAAAACAGACCCCAAAAGTAAGAGAATGTGGAATTATTAATTTAGACAGTGACAGGGGCACACATTGGACAGCATATCGTAAAAATAATGATATTGTAATATATTTTGACCCATTCGGAATACAGCCTCCAAAATAGGTAATTGAATATTTTGTACCATCTAAAATTTACTATACAACTGATCAAATACAAGATTCAAACAGTTCCATTTGTGGAATTTTATGTTTATCATTTCTGAAAAATTTTAGTTTATAAAAATGGATTCATTTACTATAACATTTACGGGTACAGAGCCAGAGTTGAAGTCGGTGTTCTTTCCTCCTATAGAATTAAATGGTGATTATGTAATTGGACTGGTAGATTTTCAAAGTTATAATTCTATATTTAATGTTAAAAAACCTCTAAATACTTTGACATATTACAAAATGCACAAAATTACAACCTCAAAAGGGGAGGTCACAATTGACGAACTAAACCGGGCATTAGATGGTAAAGTTGAAGTTATTATACAAAATAAAGTAGCATTAATTAATACAAAAGTCAAACTTATATTTTACAAAGGGCTAGTTCCAAAATTAAATAAACTTAAAGACACAAAATTAACTATAGACGAGGGTGAGGATGTGTATTATTATGATCACAAAGCTCCAAATGTAATTGAAATTGCTGAAGGTACATACGAAGTGTTTGAGCTTGCGAAGGAAATTCAAAAGCAACTCCCAGATTTTGTACTTATAGCCGATAATAAAACTATGAAAGCCACATTACATTCTGGCCATGTGTTTGATTTTACAAAACCGTGTTTAGGGTCTGAATTATTGGGATTTAAAGGATTTTCTACTCCAGATATTGCGTTTAAATCCGTAAATAAAATCAACATAAATAATGTAAATGTGATTAGAGTAAAATGTAATATTGCGAATGGGTCTTATTTAAATGGTGACAAATCACACACCATACACAGTTTTTACCCAGAAGCTCTTCCCGGCTACAAAATTATTGAGGTTCCCAGAAATATTATATACTTCCCTGTAAATAAGAGAAGTTTAGATGTTGTTAGCATTACATTTGCAGATCAACACGACAAGCCAATTGACTTTAATAAAGAAGAAACTACAATTACTTGTCATATAAAAAAGATATGAGAATTTACAAGAACGGACTGAGTGTGCAAAATGCCAGGTTTCTGCGATCAATTGGGTTGAAGTTAAAATTTTCTATTAATAAAAATGGAAGATTTTCTAGACGTTACAGGAAAATTCCAATACGACGATAGCGTGGTTAAAATTATAAATCACTCCTATGTTCCACACAACACTTTAGCAATAAATAATTCCGATGAAATTCGAATATGCATAAATAATCAAGATTTACTAACACTCCCATGTAGGAGTTATCTGTATATTAAAGGAGAGATAGAGAATCATGATAAAGGACATTTTATAAATAATGCATTTGCATTCTTATTTGACGAAATTAGATACGAAGTTGCTGGTAAAGAAATAGATATTGTAAGAAATCCGGGAATTTCCAGTCTTATGAAAATATTGTGCTCTTACAATAAAACAACTAAATTGTCAAATGTAGCATTTGATTCTGATGAAAATTTAAAGGAGTTCCATAAAAGTGGCAAGTTTAGTACTTGTGTCCCGTTAGAGCTGTTAATGGGTGTGTTTGAGGATTTTAATAAGGTTTTAGTAAATGTTAAACAAGAATTGGTGTTGAAAAGATCCAAAAACGACTTAAATTGTATATTAACAACATCTAATGCTCCAACTGGGGTCGATCCTATTCCTAAAATTACACTTAAATCGATCCAGTGGGTGATGCCGCATGTGTTGCCATCTGATGGGGAGAAGCTTCAATTACAAAAGATGTTATTGCAAAATAAAAATTTGCAAATTGCATTTAGAAGTTTGGAGCTACACGAACTCCCATCATACCCCGAAACCAAGAGACATACATGGTCAGTTAAGACGTCTTCGAGTTTGGAGAAGCCCAGGTATATTATATTTGGTTTCCAAACTGGTAGGGACAACAGTGCACGAAAAAGAACTGATGAATTTGATCACTGTAAATTGAAAAATCTCAAAGTGTTTTTAAACTCTGAATATTATCCTTATAGTGATTTAAATCTCGACTTTGAAAATGGAGATGCCTCTAAAGCTTATGAGATGTTTGTGAGGTTTAGGGAGAGTTACTACAACACCGTCCTCGATCCTATGTTTAACAGAGCTGACTTTATAAAGAAATATCCTCTAATTGTAATAGATTGTTCTAGGCAGAATGAATCAATAAAAGAGGGGGTTGTAGATATTAAATTAGAAATTGAAACTGCAGAAAATGTCCCTTCAAACACGTCTGCATATTGCCTAATAATACACGATAAAGTGTTTGAGTATAATCCTTTGACAAATGAGATAAATAAAATTTAAATAAAATGAAAACAAATATTCAACAAGAATTGGTAGACTCTGCAAAACAAATAAGAGAACAATATAGGGCGTTAAAACGTGGTAAATTTCTAGAGGCTGAAGAGAGGCTCCAAACATTCCAACCGTTAATAGAGCCTTTGCAAGAATTAAAAAATTTAGCCACAAAAACAGAGAGGCCAGTTCTCCCAATGATTTTAGAAAAGACCCCGTCTAGAATACCAAGAATAACACAGATAACACCACACAAATTAGATTTTGGTCTTTTAGCATCAGACTATTTAGGAAATTACCTTAGTAGAAGTAGTATGACAGACACCACATATGGTATTAGGCGAGAAGGAAATAAATATTTTATTGGGAATCAGGAAGTTCAAATTGCCAATGACGATGTTACAGTTGGAGAACAAATTTATAAAGGGACAAAGGGATTGTGGGAATTGTTAACTTTAAAAGAACCTGTAAACTATAGTCAGGCTGATTTGCAAAATTATAAAGAGATTTTGGAAGCTACAAATGCACATTTAAAGGGTTATAAAACAGGTGCGGCGATGTCAAGTAATAAACACACTAAATATCTTAATATAATTAAACCCCTGTTTAAGACTGTTGGTGAAGGTTTAAGGCAGATAACTGGTAATAAAATAGACTATGTTTATTGGGACGATCCTAATGAGCTTGTAGATAGGTTAAGACTGCTTTGGTTAAGCCGATTGGCGGGAAATTCTGGAGTGGATAATGAGATAGATTCTATCATAGAAGAATTGAGGGAAAGTGGAATTGTTTATTAAATAAAAAGATGATAGATAAATTTTATCGCGTATATAACCCGTATAGTAAACCAGAAGCTAGAAGTTTTAAAGAAACTACTTTAAATCTAAAAGATGATGGTTGGAATGCTTTAAATTATAAAATTAGTAGTGTTAAAGGTGGGGAGTTTACTGACGATGTATCGACTTTGGGGCAGACGTTAACCAGAAAAGGTGATGCTTTTGTACAAGGTAATACTAAATATAAGTTTTTAGAATCCAAGAGTAATAATTGGAACGCTAATAAACGCAAAATTACTAATGTTAAACGAGGTGAAAGCTCAACCGATGTACCCACATTAGAGCAAATTTTAATAAGAAAAGATGGTGTCTTTGTACAAGACAAAAATAATTATGAATTTTTGGAATCGGAGAGTGGTATTTGGAATGCCAAAAAGCGAAAAATTAGTAATTTGTTGGCTGGTAAAGAAAGCGATGATGTTGTAAACGTCTCTCAAGTACCAAAAATGGATCTAAACTTTTGGGATTTTAATAATAAAAGGCTAGTTCGTGTTAAACCCGCTGTTGATGAGAACGATTGTGTTACAAAACATCAGACTGTGACTTTGGACGGTCTTAAATTTGATGGTAAAAATAAGCAATTAACAAACATTTTACCTGGAACATTGCCAAATGATGTGGCTGTTGTTAATCAAATATTAACAAAAGGTGAGAAAAGCATAATAAAACAGGGGGATAAAAATTATAATGTATTAACATTAGATAGTGATATGTGGGATGCAGAGGACAAATTAATAAAGAATGTACCTGAAGGCAAAGATAGGAGTGATATTTGTTTAATGTCACAGGTTTTGAGGTATGACGATAATATTAAAACTTTTAGACAAGACAATATTAAATTTGATATTTGTTTAAAATCACATGCTTTAAGGTTTAACAATAAAACTAATAAATTTATGCAAGGCAATAATGAAATCGATTTGATGATGTACAATCCTAAATTGTTGGTTGCAGACCCTACAACTTTAAGCGGATTTAAGACTTTAGATGGAGAGGCATATTTGCCAAAAAACTATGTATATCAAAGAATGAGTGATGGTATATTAATTGGTAGCAATGGAGGTGTTTTTGAAACGACAGAGACTGGCAGATACGTTAACATTAAAAATAAAGAATAAAAAATGGAAAAAATTGCTTACGAATTGCATAAGCCCGCGAGAAAGAATTTTGTTAGAAGGTCTTTTAAGGTGTTGGGTATAAACGAAACTGTTCAAATAGATTTAATAGATATGCGGAATTATGCTAGAGAGAATTCTGGGAATAAATATATTTTAACTTTAATAGACACATTTTCTAAAAAAGCTTATGCTGCTCCACTAAAGAATAAAACTGGATTAGTAGTCACAGAAGCTATCAAAACTATTCTCCCAAAGGGAGTTAAAAATATTCAATCTGATAACGGAAAAGAATTTTTTAATGAACATTTTACCAAACTAATGAAAATTCTAAATATTAATCACTACCACACTTACTCTACAACTAAGGCGGCTATTGTGGAAAGGTTCCAGAGAACTTTAAAGAATTGGTTGTATAGAGAGTTTAGTGCACAAGGGAGTTACAAGTGGTTGGATTTACTTCCAAAGTTAATAAGGATATATAATAATAAAGTACATAGATCCATAGGGATGAAGCCTAACCAAGTAAGTGCTAAGAACTCTAAAGATGTACATGAAAGGTTAGCATCTAAAGTACAAGTTAAAAAGCCAAGATATAAGGTGGGGGATAGTGTAAGGATATCTAAATATAAACATGTATTTAGTAAAGGATATACCCCTAACTGGACGGGAGAGCTTTTTACAATAGCAGAAGTTAAGAAAACAAAGCCTGTGACTTATATTTTGAAAGATGAAAATGGCAATATAATCAAAGGAGGATTTTATACAGAAGAATTGTTAAAGACTAAATATAAAGACATGTATTTGGTAGAGAAGGTAATTAGGAGGAAGGGTGATTTATTATATGTCAAATGGCTCGGGTTCCCAAGTAGCCAGAACTCGTGGATTTCTGCAAAGGATGTATTAATGAATGCAAATTTTAAAAATATAGGGGAAAAGTATGGCAAGAGACAAAACGGAAATTAGGGAGGGTGCAAAAATCAGTAAGTTGGCAGTTTTAATTCAACCGTAATAGTTAATTTTGGATTTATTAATGCATTAGATAAATTTCAGACAAATCCAAAGTTAATTTTTAAATATAGAGGATGGGGAAAATGTATTTAAGGCAAGGGTACTAGTACAGGAAACTTGTGTAAGGCGGGAGCTGGTGTCGGCGCAAAAACGGCTCCCCATAAGAATAACATGGGAAAAAAGCGCCGAATAGTATGTTAAACCGGCAGTTCTTCTCTACTTTTATTTACGGTCGGGCGCAGTAGAACTAAAGTTAATTTTTGTTTAGCTTGCTTATAAAGTTATGATTGTTTTTTTCCTTGAGTACCAGGTTATTGATATATTATGTTAACTTACTTTTATTCGTTGTGTAACTTCATATAGATTAAAAAAATAATGGGGGTGCCAGAACCACCCAGAAGGAGGGGGAGGGGTAACTTTCGGTGACCGACCCCCCCAAACATGACCTCTGGATCCACCCCTACAATACAGGTAGGTGAAGTTAACCGTCATATTCTATAGCTATTCTAAATCTTCTTAAAAATGTTATTATGGTATGGATGAATTTTTTGAAGATCAGAATAACCAATGAAGAGAACATTTCAAATAAATTTAATTGTAAGTAATAAGTTGTAATGATGATGCAAGATTCTTTCAAAGCAATAACATTTATTTATTTATTAATTGCTCCCCATGTTTTTGTTTTAAATCTTACAAGTATTTTCATAGCTACTAAATATTCACTATCACAAATGTACAAGGCAATCTATATGGGGATAGGATAAATTATTTTCTACTTTTTAGTCCGTTTTGAAAACGTGGTGTTTTAAAAAGTTTTTTTTTTAATAATTTATATAAGATAACATAATACAGTCGTTTTCAATGAATAAATAACAATAACCTATAAAGTTAGTAGAAAACATGTTATAACTTAGAGACCATATCTCAGAGAGAGAAGTAGTTAAAAGTTTTGATGATGTTTTACAGTCAAATTTAATTTACTGTTTACAATTTTCATGTTGCAGCTGGGAAAACATGTACTGATAACAACACATGCGGTGCAATTGAAGCCTGTATAAAAGGGGTTTGTATTAATCCCTGCACTTTAGCCGAAAGCTGTGGTCCAAATGCTGAGTGTTTCGTTATTAACCATAAGCCCACATGTCGATGTATCGCAGGCTTTGTAAGAGGCAAATACGGCTGTGAACCTAAACCTGTGGTGCCCGGTAAGTTTAATTCAACTTAAACCGTTTATTTTATCTCATGCACATAACGTCATGAAATTGCAGTGCTCTGAATTTTCTCTCCAGCTGTACAAAAAATAGCTATTTGTGAAGAGTTTTAGTTTCACTTTTACACTTTTGGGCGTTTGAGAAACATCCACCTACAGGGCTTCGCCACACAGGTTCAACGTTCATTTATGGAGTTAATTATATTTAATTTAGGTAGTCAGCTGATCATAATGTAAAATTTTTCAAACCATATGGCTCTATGTATACTAGATACCAGTGCGGAGAAAGTTAAATACCTCCATAAGATTATAGTATTAACATATAGGAAAGAGCCACAAAAAAACCCAGTTGCAGAAAAATAGCATAGAAAACCCCGCTTATTGAAAACGAAGTCCGAAGGATCACTTTAGATACCAATGCCCGATTCCTAGGTAAAGTGATTTCATTTTTCAACTATAATAATGCCCATTCATATTCTATATAGAATAAAAATTCCCAAACCCAAACATTCCTATGTAACAAAACATAAATTTACACCATAGGTCAAAATACCAACTTTGGGGTTTGTTGTCCAAATTAACTGTGATTTGGAAGTTATTGTTATAGGCTAGTGGAATTATAAATACCACCTCCCATTGCCAAATTCTATTTTACTGCCAATTAGAAAAGTATTTTCTAAATGACTATGCCGGCCCCTTTGATTACCATCCGATTAATTGTGGGTACCATCCAGGAAATTACTGTACCATCTCTATGCTAAAATAAAAATAAAACTTAAAGTAAAAAATTTATTACTAGGACGTGGAATTGGAGTATGTCCAGCATTTTTCAGTTTGCCTCTATAACTATCACTGTTATCTGGGACATTGACACTTCTATGCTAAATTTGGTTATATTTGGTGTTTTTAATCAATTTTTGAATATTACCTACTACCACCGAATTCACTATTGCTGCTAAAATATTTGTTAAATTATAGTAGTGCCGCACCAACCTCCTTATTTCCTCTCTGATTCAATTGGATGTCGATTATGTTATATCTGTTAACTGGTTTGTACATATATACCATTTACTAGTGGCTTGAAGGTCCACAGCCCCTAACTCTTAAAAAAATGTTTTATTCGTTGAAAACATTATATTTTACGACTAGCTACTAAATATTTCAAAGGAAAGCAATAATATATAAACTATTTGTCCTTTTGCTCCAATCCGAGCAAGTTTGTACCCAAGGAAATGTTACTTCAGTTGGAAACAACGTAATTCAATCAACACGTAGTTCAGACATCCACCGTCGGATAGTGCCACTGTTCTAAAAATTCAGCCATTTACTGTTTTTAAATGATGCCCTTTCTTAACACGCTGAGACCTATTGGCAAATCTACGTAGAAATACCTTTAATTTGACACCTCAAACTTTTAAATCCGTTCAGCCGTTATCGAGTTATGACTGTGAAGAAAAAACCCCGAGCGTATTAATATTTAGGATTAGATCCTAGCTTATATTTATTATTTATTAAGGTTAAAATTACCAGAGTTTTTAATATTTACATATCAAACACTAAACTGAAAGTTGTTTGTTTCTGTTTTTTTTTGTTTTAGAAAAGGGAGATAACAAAACGGAAAGTGGAAAGCGCAAAAAGTATATTGTTTTCAAAAGACCGGAGGAGGTAAGATAATTTAATACAAAATCTTTTAGTGAAACAACTAATTACCTACATATTAATATGCGAAGGAAAGGTCTGTGGTACGGATTTCTAGGATATGCGGTATTGAAGGATTATGAAACTTAGCACACTCAGTAAGGGCTCGGCGCTTTTGGGGGGTGGCGCTCGGCGCTCTTGACGGGTCGCGAGGTGCAGGGTAGGGGGGCGTAGTCCGTAGTGCTAAATAAAGTATTCTTAAATCTAATATATAAAATTCCCGTGTCACAGTGTTTGTAACAAAACTCCTCCGAAACGGTTTGACCGATTCTTATGAAATTCTGTGTGTATATTCGGTAGGTCTGAGAACAGGAAGTAAACTATTGTTTTATTTTTTCGATAGGCGAGTGAGCTAACGGCGAACGAGCTAATCCGGGAGGTGAGTAAGCGAAGCGAACGAGCTCATATTGAAAATGAACGAGTATTTGACATGAAACAATTTCAATGACATTAGGACAGGACGAGTGTCGGGCCAGCTAGTAGGTGTGTGTATGTGTGTGTGTGTGTTTTACCTGACTGATTTTGTGTTTCTTTTTAAATTAGTCGTTGTTGAAAGCATTATTGGGAAGAAAGTTGTGTATTCTCCATGTTTCATTTTCATTATACTTAAACATTATGTTTTCATATCAGATGACACAACTTCCTCGATTCCAAATCGAGAAGTTGTTTTGACCTATGTCGTTTTGTGACAACTTCAGGACATTCTGATTGGTATTGAATGTGAATAAAACCGACAATACGATACAAGAAAATTGCAATGTAAAAATATATAGTTACACGATGCAACTAATTGTTTAATCCGCCCTCGTCGATTAATTTAAACTACCCTCCTACACAGCTAAACAGGTAAACAGCTTCACCTACAACCAGGTATATGTTAACAACTTGCATTTTCAAATACTGTGGTAAAAGAATATTTGCTAGATGCCATGGAACAACATCCCGATGCTCAAATTCTTTACGGACCAATACATCTATAACCGATACATCTATTTTTAACCGAATACCTTATGAGGTTGAAATGTGGAGATGTCTAAAGGAGTATGAACAAAAGATTAACGAACAAAAGATTCAAGAAAAAGAAGAAATAACCATTAAAGAAGAAAAGGTTAAAGAAGAAGAAGAAATTGTACAACATGAAGAAACAGAAAACTTTTTAACTGAAACAGTTAAAAAAACTAAAGGAAGTTCGTGGGGAAGGCCTACCGGGGATCGTGCCCATGTTAAATATACACCAACGCGCTGAGAACTATACTGCCTGAGCTATAAAAGCTCTACCGTGGTGTGAGAACAGTTCAGTCGTCAACCGAGACATGGAGAATTCTGGCATAATTAAATTTCAAGTTTTTCGTGTAAAAAATGATAGATACATTATTAAAGAACTAATCATCTTAGACCTGCAAACATATGTAGTTTATAATTTTTATTTAAACCTCCATTTCCTTTTAACAAATTAAACTCCAAGTCCAAAAGAACAAATAAATGGTTAACGAGAAACTTGCATCGCATTGGTTGGAATGCAGGTTTTACAGGTTTTGAAGAAGTGGAAAGCATTATGAATCACTACTGCAGTAAATTTACAAGACTTTATACAAAAGGATTAGAAAAGCTCAATTGGATACAGCTTTATACCACAAAAGATGTAACAGATGTTAAAATGGATGCGTTTCGTATTTGAGATGGATAATGTTTCTATTTTAACAAAGAATGATAAACACGCACAATTTCATTGCGCTGTTAGGACACTTATCGTCTAGCTGCTTTTGTACATCCCTGTACAATGGAGAGTCGATGGAGAAGTGGAGGGGGAAGTGAAGAGAGGACTAGAGGGTATAAAAGCGAGGACATCGAGGAGACCCACCATCAGGATTACTCCAGACTGCAAAGATAGAACACGTAACAATATTGCATCACGGAAGTTTCTGCAAACATTGGTGTATCAGTTTAACACACAATCAAAATCAACTATTATACCAACAAGAAAATCTGCAGAAATCAAAGAAACCAAACATTACATCGTGCACGACATGAGGAAGATCGAAAAATCAGTGGGAGACGCTATTCTCGTATTATTAAGCGATGCTCAATACACAAAAGGAGATGAAGCAAAATTCCAAATTTTTCTGCCCAAGAGATTTGTTCAACTGCTTCAAAATGAAGATCTGCAAACATCGAACCTGGAACCTTGTATATAGTATAACACGGCGTCAGCAAGAACAACTCTACCGAGCTATCTCTGCATTTAACCTCGTCCGGAACTTCACATTGTTAGATTAAGCCATTATCATGTAGAAATTGAAATACAAAATGTATTGTTGTATTTTATGTAAAAAAAAATAAAAAAGATAAAATATCAGTATTAACTCCAAGTATTGATATATTATCTTTTTAAAAAAACATAAAAACCGTGACCTAGACGTAGATTCAGAACATATAAAATGTGTTATATTGGTTAAAGTATTATCACTTTCACACAGACTGACAATGAATTGGTGGGGCAAAACTGTGGTGAGGGAGGGGAAGGTACCTGTCCTACACGCTTACGCCACGTCAGTATACCTCCAAAAATTTGACAGGTGTGCTTATCTATTAGTTAAAAAAGGTAGAGAGTTTGTACAAAACCATCGGAGAGTATAAAACTTCAAAAACACCAACCGAAAAAAATAAGAGCGAAGGAAACAAATGTGTAGTATGTTTATCCTCAGAGAAAAGTTTACTATTTTTACCTTGGAGACACTGTTGTACATGTACTGATTGTGGACTGATGTATAACCATTGCATTGTATGCAGAACTCCAATATGTTACGTGATGAAAATATTCATATCGTAGGTGTGAAAAAGTGGAGGGGGGAGAGAAGAGTAGAGGGGGGTGCGTATAAAAGAAAGGCGAGGAGGTGGGAAGCTCACTCCGTGAGTAGCGGTAAACGAGGTAACATCATGGCTCCAAAAATTAAATGTGTCCATTATAATACTATTCATCTTTCTACAGTTCATGATTTGAAACTTCTTTCGCATGACTTAACAGTTTTTATTGTAAACGGCTACAAACTAACATTATATATTTCGGTAACTAACTCTTTAGCTCAAGAACACTGGAAAACATCCGCAACTACACTTCACCCGACACAGGGGAATAGATATAATTTTGGAGAGTATGAACCTCTCGCTTCGTTCCATGTAAGCAGCTCTATGGAATCAGAGACGTCATCGTGGCAACTATCATCAATTCCACCCGCATCTAGAATGAAGTGTTATTGTGGAGAATGTGAACCCTAACCATCTACAGAAGCAACGGGCACCACAGAATCGGTGGTTCTCTGAAATCATTGCCTATGTGTATATTAATGTAAAAAAAGAAATAGTTAGAATTAAGTTCACTATCTTGCACATTTTTTTATTTATTTGATGTGTATTATTGTAAATAATATACCCTTCCCCCTCCGTATACATACAAAACCATTTTTACAATACCTGTTAGAGGTGTGTACGTTTCAATTTGATCGTGAAGAATCAAGCAATATACAGTTGTATTAGCGGGTATGTTGGATTCAAACTCCATTTCCAACTTAATATCTACACTTGATAATTTTACAAATTCATTTTGTTTAGAACAATCAATAACCACGATAGCAGCTTTTGAATTGAACTGTGTTGGTGATAGTAGCGGTGTGTTTGTTTTACTAGTAAGATGTTTGAAATCTAGCGTACATATCGTATAAAATGCTATATCGTTTTTTATCGAATGATATGTTTAAGTTGTCATATGGGAAGAATTGTGAGTTGAGGTATAGTTTACAATTTTAAAGTTTAAAATTATAAAACGATGTTGAATCAGCTGTTATTTTACTTCTTCTATTTGTTTTTAATCCAAATATAACATATCTAGGTTTTTCCATGTGTGTGGAAGTCTTTATCTTCCATGTATGTCACTCCGTTTCGGGTAGAATAGGATATTCGTGTAACTCAAAGCTTCTAAATGCTAAAACTATATTCCAGTCCACCTTTAATTGTCTCAACAAAGTAATCCTGTGTTCATCTGCAAGTTTTAGGTGTAATACCCTCAAAACGATCTTCTTTAAATCCAAATTCCAGCCCAGAGTCGTTTCAGTTGTTGTTCCTGGAGCTAATATTATATCTTTATCATTTGAAGCTCTTAATAGAACCAATTCATGTTTTACATTAATTAATTTTTTATTTTAGTCTTCTGCAAATCCTAATAAGTATTTTAAAGGTAAGTAAAAGTGGAAAATTCCTTGTTATCGGGTTTTATAGTGGATGAATCTAGTGTAACCCATCCTGCAACTGCAAGGGTTTTTCGTTTGGTGTTATGGAGCATAATGCTTTTAATGTACTGGCTATTCCAACCTTTTTTGTAGAGTCCACAGTAACCCCTGAAATTTCATACCTTATTTCATCAAAAAGAAAAGCCATGGGTTATTAATAAACGGTATATTTGTTCCTTCATTTCAATCTTTCTTTGTTACTTTTCCTTCTATGTATAAATAACTTTCGGAAGGTAAAGAATAGATATCTTGTTGTTGAATAGGAATCCTGATTTCATCGTTATTGTTTAATTTCGATGAAGCGTAAGGGTTGTGGGTGTGATACTCCAATCCCACAAGGTCTCGTCGAACGTTGGTCCATACACTATATCCAGAATATCCATAGTTAAAAACGTTTAAACCAATCTATTTTAAAAATCGAATGTTTTCAGTTATTAACTCTTCTGACGCTGATACGCTACTGAGATTTTTATCACTTACTCGATCCTTTTTAAAAGTCAATCCCAATATTTATAAAATCGATCTTATATGTATTCTTATTGTTACAGTTTCACCTCTAAAGCCAACTATGTTACCGTCTTGATCTAATACGTTCAGAACAAAGTCTGAGATGTAATTGGTGTTTAAAAATAAATACACTAGGTTTTGTGGCCTTTCAATTATTTTAAATCCTGGAGGCACAGATGGGTAAAATGTATGCAATATGTGTCGATTTTCACCCTGTCTTTACGATCCTTGTGTAATGTTACAAGTTATATCAATTGTGTTAAATGTAAGTATGCTTACAGTTTTTGAACTTGTATGTTTCACATTTTTCTCTAATATCGGCGTTGTAGAAGGAAATCCTAATAATACTTCAACTTAATGTGTTTTGCTAAAATCTGTATAATACTTTGATTTAATTTCCGTTTTTTAACTATTAATATTCCCTTCTATAGTAATATTAACTTCTCCCACCTTTTTTTGTATTACCTTGCGTATATCATCTATTTCATAAGAACCCGTGGATAGAGCAACTTCGTTAAGCTGGAGGAACGGTCCCTTTGAATTCTTCGCTTTATAGTAGTGAAGTTTATTATACACGCCTTCAGTAATAATTGGTATAGAAGTATAAGTTTTAAAATCTAGTAATGGTGCTTCCCATTGTTTTGCTTTATGTAAACTTAATGCGGGGAATAAAGTGCTCCGCAAGGTTGACGTTGTACCAGTCAAAGAGACCGTATATGAAGACATCTTAAAGCAGACTGACACTTTTTGCTAAAAGCTCCAAACATAAATATCCACACATAGATGTATCGTCAGGTTTCACCCTCTCATAATTGTATAAAACTTGTTTAGCAGAACAAAAATACTTTTTAAGTTCTTTTGGAGGTGGTAAATTACCGAAACTGTCAAAATAATGAACTGTTGAACCGAGCTTTTAATAACATACCCAATGTGTACCCGGTCCCTCACTATTATCTAGATTTACTATACCCCTCTCATTTTTACACATTGCTGATGATAAATAATCTTTCATAAACACTCCTCAGAAGAATAGTATCTTTAGACAAGAAACATATCTAAAAGGACCTTGGTTACTTAATGCACGATTAGGAACTATTAACTGTTGTCTCGTATTTAATAGGCACGATACGATCCTAGGTAAAGTCCTTGTAATTTTTTTATCACTTTACCGTATTGATGGTTTGAATTTTTAGTAGAACGTCTAGTCGTTCTTTTGATTCTTCCTCCTAGTTTTCAATTTGTTTTTCTCCTCCCCCTTCTTCTCTTTTTCATTCCACCCCCAATTGCTGTTTTTGTTTTCATTGCTGCTGTCACTGATAATGCTGCCGCTCTAAGACTAACGTCACTCGTTTTAACTTTTTCACAAGCTTTTTTTGCAAGTATTTTATCGGCCAATGATCTGTGCGCAGAATCACTAAACTTTGAATATGCTATATCTTGCTCTTTACAAGCCTGATGTAATTTATTGATTCCCAGATCTCCTATTGTCAATTTATTTTTCAATTTAGTTCCAGGTCCACAATATTGATAACAGCCAGTTAGATGAAGCTCAATAGGTAACAAATCTATGGATTTATTAACTAAAGCTGAAATTGGTTTTCCTAGCAAGTTTAGTGTTGAAGAGACAACACCGCCCCCTTTCGCTATCGAATCTCGATAAGAACTAACACTGCTCATTTTCCCCAATTGATATTTATACTTATGTCAGGTGACGGATTAACAAAGAATGATCCTTTATATACTTTGTCATCCATTATATACACCTTCATTGTTCAATTATACCTCTATTTAATAATTCAGTAATTAAAGCAACCCATTTGTTTTGTAGACCCGTGTGACCCAACTCCATTGATTCAAATATCAACCGCATTCTATTTACTAATTTATTAACATCATTATAATGAATTACATTTGTATTATGAGCATTTTTTAATAGCCCATCTCCGGAAGCTGTTTTCTCATTTACCTTTCTTTTTCCTTTCAGTATAAAAAGGAGTTATTTCTTCAGTAGACATGAATCTCTTTTTAGTTTTCTCCATTTTTGTTGGAAATAATTATGAAATAATGTTCCTATACTTTATAGATTGATTTGTATGTACTGAAGATGTTGGTTTATAATTCTTTCTATGAGTATTCGTATCTAGACATATACCTTCCAAGACTCGTGTAGTATATTTGACAGGTTTGCTTTTAAAAATCTATTCAAACAATCCGTTTGTTCCTTTGTACTTTTTACCATTTATAATTATATTATCCTGCTCATCCACATCTAACTTGCTATCGCCAATCATTAAACCTTCTCCTTCCTACCTAGCTTCATTTACATCATAATTTCTATTAGGTATAGTAGACTGTAACATCTTTAATACATATTTTCTACCAAGATCACTTTTACACCGAATTTCTAAGCCCAATCTGCTAATATCTGACGTGGCACCCTTTTGTATCTCTTATTCTTCCTCTTCCTCTTCACTCATATTTTTATCCTGTTCATATTGTATTTCTTCCGGTTCATCTTTAGTTTCTTGAAGTACTTCATTTTCTTCAAATTCTTCAGTTTTATCATCAGATTTTAAAAATGGTAAATTTAAATCTTTCTCTGAAACTTTTCTAAGTTTTTGAGATACTTCTCTTAAAGGAACAATAACTGGTTTAAATGTTGTTTCAAGAAACTTATTTCTCTCACTAGTACCAAGTCTTAATGCTCTGTTTTTACTTCTAATAGAATCGCTTAGCGATTTTATCTCTTTTATCAACTTTTCTTGGTTAAACATGTTCACCCAACGAAAACCTTGTTGATAATGCAAATGTATCTCTTTCTATCCCTTTGTATTTTGGTTGTATAAGTTATGTATTCAATCAACATTTCGTAAGATTTTTGTTACAGGATTTATAAAGTATTTGTTTACAATATTTGTTTGAAACCAATAATTCTCTTTATGTATTTTTATTTTATTTTATTTTATTTTAGCCAAATTATTATAAAAAATAAAAACATATCGTTTAAAACTCGAACAAAATATTTTTTTGGCGTTATTTCAAACTGTAAAGTTTTCAAATTTATAGCATAATTTTTATCTTCAGGATCATTAACAACTTTTGATTGTTTATTACTAATATTATTATAATCACCTTGTGGGGTAAGAGGCAAACCGGCGTACGCTTCTGGGTCATTTGATCTTGATCTTACACCGAATTCGGTATAGCGTCCGAACTTGTCCACACTCATTTTATAAATGATTAAGTCCTTATGTACTAGAATATATATATATATATATATATTTGTATATTTTTTATCCTTTCCTTTTTACCACTTGACCACTTTTTGTAGTTCTAAAAGGGTTACCATCAGCATCAACTAATACATCATCTGTTGTTATTCTATATACATAGTATTCAGGTGTATATGGTCTATTGTCTATATATTTCAATCCGCTCACAGATGTGGGATCGCCAACCAACAAATCACGATTGTAGACCATCAAATCAAATTCTACTCCCGCATATTTAAACTTTTTAACTGTATCATTATACCAAACAGCCTGTGGCATTAAAAAAAATTCATCATTATATACCCCCCTTGGCAAATTCCTTATGAATTGATCTTCAGTAATCCCAACATCTTTCGGTTTTATTAAACATTAATACGTCGTACTCTTTATCCACCTGTTTAATAACGCTTTTATCTCCCTTTGTTAATATTTGACCCACCACCGCTACATCTGTTGGCAATACACCTTTTTTTTGTATTTGTTATTTGTTTAATTTTAGCATTAAGCTTATTCTCCTTTAATGTAATAGGTTGACTTTTTGTAACACAATCATTATCACTTACACCATGTTTAACATTACCCAACCTTTTATAATTAAAATTCCAATCACCGATATTTGATTTGGGTATTTGTGGGACACATGCAGCATCATTAGTATTTGTACCACAAGGTAAATTTACAATTTTTTATTTTTACAATCTCACTCATTCACTTTGGATTCCTTATTTTCTTTGGATTCTAAAGACTCGTATTTGTTATCACCCTGTGTTAAAAAAAATCCTCATATTTTAATATTTGATCTACAACTGCTACGTCACATGGTGAGGTTCCCACTAAAATGTTTTTTGATTGCTTATTTTTACCATCAAACTTAAGTTCATTTAATTTTATACTTTGATGTTTTGTTACACATTCATTATCTTTAACGGCGGGTTTCACAAGAACTAGTATATTATTTTCAAAATCCCAATATCCTTTACTCTTTGTTGGTATTTGAAAAACATTTACAGAATCATCGCTTTCTTATTATCCTCCAGATTACATATTGTATGTTGATTAGAATTCCATTAGTCTTCTTTCAATTTTAAGAAATTATATTTATATCACTTTGTACAAAGTTGTCTCCTTGTCTAGTTAGCGTTTGCTCCATCAAAGGCACTTCGTATGGTTGTTCAGCTTGTAGTATATTATTTATTTTACGGTTTTTACCATTCCACATATTATCTTTTAACTCTAAACATTCATAATTCATTATTCCTTGTATAAAAGCATCTCCTTGTCTAGTTATAGTCTTTTTTAATCTAGGGTCTAAATATATTTTTGTTACTGAATATAGTTCATTTTCTGGATTACCGATATTTGCAATTCTATGAGTTTTTGCATCGTACACATCTCCCTTAAGTTTTAAGCTTGTTGATATTTCCAATTGTAATGTCTTTAAATTTATAGCATCACTACTATCTTGAGGATCATTAACATACTTTAAACGTTTATTACTAATTTTATAGTCGCCATACGGTGTAAGAGGCAAACCGGTGTGAGCTTCTTTATCATAAAATCTTGATCTTACACCGGATTCGGTATAACGTCCAAATTGTCCACACTCATTTTACAAATTACTGCATCATCATTTATGAAACCATCTATATACGTTACAAAATAAAGGCCAATTTAGCAATTTTATCCAAGAATAAGTATATATGTCATTGATTTAAAACGATTCGATATAATCCCAATCTACAGCTACAAATTTTAACACTTTTTTCCTTATCAATCACCAGGAATCCGTATTTATCTTCCCATGCTTTAAGGCAAATTTTTGTAACCTTTAAAACGACATATCAGCACCAACATTATCGTGGTGTATATGTTTATATTCATATCGTCTTATTTAAATATAACGATAATATTTGCGTTATCCCTAATTAACTGTTTTGGGATTTTACTTTATGTTTGAATATAGTAGATATGGTCTATATTGTGATGTCTTCCCATCGCAAAATAGTTTCTAATGGTAATATTTTTTTCACAGGAGACATCATCAAAAATAAAGACTTAGTAAGGTTTTGCTTCATTCGGCTGCAAAATTGTATCACTTGCATCAAATTTGAAGAAATTTACTTCCAGTACATCAGATATTATTTTATCTAATAACTGATATTTATGTTGGAGCAGAGAATTTACAAAATTATAGACTATTAAACTTTAATCAGTTAGGATTAGTTATGAAATTAAACACTACTTATTTTGTTTTCCCACAATTTGAAGGTCCAATCACTATATACCTTACGCTGTCTGGTAAGTTTTCATGTTTCCCTTCTTCATGTTTTACACCATCCACTGTTAATTCGTCTATATTCGCAATTTTAAAAGAATCCTTGAGTTTTATAATCTCCATGTCAGCACTCTTCGACCGTTAACTTGATACTAGTGAAATCCTATAAAAGAGCTTGTTTAGGTACCCAAGAGTCAGCACCTTTATCAAAACCAACCAGCGCAATAATACATGATCTTTCTTTCGTTTTAATATATTTTCAACAAGTTAAACATATCTAACCGTAGATTTTAACATTTCAATCCCGTAAAAACCACCTTGTAAAAGTTATCCTTTATTATCCTTACGTACATAAGTTTCTGGATATGTTGGTTGTACTCTATATACGGTAAAACCTTCATTAGTCCAGTTGGGTAAGTATTTCTTGCTAAATACTCCTTTACATTTTATAATACGAACTTTTTCCCCTAAGTCGAATTTTCGTGGTAATCTCTTTTTCACTTTTGAATTGGTGTTCTTTTAATATTTTACAAAACTTTATTGGAGTTATTTTCAGTCAATTCAATCGGGTTCATCCTGATAGTTCTATGAAACTTGTTGTTATAATCCTGTATTAAGTCGGGAAGTATGTCATACTTCACGTAGGAACCTCTACTTGAAAAATCCTTATACATCACTCCTTTTAATGTTCTGTTGAACCTTTCAATAATAGCTGCTTTCGTTTCAGATTTCGTAGAATAATGGTTTACATTATATTTTTTCATCAGCTTTGAAAAATCTGTATCAAAATATTCATTTCTGTCGTCATTTTGCGAATGAAGCAAAATGACGACAATAGGTTTTATAGTTTTTTTTTTATCTCTACGTATAGCTATCTCCATTGCTTTTGTCACGCTCTGACCTGTTTTGACTTTTAGTGGAATAGTGACTGCGACTTTTGTAAAACAGTTTATAACTGTTAGTATATATTTAAATCCTTTGTTTATTTTAATGTAAGGTCTCATTTAAATTAGATCTGCTTGATAAAGGTGAGTTATACCTTTTATAACAGTATTTCTCCTTGGAAAGTGTATCCTTGCAGATTTATGTAGCTTAGCAGCAATTACTCTTTAGATCCATATTAGTTGATGGTTCTACCAACACTTCTAGAGATGTATTATATATTGCTTGTATATTCTCGTTCTTAATAGTTCAAGATCATCTAAATATGGTGTAAAAAATGGGGAACACAGCAAAATACTGCTGTTTCCCCTTTTTTACGAAAAGGAAAAGGATGTAGGACGATGAAAGGGTTACTCGTCAATAGGGTTGAGGGAATAGTGGCCAAATGGTAAAGTGTGTATGTTGTCTGGAAGAATGTGACGTTTGTCGTCATTAGAGGAAAGTGCTTTTTTAACTTCTGTTAGGCTGTACAGCTGATGGTGAAAACTTCTGATTGTATTAAATTTTGCTGTCATAACTTCATTTTCAAATAAACGTTGCTTGTAGTGTTCTAAGTGCCCCTTCTTTTGTAAATATAAATTATTTACACCTTTAGCTTTCTTAATAAATCTATTTTTATTTTATTTTTCCTCTTTTTCATGGTACAGTTTTAAAGAATACAGTTCAGACATAAGTGCAACAATCTCTTCAAGTGGAACACCATTAAACTCATCCTTGAATTTGCCTAGTACTTTTTTGTTTCTGTCGTTATCATAGTTTGGATGATCTTTCGGGTAGTCGGAGAAATCAAATTCGTTCTTGAAAATAAATATACGTAAGTCTTTACACATGTCCAGTGTTAGTATGCGATATAAAAGTGTCAGTGTCCATTTATGTAATACAGATATTTTATCTTCCGTAGAATGCGACCATTTTATTAAAGTAGAAGTCTTACATAATTTTTTTAGAAATATCCAAGATTGACATTCCAATATACAAAGGACGATCGATCTTCACACTTGTTTTCTTCATAGATAATGCTACACAAGGTTTTCATTTATAATTACAGATGTTCCAAAGTTTGGCTGCCGTACGAGTTTCTATAGTTTTCTCGGCTTAGTAACAAGTTAAGCATTGTTGTGTTTTCTTTTGTTTTCCAGTGTTTTGCCAAATATTGCATTGTTCACTAATTTAAATAAATTCTTTTGAAAGGCTGATGTTGCTGCTGCTCTTCTTGTGGTATTCGAATCAATGTAGGCTTTCAGTCAGTATGATTGGGAAAATTCAAAAACTCTATGACTCTTTGTTATACGCAATCCCAATTCAATAGCTTGTTGAACAACCCTAAAGTGAGCTACGTATCGTTGTTTGTTATTTAAAGTCATCATTAATAGAGGATTCTTTTTAGTTGGAGGAACTTCTGTTTTTGCTAGGAGTAGAAGGCCATAATAAAGATCGCGTAAGTGTTCGGGATATTCAAAGTCACAATCTAAAATGTATCCAGGGTCTCCATGTTTTTGAATTTGTGACATGTCACCAATATGGTCTGGATAAACCCATTTAAAATTGTCAAATGGAACTGGGTTTGACATAGCCCACCCATACAAATTATTGACATCAAAATATCCTAAGTATACCAAAGGTTTCCCCTCATCATAGTCGGGAAGGTATTTTTTGTTGGCTTTAACATGTCTCGTAACACTTTGAGTCAATCCTTCTCTAACTCTCGGTTCAACCATTAAAACCATATCAATATTTGTTAAAAGTTGAAGTTTACATTTTTTTTCTTTAAGTATAGCTTGCCAAGCTAATCCAGGAGAAGTGTAAGAATGTAAAGGGTCCAATATATATGCAGCAAAACAAGTGTACATTATTCAATTACATTGCAAAAAAGAGTGACTTCAAGTTTTACATAAAAGTCTGAGTAATCTCCTAAGGTCTTCATATCCAACTCGTTCCATACTCGACATGCGTGTTGATAATCTTCAGGATCTATTTATGTATCATTAAGTTTAAGTTTATCATTAAGTTTTTGAATTTTTCTGTTGTAGGAAGTGATGTTTCGTCAGATCTATGTAGTTCATCAATTTAATCATAGGGGAAGACTCCTTTTCAAAGAGCTAAATACATTTTGGCATTAGGTACAATTTTTATCGTTTCAATCAAATCTTCTCTAAGTTTTCAGTTAATTAAATAAGGCTAAAAGGCATTTATCTGAAAGAATCAACAAATCTTAGTTTTATTTTGCCAACCTTTTTAGATAAGCTTATAAATTTGTCCATCGTTGTAGCCAAAACATCTATTGCTCCATCATCTCTTCCTAATTCCGGGATTATGAAGTATGAGTCATAACCACTTCCATTGTGCAGAACAACTGGAATAAAAGATGGAAGTTTGTAGTGTAGGTTTCAAGCGTTACAGGCTGCACCTCTGTAAGCTCCTGTGAGATGGTCATGGTTACGGACTTTTGAGTTATCAAGTGTGAATGTGTTATCCTATAAATAATATGTTGTTGTTGAAGCATATTGTTGTAATTCATCTTCTTCCATAGGTGACATCGGCAACACATTTCTATACATTTCATCCACTTTTCCAGCAATTTCGTACAATTCATCAACAAAACATCGAGCAGCTTCTTCACCACGATAAATCTTTGGTACAGTTGATAGTTCGTATTTACGGAGATGTTCTTCGGAAAGTTTCGATTTGATGATTAAACAGTAACTGTTTGGTGTATGCAGCTGATATTTGCTTTTTCTTGTAACTTCCTCTTCCTGGAGTTCAATTGGAAGTAGAGTTGATTGGAAACCAGCATACACAACAACAGGTATACGGTATTTTTGATTTACTTTATTAAATTATACGTTTAATCTGCTAAGAGGTGGAAATTTAATTCTTACCTTATTGTATGCACTACATAGCCTTTGATGTTCTAATAACCATTCTAAACCTCCCCTTCTTAATGGTTCTCTTACATAACAAAAACATAATTTTGCAAATTGTTTTCTCTCCGTGTTTTTTGGATATTTGTTGCCAAAAAAGAGCTTCAAAATTAGTAGTGTACACATAGGGAGATATGTCCCCTTAAGTGATCAATAGCAAATCAGTATGATCCCTGCACTCAATAAGTGTTATGCGCAAGGGGTACGCATTGTTTGACGAATCCAAACCAAAAATTGTTAACAGAAGCTGCAGGATTTTGCTTTTCAAATTCGGAAACATCTTTAATTGCAACAGGGTAACTAATTCCTTGAAAGTTATATCTAATTTGAACTTCTTCATATTCTCAGCTTGGTCTTTCCTTATGTGTTCTTACATATTTTACCAACATTGCATATTTAAAACAATTGGTATCTTCATTTTGTACGTTAATACAGGATTTGGTATTCTTAGTTTTTTCCGGTAGAGGAATGTGGCAACTTCCTCTTATACCATACCCGTGTTTATGTACTCTTACGTCAAGACCAGTTATGCTTAATAAACTCGATCCAGAAACTCTTTCTTCATGCACTTGTAGTTTTGTTAGAGGTTCATCAAAACATTCTTTTAATATAGACTCAATGCAAACATGATTGTCCGGTTTTTGTCAGGAATCCTCTTGTTGATGTTTCATTTTGTATGTTAGTAAACACAGCATCCAGTAACAGTCCGAATTCGATAAGGTTTAATCTTTTTAGTTCATTTTCCAAAGTTTTGCGTACTAAGCATTTGCTTTACTTACAAATTTGTCTAGTTGTAGTTTTGCATTGTCAATTTTAAAATGAGTTTCTACATTTCTTGGAAATTCTCTGGTGTGTAGTTCCACATTTACCGATAGTCCAGGCGCATAATTAATAACACTTGGTATTGAAATTTGGTGTTGGGCTAGCTAGCATTTGATCTATTGTTTCCAAATCTTCTTCTTCATTATGTTCAATTTCCAAGTTATTATTGTTATGTTCTTCTTCTTTATGAATGTTTAAAAGCCATTCATCTTTAAACGAATCTCCACAAATATCGCAGTGATACAATGTTGTAGGTGTGTCTTTCTCAAAGGTTAACCTATTACAGATGACACCCCCGCTAATTCACCTCTAATTACACCCGATCAAAAATTGGTGGGGGTAAGTAGTGAAGGTGGAAAATAAAGGGGTATTTAAAAAATATATATCTTTAAATTTTATATTAACTGAAGTTTTTTCAAAGTCACGTCAGCGGGTCAAGGTCATGTAATCACATTGCCAGAACGGGGAATAGAGAAAAAGTAATTCTCACTTTGACTACATACTGCTCTATTCCCCGCTCTTTATTTGAAACTAATCCACTCGAATACTGTTTATGATGTTGTGTAATAATGACACAGGATGTAGCCTTCTCACAAAAGACGATAAATTTCATTTGCCAAAGGGATTTGTTTTACATGTATTTGAATTTCTTCTGCTCCACGAATATCCATTCCTTTTACATGGACAACCTGAAACTCCATGAGCAGTTGATAGACACGTTAAAGGAAAATATCCGCTTCAGTAATAGCGTTAATACAATATATGTACATAATTATAGATGCTCTATTGAAGCAGATCACAACAAAAGAGATGATCTGATCTGCAATATCGCGCTTATATAGCAGCCGTCTGTAAAAATTGAAGTGGTGGGGGAACATATATTTGTATTATTATTTTTGCATTACCTTTTAATATTAAACTTTTAATCTTGTAAGTGGGTCAAGGTCATCTCAATATAGTGGTTGTGAGTGATTGTCACTATAACCAGAAACTGATCTATTCCTCGCTCTGTATTTGAAGTTAATATTTTAAGAAAACAAAAAATTACTCAGACTCATCCGATGATGATGATGATGAGGTAATTTCGCAGAATAAGCTACGACGAACACTGAAGTCCCCTGTGTCTGGATTTGTAAATAGCCCATTGGTATTTCTACAGCTTGGAGAAGTTTCACTACTAATGGGTTCCATTTACTCCAAACAGAGCAACTGATGATACATAATCAAGGTCCCTGGATCAACGTCGTCGTCACTCAATAGCTACATTTGCTCCATCTCTCCAAAATATGATTCAATGCTTGCAATATCACTCAGTAGTTTAAAATTACTAAATAGTTCATCTTCCATTTCTGAATCGTCTTCGTCTTCATCTTCGTTAATTTAAACTGGAATATTTATTTATAATTTCCAGTATGGTATTCTTAGAAGGGAAAATGTTGTCTCTAGGTGACATGATTCCAAGTAACAGACTGGTTTTACTACTGATTGGAAACCTCCTTTTATACTCGATTTAGGTGGTGGGGAGTGTAAGTGATAGGGAAGGGGTGTTTTATCTAGCAAATCATTACTATCCGCAAATCTTCCAAGTATTGCGAGTGGGTCAAGGTCACCTAACATACTACCATTACGGGAAATAGAGCAGTAAGTGGTTCCTACTTAGACCTCAAACTGATCTATTCCCCGATCTGTTTTTTCAACCCCTCCCCTTTTTTATTGATTCAACAAAGCTTTCGTTTTATATAAAATGTTATGTTGATGATCCATCTCTGCCGGAGTAATCTTGCCATTATACCCAACATTTTACGTAACAATATAATTATCTGGATAGCCTGTTTTCCATGCGCCCTGTTCACTATTAAACACTGCACTTGTGGGCTCCCACATATACAACTCACAACCAACCTCACAATCGAGAAACCTTTGGAGTAAACTACTCAAGGCAACTGATCAATATTTTCATTTTTTCTGCTTACAACTAGTGTTGCAGCAAAGATAGAGAGAGCGTTATACTGAACAGATGTACTCATTTTCTGCAGAATGATTTTACCACTGACGGGAAACATTCTTTTATATCCGATTCAGTTGGTGGGTGATAAGTGGTGGGGGGTGCTAGTGATAGGGAAGGGGCAGGTTATAAAAATAAAATATATATAACAATTTTATACTATCTGAAAGGTTTCTAAATCACGTAAGTGGGTCAAGGACACCTGAAAATACCACCAGAACAGGGAATAGAGCAGTAATGATTCTTATTCAAACCACAAACTATTCTATTCCCTGCCCTGTATTACCCCGCTCTGTATTTCAAAGGTCTTCAGTTTTCGCTAAACAAACGTTGAAGCGCAATCGCATCTAGAAGAATTTCTTGAAGATTTTTTCCATTGTTTCATCATCATTTAGAAGAACTTCTTGAAGAGTTGAGGTTGCGATCGGTTGTTCAGGCAGTGGGGGTGAAGTAAATGTGTTTTCCAACTCCATTTGTAGAGATTCAATTTTTGTTGCAAGTTGTATAGTGGATAATTTTGTTAATCTTTATGGCGTTAGTGTGTTGAGGTCGTAACGCATGAGAGTTACCACACGGTTCCGAGTAATTCCTCGTGAACGTAACGTAGTGATTTGCGGGTTCTGGAGGCCGTATTATTTCATTCTACCACGAAACGATGTCTGGAATTCTTCGAAACCTTCAAGAGATAAATCTTCATGCAGCAGTGTCGGGTCGTTTCATACGTCGATGATGCTGCTGGTGAATGCGGTTGCACCCCGCTTGGTCCTGTGACGGGGAGATCCACGGTATGTGCAATGCCGCTACGACCTGCAACAGCTTCGGCCACCGGTGCCGCCCGCTCCTGACGCCTTTGACATGTGTAACGAATATGCCTAGCCAATGCGTCCTTCCTAGCCAACACGGCAGCATTGGAAGCATGGGAACCCTGGAAAGAGAGAAATAACTTTTGTTAGCTATGATGATCAGTAACAAACCGAAAGATAAATTGCTTTATATTTAAATATATAAAGGTAATTCTTGTTAGGTATATGAATATGAATTAAAACGAGAATGTTGCGTAGTGAATTAATTGGTTCTTACCTAATGGGTTGGCGGTAAATATGTAGACTGTATTTATTCACATTTTAGTTATAAAAGCAGTGAAAATAGTTAGGTGAATTTGTATTACAAATTTGAACCCGATGGACAAACCCTTAAAAACTTAATAACATTTAACTGCAGTTTTTAAGAAAGAAAATTTGGCTTGAATTTACACCAAAATGGGTTTGATTCATCATCAAAAACTAAACTAACAAAAAAAGGTTAAACCTTTTTTGGGCTATTGCATGCAGGCGTCAAATTTCTTTCATAAAAATAAACTATTTGAATTTAGACACGTTCTAATGAATATTTGAATATTCATTATAATGGGGCTTTATTACAATAATAATTTTAAATTTTGCCCGGCGGATTCCAATTTTGTTAAATAAAATTAAAAACTAGCTTTTTAAATATACAATTTTAAGCCAATAAATTTATTTTATAACCAGAAAACAATATTTCTTTGGTTAAGCCCGACATTTTTTACGGGCTAATAGAAGCTAGTATATTTAAAAATATAGAAAAACGTATTTGTTTATTGTAGAGAGAATATACGAAGGAGGGCCACTTTTGGCACGTTTTTCCCTTTATAATAACATGGGAATCAATGTTTGAACACTTGCCCGATCCAACCCAATTTCCTCGTTGGCCAACTCTATACGCTTGTAATCACACATACCCGCCCCCTTAAATTTACAAACACGATTTAACTAATTTGTAAATACTTTATTTTCATACATCCTTTGCGGAAATCCACGAGTTCTGGCTACTTCAAAAACCGAGCCATTTGACATATAATAAATCACCATTCCTCCTAATTACCCTCTCAACTAAATACATGTATTTATATTTAGTCTTTAACAATTATCGCTCATAAACTCCTCCTTTGATTATAGTTCCATTCTTATCTTTCAAAATACAAGTCACAGGTTATGTTTTCTTAACTTCTGCTATTGTAAAAAGCTCTCCTGTCCAGTTAGGGGTATAACCTTTACTAAATACATGTTTTTACTTGAAAATCCTTACAATACCCCCACCTTATATCTTGTTTGGTTTTTTAAACTTGTATGTTAGATGTCTACCTTTCGTGTACATCTTTAGAGTTGTTAAAATTTATTTGTTTGGGTTTCATCCATATTGAACTATGCAATTTATGGTTATATTTCCTGATTAACTTTGGAAGTAAATCCAACCATTTGTAACTCCCTTGTGCACTAAACTCTCTATATAACAAGTTCTTTAAAGTGTTCTGGTATCTATTTTCAATAACTGTCTTAGTTGTAGCGTAAATGTGATAGTGATTAATATTTAACTAATCCAATAATTTAGTAACATTTTGATTAAACAATTATTTTCCGTTATCAGATTGGATATTTTTAACTCCCTTCGGGAGAATAGTCTTTATATCTTTTGTGACTACTAATCCAGTTTTATTCTTTAGCGGAGTGGCATAAGTTTTTTATAAAATGTTTAATATTTCCATGGTTTTATCAATGCTTCCACACTCAAGGTTTTTATTTATAATGTGGAGGGATTTTGTTTCACTGTGCTTAATATCATTTATTTGCTCCATGTACCTACGGCAGAAACTTCTATCTGTTTAGCCGATATAAGCGTTGTCGCAAGAAAAGCATTTTAGTTTGTATATTTAAATGCAAACTAAAGTTTTGCATTTAGAAGTTTAGACAGCTTAAATATTATTATTTTATATTAAGCGGTATTTTTATTTTATATTTTTCAATTCAGGAGTGAGATATGAAAAGGCTTACTTACTTGCATACTTTGTTTGCATCCGTAAGCTCCAGTCGTGGAGCTTTAGACAGGTCAAAAAGTGCACACGCGTCATCTTTATGGCCAGCCCGCAGACGTTGGCAGGTTAGGTGAGGTTAGGTTAAGAAATGACAATTTCTCGTGCAGTTTGTCAAATGGTCTGTAAGGTTGCTCAGGTTGTAAATACAGTGTTTAATTAGATTTGGTGTTGAACTGATTTAAATTTATGGTCAATGGCTATTTCTGTTACAAACATATCAAGAGGTACATAGGTTTTCTTTCAAAGATGGCTAAATTGTGAGATTCTGCAAATGATGCCTTAAACCTAGTAGTATAATTACGGTTTCTTCTTCCATTGTCCAGTAGATTTTGATTGCTTACATAAAGGACGAGCTCAAAGAAATACAAGCTTGGAACAGTCATCACACCTAATTTTTTGAATATATCAGAGCAGTGAGCCCAGGGTGGTATCTAATAGCCTTATTTGTTCAAAAGAAAGATTCTATCTAAATGAGTTTTCAGCCCACCCCAGAGTATTATTGAATAAGCTATGTGAGATTCTATTAAAATTAAATAAACAGTTTTTGAAAGATTGACATTATTTAATTTACTGGTTTTCCTCAACCAGAAACGGCCTGGGGAGGTTATTTGTAGACTTTTTACTCCATTTTCTAATAATTTATCATCCGATCCAGTTGTAGGGGGCGGGGTTCAAAGGAGAGTATTTAAAAAGAGAACGAGAAACTACAGAACAATTCCCAAATTTATTTTACATTAAAAGAGATAAATTTCAATAAACATGTCAGAGAACTACTAATAATCACAGAAAACACACTTTTACTTGACATTAGAGAGCGTTGTGACGGTAGTGACGTGGTCGACTGAAGCGTAGGTTGATGTGAAGATCACGAGGAGGGGGGCAGTCTTTGAGGTGTGAATCTTCTCCCAGGGCGTAGAGGGTATTCTGCGTAGCCATAGAAAACAGACGTACAACGGGGATTCTTAAAATAGCCTTTAAGAAGTCTTCTTCACATAGCAATTTGTTTATGAGTGAGTTCGCGCTTAGTTTATTAGTAATCTCTGGCAGGGGGAGATTTAAACTTAATTTATAGGGGAGAAAATATTATAATTCATTTCACTGAATCTACTTTTTAACCAACTCAATTAAAGCAAAAGGATATTAAAAGAATAAACTATTTAATAATAAATGAGGGACCGAAGAAGATCTGCATGTTTACTGAAGGAAAGTCACTTCAAGAATGAACAGTGCTGGCTGGTAAAACCAGATATGAAAAAGAGAAAGTTCTGTTAGGGGACACCCTGCACCCACTCTATGCTACCAAATTTTATTCTGGACCAAACACCAGTATGCAGATTCTTTTTCAGGCTATCATTTGTTCTGAAAACTATATTTACAATATATATTTGTTTAACTTATTCTAGTTTGTATGACTCTTTACAAAAAAAATGTCAAGGTTATCCAATATTTTGTTTGTTGAGTTTCTTCTCCATTTATTGTTTTCGTACTCATTAGGCGTGCAATGTCTCTGTTATTGATGTTGGCGATTTTTATGACTGTATCAATTTCTTTCTTTCGACATTTAGAGCTGAGAGGTAAATTGTTCATTCTGTCAATCATGGTTTTAAAAACAGTTATTTTGTGTTGATATGAGGGCGATTTTGGGTTATGTTAATAAATACCTCCGAAGCAATCTCCTGTCTGAATATTTAAAATTGTATGCAAGGTTTAAGTTTTAGTAACATTAAATCTAAGTTTTTTAACGTGTCATTGTTTTCTATTTAAGTTGTAAATTTAAGGTTTGTATGCTGGCAGGTTGAAATTTAAGGCGTTGTTGAAAAATGGTAAGCTCAATAATCAACAAATAGAAGTCTTATGAATTAAAACATTGAAATAACTAGAAAACATATAAAAACTGCCACTTTACCACAGTGCATAGACTAGAAGTAATAATAAAATTCTATAAGAGACTCCAGAAAAAACTCCATTCAATAACCCATAATTTACCTCTAAAAATTTCCGGAATTTCGACAGTAAAAACATAATCTATGAATATCCTAAAAGTTTAACCAGAACCCAGAGCCGATGATGCTGATGTGGTAAAAGCATGCTCCTGTGACCATCAGTGTCAATGAGTGCAGTTTGACGGAGGATGACCCCAATGTGAGTCATATATTGTAATATATTAACAGAGTAAGTTTGAATGATTTATGTATTGTTGCCCATAGATGACCTGGTACTCTTCTCGGAAAATGTGCAACGAGAATAACATGGAACTCGCAGTGATCAGTACTGAACAGAATTATAAAGATGTGTTGAAAGTCATACAGGAGGCAGGTGAGTGGGAAGCAATCAATCGTATTGGTTTGATGTTATGTTTTTAAAAAGGATATTAAGGTGCTTCTATAAATTACATAGAACGCCTTAAATTAAATTAAAAGTTTAATTAATTGAAATTAAGGCTTTGGCTTATGTAGTATTATCTTTATTTGTTTAATGCTAATGTATGCAAATTTAAACGAACTACATTTACTTGTTACTTATTACTTACTGGTTACTTACTGTTAGTACTTACTTATTACTTATCCTCTTATTTTCCACAATATTTAAAATAGGGTAATCGTCAAATCTTTTCCCTTGGATCGGGGAAGTTATTCAAGTTAATACAGTAATGTAAAGTACATCCCTAACTTTTAAGTTGTAACTTGTAAGAGGGAGGAAGAACTTTCGAAGGAGGACCGTTGTTACATTACATAGACAACTACTGATGCTGTGTGTAGTTGAGTGTGTCTACCCCAGTTATACCCTACAGTTCCCTCGTTCGAACTTATATTTCTTCTTGATTCTCCCCTCCCCCCAATCTCATCCTTTATATAAAATATGTATGACAATTTGCAAGTCAACTGTATCCTTATTTATTCCCTTGAGCTTTAGTTAATCCTCCCAGACAGGTAATACATACAGTTAAATACATATACATATCACAGTTAATACATATACAGTTAAACTACAGTTCCTCCGTTCGAACTTATCATATTTCTTCTTGATTCTCCCCCCTTTAATAAAATATGTATATCATATTGTAAGTCAATTGTAACCTTATTTATTCCCTTGGGCTTCAGTTCATCCTCCCACACAGGTAATACATCCAGTTAAATACATATACATATTACAGTTAATACATATACAGTTAAACTACAGTTCCCTCGATCGAACTTATCATATTTCTTCTTGATTCTCCCCCCTTTAATGAAATATGTATATCAATTTGTAAGTCAATTGTAACCTTATTTATTCCCTTGGGCTTCAGTTCATCCTCCCACACAGGTAATACATACAGTTAAATACATATCCATATCACAGTTAATACATATGCAGTTAAACTACAGTTCCCTCGTTCGAACTTATCGTATTTCTTCTTTATTCTCCCCCTTTAATGAAATATGTATATCAATTTGTAAGTCAATTGTAACCTTATTTATTGCCTTGGGCTACAATTCATCCTCCCAGACAGGTGTTACATAATTCCTTATTCTTGTTTTTCTCAGTTATTGTTCGTCTATGCCACTACACAGGTATATAGGAAGCTCTTCCGCAATTATCTCAGTTTCTGTTACAATTAATACAAAACCACCATACTGACACCTTGGACAGTTTCCAACCTATCGAAAAGGACCACCTAGGCATGGGGGATCTCCAGTCTTTGACCCATCTAGACCAAACATCCCCCACCTATTATTGTGCATGATGAGTCTCGTATGTCAGAAGCTCTTTCCCGGGCTTAGTAATTTAATTACCTGAAAATTTCATAGTAAAAAATGCAATCCTAGAAATATATTACCGTCATTTTAAGATGAAACTAAACTTCAAATTATCTATAGCTATACTAAAAATTTATAAAAGTAACCGAGAGAGATATCGAGAGTCCCAAAGGATAAATGATTAAAGGATGCAATTCAAGCAAACCTTGTCCAAAACAATCCGTGGAAAATAATAGTTCAAATGTAAGAGTGCAAATGTAGAAACAATTTTGATACTATCGTTTTACTAAAGAATTCAAGGGAAATGAATAGCTATTAAAGTATTAATTTGTTGACGTCGGATCATGAAGAAAAATGATTAAACGTGTAAGTACATTCATACTATTTAAAGAAGTCATGGTGAGGAGGTTAAGTTCCTCGGGGATATATAAAAGGTTTTGGAGAAATGAATAATATCAGAATATAAGTACATTGACTTTGGTTGGTTAATAATTGATAAATATTTACATTTATATTTAAAAAGATTAACTTTTACAGCTGTAAGGCATTTTGTTCTAAGAAGGGAATCGTTCAATCACGCAATTATAACGGGTGATTAATTTGTTCACAGGTTTATGTATAATGATTTTCTTTTAGCGAATTTCCCCTATAGGGAAGAAGCTATTACCGTAGGTTTCATGGTAAGACTTAAGCCCGAGACCATGATAACTTTTTGTTTTGAGGTCCCCAGATGTCAAAAACACTATTCGTTCAAATTTATATGTGTGTTTGTGTGTGTGTGTGTCCGTGAATGCGATAACGGGTGTGGTAAAAAACTTCCGATTTCAATGAAATTTGGCTCAAATGTGTAAAGTGACATTCACAACTTTAAGTTTGAAAACCAGAAAAATCGGACCATGGGAAGGGGGGTTTATGGGGGTTTTAAATAGTTCAATAATCAGTTTTTTGCATTTTTCACCCTAAAGTTTTTTTAAAAATTATTTTTGGTTTTGACCATGTTATAGAGTTTGAAAAAAATAATATTGTTTTTTTGAATTATTAACCTAGGTTGAGTGGTTGCGAATAAAATCCAAAAAACCTACTCATAAAATCTCCCATGTTAATTTTAAGGGAAAATGGTTTTTTGTTTTTCCTCAGTTAATTTCAATGTAAACTTCACGTTTGCTTTTACCAATCAGTTCAGCTCTAAAAAACAATCATTTTGGTCTTTAAACTTTGATTCTACGTCCATCCGTTGCAGAGATATTCAAAGTGCTAAACCCAGTACGTTGTCCAATGTTATCCTTATGGAGAATAAATAAAATTTGATAGCTGGAATATTTATTAATGTATATTGATGAAACCTGGTATGTGGCTTCATGTAGTTCTGGTATATTTATATTTTCACAAAAAAATTTTTTGTTGATTATCCCCATATCAGCAAACCTGCGTACTCAGCCCCCATGTTATTCTTATGGAGAATAAGTCAAATGTAATCACTCCCTTAATTATAAACATAAATTAATAAAACTTGGTATGTGGCTTCACCTTGATGAGTTATATTGATATGTTCGTAAAACCCCATTTTTTCCTTGTTGCAGCAAACCTGCTTACTCAGCCCTTATGTTTTTCTTATGACGAATAATTAAAATGTTTTATAGCGCTTATTTAAGATTGAATAGTGATGAAACTTGGTATGTGACTTCGCCTAGTTAAATTCTATTTATATTTGCATAAACACCAATTACTTGTGTTCATTGTTTCAGCAAACCTACGTACTCATCACCAATGTTATTCTTATGGAGAATAATTAAAATTGTATATGTCGCTTATATGTGAATATATGTTTATGAAACTTGGCATGCGGCTTTATGTAGTATTAAGACATATATTATGCATTATAAATTCGCTGAGTATGCAGGTTTGCTGCGACGGGGGTATTTAAGTATATACTAGGAAGATTACTAAAACAACCTTCGTTATTTTAGGATAATTTTGTATGTTTAGATATTAAAAAGTGATTTATATTTGATTTCATAGAGATCTAATTTTGTTATCCTATACTCTTATATGAGCAATGTTTGCTTGATCGTTTGGTTGGTTGGTTGGTTGGAAAATTATCTCGAAAACGTCCTGGAGGTGGGTAGTGCCCAATAATTTATTTCTAAATATCTCGAAAACGGCTCCGAGGATTTCCTTCAAATTTTGGAAATAACTAAGTTATGGTATAAAAATATGTTCTAGACAGGTCTCATCCCCAGTAAAAATCAAATAATGTTAAAAAATGAAATTTAAAAGTAAAAAAATAACATTGGGCTTATGGAGTTAAAAATCAAAACAAAAGAATTGTAACAGCTGTTCATAATCAATCAGGAAACTGTCAAAGTAATACTAAAATGTTGTTTATGATTATTAACATGTGGTTTCCTGAGTGCAGAGATTAAAATATTTGAGTGAAGATTACATTTATAGACTAGTAAAATAAATCAAAGGGACATTGAGATATAAATAACAACTGGAGTAACCTTAAAAAAGTAGAAAAGAGGCAAATGAGTTATAAACGTCTGATTATCAGTAGGGGGAAGTGGTGAAATATTATTCCAAGTCATCAAAACAAACTGAGTGACCTTCCCCCGAGAAAATCTCGGCCCCCAGGTACTCCTATACTCTTATATGAGCAATTTTTGCTTGATTCGTTGGTTGGTTGCACAATTATCTCGAAAACGGCTCCGAGGATTTCCTTCAAATTTTGGAAATAACTAAGTTATGTTATAAAATTATGTTCTAGACAGGTCTGATCCCCCGGAAAAATCAAGTAATGTAAAAACTAAAATGAAAAGTTAAAAAAATTAACAATGGGCTTATGGAGTTAAAAATCAAAACAAAAGAATTGTGACAGCTGTTCATAATCAACTAGGGAACTGTCAAAGTAATACTCATTTTGTTTATGATTATTAACATGTGGTTTACTGAGAGCAGAAATTAAAAGATTTGAGTGAAGATTACATATATACGGGTAGTAAAATAAATCAAAGGGACATTCAGCTTTAAATAACAACTAAAGTCACCTTAAAAATGTATAAAAGCGGCAAATGAGTTATACAAATTTGATTATCAGTAGGAGGAAGAAGTGAAATATTACTCCAAGACATCAAAACAAACTGACTGGCCTTCCCCCGAGCAAGGCTTGGCCCCCAAGGTACTCTTATATATTATTTCTCTATCTGTTTTTCTGTCAGTCCGTGAGATCTTCCTTGTTCCTTTATCAAATTCCATGATTTACCCCTCATTTTAAAGCTTATCGTACCGGCTACTGACGAAAAATAGACCCACGGTCTAAAAATAAACCGTTTATTGGAAATTGTAATAATATGAAATATAAATAAAGGTAATAGTTTGTTTTGATAGGAGCAACAATTTAAACAAAAGAACGTCTGAACAGCTGACAAGATTTGGTTCGCATTGCGGAATTCCGCACGGGTCGACTAGTACACCATATAAATAGAGACTCATCAATAATTTTGTTCCCATTTGAATATAGGATTTGTATTGTTGTATTACAGATATCAAATTGAGTGCTTAACAATAGATGCCAATACCGTGAGACTGTAAATCAGTCAAAGGAAAATTTAAAATTGATTATTCCAACCGTAAGGGACGAAATAACAAGATATAGTGCCAAGTACCTATCTAATTTAGAAAATCATCCAAACCATCTGGCTCTAAATCTTTTGGACGATAGCAACATTATGTACGGACTGAAAAGATGCCATATGTTAGATCTGAGTTATTGTTTTGTTGAGTAATATGTCTTTTTTAGTTTAAATATGTATTGTATTATACAGTGTTTGTGTTGGCTTTTTCAGTGGATGAAGACCGACTAATGTTTTGTTATTAGTAGTGTAACTTTGGGAGTTCTGGCCGATTTGATTGACAGCTTCCAGTCATGTGACCTTTATGACGTAGACGTGACGTAGTTGGCGACGTAGTTGACGACGTATTAGTGACGTCATGTGAGTAAGGATAGTTCAAGGTCATCCTGAGGATGTTTTAAACAAGAAATCCTGCACAGGTTTGATTCGATAGTTTTCATTCGATAAATATATCGAATGAAAACTATCAAATGAAAACTATCGAATGAAACATGTGCAAGATTTCTAACTTTTATTTTTCTTTCTTTATATACAATAATACACATCGAATATAAAAAAATTGCAAGATAGTAGACTTAATTCTAACTATTTCTTTATTTATATTAATGTACACACAGGCAATGATTGTCAGATAACCGTCGATTCTGCTGTGGCCGTTGCTTCGGTAGATGGGTAGGGTTCACATACTCCACAATAATACTTCATTCTAGTTGCGGATGGAAGTGATGATGGTTACCACGATGACGTCTCCAATTCCGTAGAGCTGCTTACATTAAACGAGACGAGAGGTTCATACTCTCCAAAATTATATCCATTCCCCTGTGTCGGTGGAAGTGTAGTTGCGGATGTTCTCCAGTGTTCTTGAGCTAAAGTGTTTGTTGCAGAAATATCCAATGTTACTTTGTAGCCGTTTACAATCAAAACTTGTAAGTCATCGGAAATAAGTTGCAAATCATGAACTGTAGAAAGATGAACAGTATTGTAGTGGACAAGTTTAATTTTGAGAGCCATGATGTTACCTTGTGTACGGATACTCGCAGAGTGAGCTTCCCACCTCCTCGCCTTTCTTTTATATGCACCCCTCTCTACTTCTCTCTCCCCACCACTTTTTTCAAATCTGCGATATGAATATTTTCCTCACATAACCTTTTAGAGTTCTGCATATAATGCAATGGTTATACATCAGTCCACAATCAGCATGTACAACAGTGTCTACAAAGTAAAAGTAGTAAATTTTTCTCAGAGGATAAACATACTACACATTTGTTTCCTTCGCTCTTATTTTCTTCGGTTGGTGTTTCTGAAGTTTTAACATGATAAGGTTTATATACTCTCCAATGGTTTTGTACAAACTCTCTACCTTTTTTAACTAACAGATAAGCACACCTGTCAAACCATCATGCGTGTTCTTCCCATAAATTATCTATCGCTTGCCAATCCTGCAATCCTCCTCTGCAATTGTAACAACCGGTCTTATCATCTTGTCCCTTGTAAAAGAAACCAGCATCTGCAAACTCCGTTCAATACTTGTATAGAAACGAGTCTTTTAATGCTGCATCAAACGTATCCAATCTCGATTGTAACTGTGAATATTTAGGAAATCTCATTCTCCTCTTTACTACTGTATGTTCTATTTTGTTTTTGTAGGTTGTACCAAGGAAAAGGTAGGAGGTATACTGACGTAGCGCGGCATAAGCGTGTAGGGCAGGAACCTAACCTTCCCCCACAACAATGTTCCCCAACCAACTCAATGTCAGTCTGTATGAAAGTGATATTCCTTTAACCAATACAGCGCATTTTATAAGTTCTGAATCTAGGTCAAGGTCACCAAAAAAGTTAAAAATATATAAAATATCAGTTCATGTTGTTAATACTAATATTTTTTATTTACTTTTTTACATAAAATACATTTCAAGATTTATATGATATTGGCTTAATCTAACAATGTGTAGTTCCGGACGAGGTTAAATGCAGAGATAGCTAGATAAAGTTGTTCCCACTGACTCCGTGTGATACAATATACAAGGTTCCAGGTTAAATGTTTTCAGATCTTCATTTTGAAGCAGTTGAACAAATCTCTTGGGCAGGACAATTTGGAATTTTGCTTCATCTCCTTTTGTGTATTGAGCATCGCTTAATAATACGAGAATAGCGTCTCCCACTGATTTTTCGATCTTCCTCATGTCGTGCACGAAGTAATGTTTGGTTTCTTTGATTTCTGCAGATTTTCTTGTTGGTATAATAGTTGATTTTTATTGTGTGTTAAACTGATCCACCAATGTTTGCAGAAACTTCCGTGATGCAATATTGTTACGTGTTCTATCTTTGCAGTCTGGAGTAATCCTGATGGTGGGTCTCCTCGCTCTCCCCGCTTTTATATCCTCCGGTCCCCTGTCCACTTCCCCCTTCACTTCCCCCTCCACTTCCCCCTCCACTCTCCATTGTACAAGGATGTGGAAAAGCAGCTAGACGATAAGTGTCCTAACAGCGCAATAAAATTGTGCGTGTTTTTCATTCTTTGTTAAAATACAAATATTATTTATCTCAAATTCGAAACACTTATACATTTTAACTTCTATTACATCTTTTTTTGTATAAAGCTGTATCCAATTGCAATTTTCTAATCCTTTTATATAAAGTCTAGTACATTTACTGCAGTAGTAATTCATAATGCTTCTTCAAAACCTGTAAAACCTTCATTCCAACCAATGTGATGCAAGTTTCTCGTTAACTATTTATTTGTTCTTTTGGATTTTGAGTTTAATTTTTTAAAAGGAAACGGAGGTTTGAATACAAAATTATAAATGAAATATGTTTGCAGGTCTAAGATGATTTGTTCTTTAACAATGTATCTATCATTGTTTCCACGTAAAGCTTGAAATTCAATTATGCCAGACTTCTCCACGTCTCGGATGAGAACTAACCTGTTTCTACACCACGGTAGAGCTTTTACAGCTCAGGCCGTAAAGTTCTCAGTGCGTTGGTGTATATCTAACGTCGGTACCATCCCCGGTAGGCCTACCCCACGAACCTACTTTAAGTAAAAACTGTTTCAGTTAAAACGTTTTCTGTTTCTTCATTTTGTACAAATTCTTCTTCTTCTTTAACCTTTTCTTCTTAATAGTTTTTCTTCTTCTTCTTGAATTTTTCGTTCATTAATCTTTTGTTCATACTCCTTTAGACATCTCAACATCTCAACCTCATAAGGTATTCGGTTAAAAATAGATGCATCTAGAGAACCGTAAATAATTTAAGCATCGGGATGTTGTTCCATCGCATCTAGAAAATAGTCTTTTACCACAGTATTTGAAAATACAAGTTGTTTCATATACCTGGTTATAGGTGAAGCTGCACAACTCAAAACGTAGAATTCTTCCGGCATCAGTTGAATTTTGTCATGATTTGTCAGGTCTCTAAACCGTATTTGCTGTTCTCCGCGATATTTTAAAATGTCGATTTCAATGTCACATTCTTTTTTACAAGTAGCTGTATTTTTTCCAAACATTTTATTTTCCAAGTAGCATTCAATGAGGTGTAAATGTTTAAGAAAAGAATACCATGCGGCATCTGAAGAAATAGCATTTTAGGTCCTTGGTTTAAAATTGCATTAGGTAAATAATCCAAGTCCTTTACCAAACCAACTGCTATGCCTTTAGTCGTACATATTGAAATTTGATATAATATGCGAAGAAAAATATCTGTCAGTATGCTTAAAGGGATGTAGTTTTCAGGTTTTCTCTTCCTCTTTAAAGTCGACTTAGATGTTGAAACAATGTCTGACTTTACTTCTTCATTGCGAAACTTGAGAAACTCGTCCAATTCTTCTTCATACTCTTTGATGTAAGAGTCTTCTTTTTGCACCAAACCTTCCACTTATGCATTGTTATGTCCCTGTACTACAGAGGTCATCTCGACTGTAATAGATGTTGTTTCAACCGCAAACGCTGATCAACTGAACCCCTCTTATTGTGCGCGCTATTTATATCCTTCCCCATCCATAGACCTACAGAAAAATCTTTAAAATACCTGTTAGAGGTGTGTACGTTACAATTTTATAGTGACGAATCAAGCAATATGCAGTTGTATTAGCGGGTATGTTAGATTTAAACTCCATTTCCAACTTAATATATACACTTGATGACTTTACATATTCATTTTGCTTAGAACAATATATAACCACGATAGCACCTTTTGAATTGAACTGCGTTGGTGAGAATAGCGGTGTGTTTGTTTTAAAGTAAAATTTTGAAATCTAGCGTACATATCGTATAGAATGCTATATCGGTTTTTATCGAATGATATGTTTAAGTTGTCATATTGAAAGAATTTTGAGTTGAGGTATATTTTTTTTTATCTTTTATTAGAGGCTTTGTATTAAATTACATGAAGCCTTAAGAGCTACGAACATAAATTATTAGACTACAGTTCAAGTCCAAAATTTAATTGATTTCATCCGGTTTATGGTGACTTAAATAATTTTCTCGATTTTATGTAAAATTCTAAGACGTAACACTATAATTTTGAAAACACACTGAATTAATTTCAATTATATAAAGATTTCTGATGTATGAAGTCCAAATATTACAATTCAAGTCCAAAAACTTAATCAATTTCATCAGGTATATGGTCACTTAAATAATTTTCTTGATTTTGTGTAAAAATTCTAAAATATAATACCATAATTTTGAGTTTTCTCCTTTAAGAATGTCATGTAAATCAGGAGGTATATGACAGTTACATCTTCTCAACATTTCATAGACATGATTTCGATGTATTGAGTAGGCAGTGCAGTCCTTAAATATGTGTTGAATACTTTCATGAGTTCCATCATTACATTTTAGGCATTGTAAGGAATCAATTCTTTTAAGTAAAAAAAGTCGGTCTGCTGTAAAACAGTGTCCAAAACGAAGTCTGAAGATCATAGTGGTGTTACGTCTACTGAATTTGGTTGATTCAAACCATGGGATGTTCGGGTAGTTACTTTTAATCTTTTTATACCATTCACCTTTGTTTGTAGATTGCCATATTTCATTAGATTTAGCTCTTATTTTATTCTTTATATCAAAATAAATATCGGAATATCGCAAAGGGAACTTATTATCTACAACTAAGGCATCATCGTGAGCTGCACACTTTGCTAGGGAATCCGCCTTTTCATTACCAGGAACTCCAACATGGCTAGGAATCCATTGTATCACAATTTCTTTTGAACATTTTATAATTTCTTTTGTAATTGCTAAAGTTAGGTTATCATTGTTAAAGACACGTAGAGCATTTTCAATGTTGTAAAGGGACCCAAGAGAATCTGTTGCAATAGCAAATTTGCTGTCATTTAACTGTGATATATATTCTAAAGATTTTAAAATGGCAAATAATTCTGCTGAGATAATTGATGATATTGAGGGAATTTTTATTTTTATTTCCATGTCAGCTGCAGGATCATATATACCAACACCAACATTGGTTCCAATTTTGGATCCATCTGTATATATTATCCTATGACCGTTCCATTTGTGGTGTAAAATGTATAATGATGATTGTAGCAATACAGTATCGTTTACATGCTGTTTACTAGATAGAGTACCTGAAACAAGAACTTTAGAAAAATAGATATTTGGGTTTATCATACATAGAGGTTTATGAAATTGGAAAATTGAATGACTATAGGGTTCGTTGTCGGCTTCACCAATATAATTTTTAATTTTGTCAAAAGCTTGTATAATTGTTGGTGTACGTTTTTTATCCCAAAATGGATGGTGATGGGTGAGCATGCTTAGTTCTTGGAGTTTTAAAAAAGCACCATTTAATTATAGTGCAAGTCTTACATACGTGTTTTAGAAATATCCAAGATTGACATTCCAATATACAAAGGACAATCCATCTTTCCACTTGTTTTATTCATAGATGCTGCTACAAGCTTTTAATTTTTAAATACAGATTCCAAAGTTTGGCTGCTGTACGAGTTTCTATAGTTTTATCGGGTTAGTAACAAGTTTAACATTTTTGTGTTTTATTTTTTTTCCAGTATTTTGACAAATATTGCATTGTTCATTAATTTAAATAAATCCTTTTGAAAGGCTGATGTAGCTGCTGCTTTTCTGGTAGTATTTGAATCAATGTAGAGTTTCAGGCAGCATGATTGGGAAAATTCCAAAACCCTACGAATCTTTGTTATACGTAATCCCAATTCGATAGCTAACTGAACAACCCAAAAGTGAGCTACGTATCAATGTTTGTTATTTAAAGTCATCATTAATTTAGGATGTTTTCCAGTTGGAGATACTTCTGTTTTGCAAGGAGTGGAAGTTCATAATAAATATCGTGTAATTGTTCGGGATATTCAAAGTCGCAATCCAAAATGTATCCTGTGTTGCCATTTTTTTCAATTTGTGACACGTCACCAATAGAGTCTGGATAAACCCATTTAAAATTATCAAATGGAAGTGGGTTTGACATAGCCCATCCATACAAATTATTGGCATCGAAATATTCTAAGGATACCGATGGTTTCCCTTCATCATAGTCAGAAGGGTTTTTGTTGTTGGCTTTAATATGTCTCGTAACACTTTGAGTCAATCCTCCTCTAACTTCAGATTCAATCATTAAAACCATATCAATATCTGTTAAAAGTTGAAGTTTAAATTTTGTTTCTTTAAGCATAGCTTGCCAAGCTAATCCAGGAGATGTGTAAGAATGTAAAGGGTCCAATCCATAAGCAGCAAAACAAGTGTTACGAAATTCTTCAATTACATCGCAAAGAAGATTAACATCAAGTTTGACATAAAAGTCTGAGTAATCTCTTAAGGTCTTCATATCCAAATCGTTCCATACTCGACATGCGTGTTAATAGTCTTCAGGTTCTATTTCTGTATCATTAGGTTTGCTTTTGAATTTCCGAGTTTGTTTTGATATTTTTTGCTAAACAAGAGCTTCAAAATTTGTAATATACACGTAGTGAAATATGTCCCCTTTAGTGATCAATAGCAAATCAGTATGATATATAGGCTCAATAGGTGTTATGCGTAAGGGTACGCATTGTTTGACAAATCCAAACAAAACATATTAACAGAAGCTGTAGGATTTTGCTTTTCAAATCTGGATACATCTTTATTTGTAACAGGGTAACTCATTCCCTGAAAGTTATATCTATGTTGAACTTTTTAATATTCTCTACTTTGTCTTTCCTTATGAGTTCTTACATATTTTACCAACATTGCATATTTAAAAGTTCAGTATCTTCATTTTGTACGTTGATGCAGGATTTGGTATTCTTAATTTTTCCGGTAGAGGGATGTAGCTACTTCCTCTTATACCTTACCCGTGTTTATGTACTCTTACGTCAAGAAAAGTTATGCTTAATAAACTCCATCCAGAACCTCTTCCTTCATGAAGCTCATCAAACCATTTATTTACTATAGATTCAATGTCGGATGCAAACATGATGGTTCGGGTTTTCCTAGGAATCCTCTTGGTGATGTTTAATTTTAAATGTTAGTAAACACAGCATCTAGTAACAGCCCAAATTTGATAAAGTTTAATCTTTTTAGTTCATTTTCCAAAATTGTTCTTACTAATTCTTTTGCTTGGTCTTGGTCTTGAAATTTGGTGTTGAGCTAGCATTTGATCTATGTTTCCAATTCTTCTTCTTCGTCTTGTTAAATTTCCATGTTATTTTAGTTATGTTCTACTTCTGTATGAATGTTTGAGAACTATTCATCTTTAAACGAATCTCCACAAATATCGCAGTGGTACATGTTGTAGGTGTGTATTCCTAAAAGGGTAGCCTATTACAGATGACACCACCGCTAATACACCTCTATTCATACCCGATTAAAAATTGGTGGCGGTAAGTGGTGAAGGTGAAAAATTAAGAGGTATTTTGAAAATAAAATATACATATTTCAATTTAATATAACTGAACTTTTCTCAAAGTCCCGTCAGTGGGTCAAGGTCATGTAATCACATTGCCAGAACGGGCAATAGAGCAGTAAGTAATTCTCACCTTGGCTTCAAACTGCTCTATTCACCGCTACTGAAACTCCATGAGCAGTTGGTAGACACATTGGAGTAAAATATCCGCTCCAGTAATAGAGTTAATACAATATAGGTACACCATGATAGATGCTCTATCAAAGCAGTTCAAAACAAAGTGATGATCGGATCTGCAAAATCGCGCATATATAGCAGTCGTCTGTAAAAATTAAAGTGGTGGGGAACATATATTTGTATAATTATTTTTGCATCGCCTTTTAATATTAAAAATTTAGTCTTGTAAGTGGGTCAAAACCATCTCAACATATTGCCAAAACGGGGAATAAAGCAGTAAGAAATTGTCACTATAACCACAAACTGATCTATTCCCCACTTTGTATTTAAAGTTAAATATTTGAAAAAAACAAAACAATTTATTCAGACTCATCCGATGATGATGATGATGAGGTAATTTCGGAGAATAAGCGGTGACGAACACTAAAGTCCCCTGAGTCTGGATATATAAATAACCCATCTGCATTGCTACTGCTTGGAGGAGTTTCATTATTAATAGGTTCCATTTCCTCCAAACAGAGCAACTGATGATACATAATCAAAGTCTGTGGATCAACGTCGTCGTTATTCAACAGCTCAATTCGCTCCATCCCTCCAAAATATGGTTCACTGTCTTTAATATCGCTCAGTAGTTCAAGATTACTAAGTAGATCATATCCATTTCTGAATCGTCTTTGTCTTCGTCTTCATCTTTGTTAATTTCAAGTAGAATATTTTTTATAATTTCCAGTATAGTCTTCTTAGAAGGGAAAATGTTGTCTCTAGCGACATGATTCCAAGTAATAGACTGATTTTACTACCTATGGGAAACCTTCTTTTATACCCAAATTAGGTGGTGGGGGGTGTAAGTAATAGGGAAGGGGTGTTTTTATCTATCAAATAAAAAAAATCTGCAAATCTTCTGGGTCTTGTGAGTGGGTCAAGGTCACCTGATTTTACTACCATAACGGGGAATAGAGCACATTTAGACCACAAACTGATTTATTCTCTGCTCTATTTTTCAACCCCCTCCCCTTTTTATTGATTCAACAAGGGTTTCGTGTTATATAAAATGTTATGTTGGTGATCCATCTCTGCCGGAGTAATCTTGCCATTATACCCAACATTTCACGTAACAATATATTATCTGGATAGTCTGTTTTCCATGCGTCCTGTTCACTATTTAACACTGCACTTGCAGGCTTCCACATATACAAATCACAACCAACCTTACAATCGAGAAACCTTTTCAGTAAACTTCTCAAGGCAATTAACTGATCAACATTTTCAATTGTTCTGCTTACTAGTAGTGTTGCAGGAGATAGAGAGAACATTTTACAGACCGGATGTACTCATTTTCAGCAGAATTATATAACCACTGACGGGAAACCATCTTTTATACCCGATTCAGTTGGTGGGGAGATAAGTGGTGGGGGGTGCTAGTGATAGGGAAAGGGAAGGTTATAAATAAAATATATCTAACAATTTTTAATTTTTTAAATGTTTCTAAATCTTGTAAGTCGGTCAAGAACACCTGAAAATACCACTAGAACAGGGAATAGAGCAATAAGAAATTCTTATTCAAACCACATACTGATCTCTTCCCTGCTCTGTATTACCCCGCTCTGTATTTCAAAGGTCTTCAGTTTTTGCTAAACAAACGTTGAAGCACAATCTCAACTAGAAGACGTTCTTGAAGAATTTTTTCCACCGCATCATCATCATCAAGAAGAACTTTTGAAGAGTTGAGGTTTCGATCGATTGTTAAGGCAGTTGGGGTGAAGTAAATGGTTTTTCCAACTCCATTTGTAAGGTTTCAATGTATTTTTTGCAAGTTGTATAATGGATAATTTTAACTTTTTGATATTAAAAAATGGTAATTTGGTGCGCAGTAAACTATACGCTTCATTTACTTTAAGAACCCTTCTCTACTCTCGGGCATTTATTTGCTCGTTATTTACGTTGGATAATCCAGCTTGACTGTCCATAGCTGACTAATAACTAAATTCTGGAGCGTCCGCTTAAATACCCCGATACCTCTACCATTAGAGTGGGGATAGGTGGTAGGGTAGGGGTGTTTTATTTAACATATATATCCTATCCATTCATTTTCTAAGTCTGTCAGTGAGTCAAGGTCACCTGAACTTATTACCAAAACGGGGGATACAGCAGTAAGTGGTTCTCACTTAGACCACAAACTGATCTATTCCCCGCTCTGTAATTCAAAAGTCTTTAATTGGTTACAATGTTTATTCGTCCTGGTCCTGAACAAGAAGGAAAAGTTGTTTATAGACTGAGGGTTCTTCATCGAAGAAATGTTGAGCCGTTAAGTCGTCCTCTTTAAGAAAATACTGATTCAAACGTTTGAGGGGTGATTAACATTTCCTTAGAATTGAGGGAGCCAGCGGTTTCTCGGATGTCTGGGGTAACATGAGTCGTGATTCAAGAAGTTTGATATACTTGATGGCCATAGTATAGTTTTAAAAGTAGAATCATCCGGATGCGCGAATGGTAAGCTGCTTTTTAATCTCTGATTACCATCGTTCATTCTCACTCTCCATTTACGCGAACTTTCATTGTTTCTCTCGGTTTTAAGAGATCCGGAGTTGGTTGTGCTTGCTGAAGTCTTCATATGTGACTAATAAATATATTCCGAAGTGCTCGCTTAAATACCCACTAACCCCTACCAATACCCATTAACCCCCTCTATTCTTTTAAATAATATCTTTGACATAGTACAATATATTCAAGTTTAATATCTAGTTCAAGATCGTGTAAAATTTTTTTTTTGAAATGTGGACAATCAATTTACATTTTGAAGCATGTACTACAAAATTTATAAAGGTTGTCCACACTTTCTTTAATTTGGAAAGACTTTTTTCGTATTACAATTTTCTCCACTCAGTTGTTCCTTTATCGTTTCGGATTAAGTAGTGCTTTTTGTTGGGATTTCAGGATGATCCATGCCATTAGGCAACCTTAAAATGTAGAGTTGATCTCCACAATTAACTATCACCTTTAAAAAAACAATTTTTTTGACAAAGAGGTATTGTTTGTTTTTGGAAAGCCTATTAATCTGAGTTTTGGTTGTTTTCACTGTTGGATGTGTTGTAAAAAGAGAAACGCGGCCCTTCTTTTTTTTCTTTTAAATAAAAACTGCACAATTGTTCATTTAAAATACAACATTTTGCACAGCGTTCACCTTTCTTTGGACCTTTTTTGAAAATATAATTGCATTGTTGTGCAGGAAGTATGCACATCCTTTGCAATGACTTTAATCGTTTTAATTTCTCTGAAGGAGATTGACTATTTGTGCAAATTAATAATGGTCTGGTTGGACTTGTAGAAGGTTGAGTTGAAGGAGTGGTAAATATTTCAGAACTCGATCTCGTCAACGACGATGATGATGACGTGGAGCTCGAACTCGAGGACGATGATGAGGTGGATCTCGAGGTTGATGCTGAAGGAGAAGATGGACGTGAGTCAGGTGTAGCGGAAGGATTCGCATCAAGATTTACGACGGATGGTGAAATCATTTCAGTCGACTTCTCATAGATGATCAGGGTCATTGCAAGAGCCTGATGAAGAATAAAACCAGCGGAAGCTGGGGATGATGCAGAAGTCGGGGGTGATGGTAAGAAATCAGAACAAGAAGAAATAGTAGCTTTAATGGTAGCTTTCATCTTCAACGGTCTGGTTTGTTTCCTCATGTAGACGTGTGGATCCATAGGTCTGAGCGTAAGCAAGCAGAAGCAGCAGAATGATTTTACCAGTGATGGGGAACCTTTTTTATACCCAATGTAAGAGGTGGGGAGTGCAAGTGTTAGAGAGGGGATATTGTTGTGAGCGATAAATATATCTTCTATTATTTTACCAAACGAATATTTTCTAAGTCCCCAAGGTCATCTAAACAATTGCCAAAACGGGGAACAGAGCAGTAAGTAATTCTTCTTTGAATTATAAACTGCTCTGTATTAAAGGAAGACAATTATAATCAGTGAATTTAATAAGTCCCGTCAGTAGGTCAAGGTCATCTAAACATGTTACCAAAACAGAGAATAGAGCAGAAGTTGGTGCTCTATTCCCCGTTCTGTATTCGGGAAGATAATTTTGAAGAATCCCAAAAAGCTACAACCAAGGTTGTTGTTACAATGGTTTACATCATCATGAAACCCAATGATACATAGATACAAACAAAGGGCGTCAGGCAGCTGAGAATCAAAGTTTTTACCAAGCTATTTTACAAAGAATGATTTAAAATTAAAAGGGAACCCATTCTGTATTCGGGAAAATAATTTTGAAGAACCCCAAAAAGCTACATCCAAGGTCAGTGTACAATGGCTAACATCATCCTGAAACCCAATGGTACATAGATAATAACAAAGGGCGTCAGGCAGCTGAGAACCAAAGTTTTGACAAAGGTATTTTACAAAGACTAATTTAAAATTTAATGGGAAAATACTTATGAAAAATACTCACAGTTACAGGCAATGAAACTGATAACCGGAACTGTTTATTAATTAACCCACAAGAAGTTACAAATGGTTTGCAGGGTGTATTGCCTAAGATGTTTACAAAGACTGATTCAATATTCACAAACGTTTCTCGTTCGAGAGAGGTAAGATAGGTAATGTCAACCGATTTGCATAGCCGTGGTGACAGGCCGGTTTTCAGGGCCGAATCTTTTTGTAAAGGAAGGGGAGTTTATTTGAGAAACATATTAAATTAAATTGACAAAAAATGAAGGCTTTACCCCAGTTTTAACATAAGGCCGGTTTGCAGGGGCAACACTTTTTGAAGGAAATTACTTTACCCAGTTTTAAAACGTGTAAGACAAGTACATATTTCATTAGTAAATAAGACAATTCAACCAACACCAAATATAATCACAAACACAAACACTAACTACATATACTACTAGCAAACTACAAGCAATAATCTAACAAACAAACTACCGTGCTTACAAACTAACATGTACATGCAAACACGCATGATCTGTTAATTGCGCGTCGGGCCCAACGCACACTTAACAGACCTACGCTGGGAGGTTTGGGGAGGCGGGAGGGGGAGGCGGGAGGGGGAGGCGGGAGGGGTTGGTGGGAAGGTGGTGAGGGAGGTCTTTAACCCCTTGAGGTCAGACAGGTTTTAAACCAGTCCCCTATATGGATAGAGCAAGGTTTCGCTTTGTGACTCACTATACTCCGTCGGCAAGCTCTTTTTGGCTTTGTCTCGCGCACTGGAACCACGCTCTACGATTTCGTCCACAGTAACCCCTGAGAAGCTGCGTCGCCTGAAGGAGTCCTTGAAGAGAGTGGAGAAGAGGAGTGGATTTAAGAAGCCAACTTCATTATAATCAAGAGTAAGGAGCAATTTCCAAAACCATCCGCTGTACTTTACACAACCAACGTCTCGACCAACAACTTCAACAGCAACTGAGTCTCGACCTTCGACTCCACCTCCTACCGTTGATGAAGTCTTGGAGCTGACAAAGGTGTTGCAAGAGCACGAGTTATTCACACCCTTGAACCAAATAACAGCAAAGTTTCTTCAACTTAAATTGAACGTCAATTATAAATTTGTGTCAAGTTTATATGAAAACCATTAAATTTTTATTCACAATGATTGTCACATCAGAGTACATTTACCCAACAATGCCACTACCGCCTCTTATGATCCCACATGAAAAATGCCTGTATTTTATCTGGCAAGACGGTACCAGCGAATTGGTTTGTAAAATAAACTCTGTTTCTTCTCCACCGACGCAACTACTTTCAAACAAAGACTTCAGGACTCCTCCAGGACAACAAAAACGGTTCTTTGTTATTTTCAGGACCACCCTAAGCATTTGAAGTTAGGAACTTCGCCTTAAATAGGCAGAAGACTTTTGTTAGTCTCCAGTTGACCTTGAAGGTGAGGGAGGGTCTTTGATCCCTCGAGGAAAACTTCATTTAGAGTATAGCATGTGGGTACTCTAATAACGCGGCTCAGTAAGGCAAACAAGACGGTGCAATCATAATTCAGATCTGACCAAGGGTATTACAGCAACAACGAAAAAAACATTATTTTGAAGGTTAAACCTAAATAAATTCTTTATTTATGTGTTTAAAGTATAACGTGTGGGTACTCAAATTACGCTGCTCGACAAGACGAACAAGAAGGTACAATCAGAATTCAATTCCAATTAAGGACATAGCAGCAATAGCGGAAAAACAACTATTTCAAGAATATTTTAAAGTACTGGAATAGGTAAATGTCTATCCTAAAAGCTAGCTGTACATCACTTTACTTCCAGCTCAAGACAAGTGAACATTTACCAATAAATTTTGAGTAAAGTCTGAACATGTCACATCTTTACAGAAATATGACGAAGGTGACCTTTAATAGTCCGCTTGCGACAACCTTCTACTTTTCCGACAGTGAAGATGGAATGTCTACGCTTTTAGTGTTTAACAACTTGGTGGGGGAACGTTGTGGTGGTGGGACTGGTGAGGTGGGGGTAAGGGCTGGGTACCTATCCTACATGATTGTGCATCATTAGTGTACCTCCGGCCCTTGCCCAGTACACATGGACTCGCCAATCCAAGACACTACAGTTTCTTCCACATCTTCTTCTTGTAATTTTGAACAAGCTGCCAATAATGTAAATACAACTGATCAAATACAAGTGCATGAAGTTTCTACCACAACGTATTTTGATGCGGAAGCAATGATGTTATCCTTGGTAGGATTTGACTAATGAATATTTTATTTAACAAATATGGAAGGAAGCATTACAGATGAAGTGGAATTTGCTATAATATCTACTGTTTCACAAACTTGGGCTGTAAAATTGGAAACACCGGATCCAGATGTTGTGCACTATCTTTTAAGTTAACACAAGATCCTGAAAACACCAAGGACTCTGCGGATTCGTCATTGGAGGAAACTAAGTAAAGACAATATCTTGCACGGGTTTCATTTGATAGTTTTCATTCGATACCAAACGCAAGGAGCAACACATGAAGACATGCACTAGTTTAGATCATAGTGACTGTTATAAATATACACATACGGTGTTTAGCACTTATCATTGAAGTTTTCAGTTACGGAGCTACGACCCTCACAGTGTAAGAGCTAAACCCTAACTAAATAACTGTCCCGTGTTTATTATGCGAAGTACCAACTTGGTGGGGGGACGTTGTGGTGGTGGGACTGGTGAGGTGGGGGTAAGGGCTGGGTACCTATCCTACATGATTGCGCATCATTAGTGTACCTCCGGCCCTTGCCCAGTACACATGGACTCGCCAATCCAAGACACTACTGTTTCTTCCACATCTTCTTCTTGTAATTTTGAACAAGCTGCCAATAATGTAAATACAACTGATCAAATACAAGTGCATGAAGTTTCTACCACAACGTCATTTGATGCGGAAGCAATGATGTTATCCTTGGTAGGATTTGACTAATGAATATTTTATTTAACAAATATGGAAGGAAGCATTACAGGTGAAGTGGAATTTGCTATAATATCTACTGTTTCACAAACTTGGGCTGTAAAATTGGAAACACCAGATCCAGATGTTGTGCACTATCTTTTAAGTTAACACAAGATCCTGAAAACACCAAGGACTCTGCGGATTCGTCATTGGAGGAATTTAAGTAAAGACAATATCTTGCACGGGTTTCATTTGATAGTTTTCATTCGATATATTTATCGAATGAAAACTATCAAATCAAACCTGTACAGGATTTATTTTAAAAAAAATCCTCAGGATGACCTTGAACTAATCTTTCTCACATGACGACACTAATACGTCGCCAACTATGTCGCAACTACGTCACAGCTACGTCACAAAAAGTCACGTGACCGGAAGCTGTTATTCAAATGGGCCAGAACTCCAAAAGTTAAACTACTGTTATTTTATCAAATTTACTTAATGTTCAATAGTTTGTAAATCAGATTGTAAATAAAATAATGTTAAATATATATATATATATATATATATTTTAAATTGCTAACTTGTAAATGTTTCCTATACTTTCCAGATTGCGAGCGAGGATACTGGGTTGGCGGTCAATAAATAGGGAAACAAGTTTTCTGGGTCAACGATGCACCAGTAAACTACGGATATGACAATTTCTTTCCTTATGATAGTAATATCGAAGATACTAGGGAGGAAGGATGCGTTTACGTTATTCGTGGTAATTTTAATCCTTCCAGAAAGTTGGCCGTTTTAAGGTGTTACCTTAAAGGCGTGTGTGGATATGTCTGTGAACAGTTCATATAAATCTAAAAAACAATTACCATTATATAAAATAATCGTTGTTATAATTACCTCAACAGAGGCTGAACTACTAAAGTGTTAAGCCTACTTAAATTTTAAGATGTAGACAAAACTGAACTACACCTGTAATTGAAAATATTTGTAATTTAATCTTACAAATTCTATACTGTGTCATAATTAATGCCAGGATTCAGTATGTTATCATGAATAAGGAAGCTAAAAAAATAGTTATGTTAGTAAAGTTATCGGCGGAACCTTGATCATAAAATAAAATAGATAAAATTATTTGAAAAAATTTTAATAAATATGAACTCGTATATGTTATATTTGCTGCATTCATTAAGGTCTAAAATATTTTTGAATGATTCAAATTACAATCAACAAAATAGGCTACTTGACAATTTATTTAGATTTTATCAGATGTTTATTTGTATAATCAAAAACATGAGCGAGATGCTATTATTTGTTTTCATCATATCCACGCAGGGAGGTTTATTGTATAACTATAGGTAACACTAATGAACAAAACTGCTAGCTTATCTTTACAAATTTTGGTTAGGAAAATAACTACTCGCTAAAATAGAACGAGTCGACCAAGTGAATCAAACAAGTACTTCTTCATGATTTGAAACTCAATAAATTCGTATTTGTTTATTTCCTTATAATTAATCATGTTTTACGAAAAGATTGGATGCATAAATCAAACCAAAAAATTTATTTACTCCAACTTTTAATACTTTTATTCTAGTGATTTGTATGAGTAGATTCACTTATAGGAATAAAACAGCCAATCAGAATGTTTCGAAGAACGATACATTTTCTCACCAGTGTACCAACCTGACAAAATCACCGGCTCGCTTTTTGACCAAAATCGTTAAGCAGTGTTACATCCAGTTTTACAATAAACCTCCCTGTATCCACGCAATAAACTATTGTTTACAAAACTACCAGCTGTAATTCAAACCAATCGATTCCCGATAGGACGGTTAAACAGTCCGGGTAAAACTGCAAAAAGGACTATTCCAAATGAGAAGGTTCCATGATTTGTCACCACGAGTGCTGCTATTTTACTTACAGTATAGCATTATTTAATTTTTAAACAGCTTACTGTTTCTAGCAACATAATCAAATCAAACAATAAAAAACCTCTGGTGTTGTTAGATTAGTAGATAGAACGACCTTTAGTTACCACGTGACCTAATTAGCATAATGCTAGAAGCAGAAAGTGCATTTTGGCAGATCTGAGATACATGGGGACTGTCTTATGTAACTGCGGGGTAGACCTGGCGAGACGCCAGCCTTGCGACGGTGCGAACCCGGAACTGGTGGAATGTGGTCCACTAAATGTCAATTACTTTGCTACAATGGTTTGCTTGGATCGCTGACACACCCAACTTCTTGTTGTCTGTGGTCAGTGTCCAAGCACTGCATTTTACGTCTCGTTTTTCCTCTCGGGACTTAAACGCAGTTATATGACAAACAAAACTTTAACTGGGCAACGCCTACTTTAGTACTTAAGCTCAGAGAAATGCATCCAAAGTTAGTTCTGCATCCACACCACTGCAATGGAGTCGAAGTACTATTTGACGATCTACCTCACCCACCCCAGGACAAGGGAGGAAATCGAGGAGCTTAGGGACTGCATAAGCCTCGTGCTCGATGTACCCCATTCGCCTCCCGCCACATTTGGTCCAGCTCAAATTACCGGTAAGGATAGGTTTTAATAATTGTCTTTAAATAAACCAGTTAACACTTAACCTATTTCATTTGCAAAAGGACAGTAAAACAATAACTAATTTACTAGAAACAATGTATTTACCTGCAGCTCTTAAACATTTGACAAATCATTTTCCATCAAGTACAAATAGAGTAAAACAGAGTACAACAAACCATTGGACGTGTTCTGAGGCCTTAAGATATTGCATTCGCCGTAAGACCCTTTAAGTAAGCTCTTAACTTTTTTGACAAGTATGATTCCATTATTAAATGAATAAATAATAAGCTACTAAAGTTGTTAGTTATTGATGATACTTTTAAGTCGTTGATTTTAATGTTGATAAAATGAATTTAGTGTTATAATAATCAACAGTAATTAAAAATATTACAGAAACTTAGTAACTGTAGGGATTAAGAATCCTTCTTGAAGATAAGCACATCTGGTGATCTGCCCACCGCCCCTATACATTTTAAAGAAAACCCGAGTAATGGGGATTTGCCGGTGCTGGCTCACTTGATTGATGGCTTCCGGTCACGTGACCGGAAGCGCTGAGTCATTAAATACGTTATCTGAGGCTGAGCCGGTGACGTAGGCGGTTTTGTGAAGTAATGAGGTAAAGTTTTAAGGTCAAGGTTACGGGGAGGGTATTTTAAAGAAGTACTACCTCGCACGCGTAAAATTCGATTGTGATTCGATTGTTTAATAGATATAAAATATCGAATGAAAACAATCGAATGAAAAATCGAGTGATACGAGTGCGAGGTAGTACTATTACAAAAATTACTTTATTTTATTTACAATAATTCATGTTTACAATAGTTTCCCGTTGTTCGTTGTCATCGATGTTGTTGATCCGGACGAGTTGCGGCCATCACTTCGCTTTCTGATGAAAGCCGGTAGATACTTTGATTCCTGCGCAGAGTCCATGTTGTTTTTTGTTGCGTAAAGTTCCATAGATAAATCGTAACCGGACGCTATGAGAAGTCTTAACTCTTCACTAAAAACCTCGAGGTCTTGGAAAGTCGCCAGATGAATAGAGTCATAATGAATACACCTAATTTTAATGAACATTTAAATATAATGTTTAACGTTTGTGAAGAGCGCCGAGAGAGCGCTCGATGTTCACCGGTCGAGAGCCGAAGGTGTACTGACTATTAGCTAGCTAGCGTTCTGGTATAAAATAAAATGGTGGGGGTATAAGTGTAGGATGCGGGGCAGATGACGCGGGGCAGATGGTGCGGGGCAGATGGCAGCTGGCGCAAGTCAGATGGTTGCTACTACATTCGCCGCCAAAGTAATGCAATCCAACACCCGCACTTACGACAAGCTTTCCCGTCAACTTGATCGTCTGGTATTTTAAAACATTGTAACTCGCAACAATAAGTCTTCAAATTGTTATCGAATGGATTATTCATCGGTGGCACCGACATGTTAGCTGCAGCGTGTGTTAGACACGACTGAGACTAATTTCAGTGCTCCCACTCTTTTATACCTCTTCATCAGTTAACCCTGACAGAAAATTCAAGGTCATCTGTTTGAATTTTAAAAAAGCAACACAGCAGTATATAAAATAATATACTGCTGTGTTGTTGTTTTCTTTTAGTTTTCTTTTTTTGTATTTTCTTTATTAAACAATTATTTTACAATACAATAAGCTTAAGTCTAACATTGATGACTAGAAATACAAACAGAGAAATACAAATAGAGACATTATGTACAAAGATGCGTGATGTGCAGAGTGTGTTCCGTCGAGTTGTTGCCGCTTACGCCGTGTGATACTAAATACAGCGTCCCCGTTTGAATATCTCGCAAGTCTTCATTTTGTAGCAGTTGAACAAATCGTTTTGGAAGAAATACTTGAAACTTCGGCTCATCTCCTGGAGTGAAAGGTCCTTCGCTCAATGATACTAGAATTGCTTCTTCATGTGTGGTTTCCACTTTCTTGATGTTATGAATAATATAGTGTTTTTGTTCTTTTAGTTCTGAACATTTTTTAGTTAGCAGAAGGTCGGATTTTGAGTGAGGGTCGAATTGATCAACCAGTGTTTGTAGAAATTGTTGTGATGCCATCTTCGTCAGTGGTGGTGGTGTCTTCTGTGATGTTGCCTCTTCGGAGTCTCGAATAATACTCGTGCTGGAGCGGTGTTGTCTCCTCGTATTTATAGGCCCCGCTACCCCCACCACATATCTGTTCTCCGCTACCCCCACCACTTTCCTGCGTTTGTTTCAAGTAAGCAGCCAAACGATATGCGTTGTACAACGCACAATTTGTTTGAGCGTGTTTAAGATCTTTTTCAGCAACAAAAATATTACCGAGATTAATGTTGAAGTCCTTACTGATAGTTATATCGAAAACATCATGCGTGTACTTTAGTATCCAGTTCTTTTTTTCTAATCTTCTTGTGTATATATGAGAATATTGTTTGCAAAAGTTAAACATAATACTGTGCAGATTACTGTAGCTTATAAATTCTTCATACCAGTGTATGTGATGAAAGTATTTTGTTATCCATTGGTTTGTACTTTTTGTTTTGGCGTTAAGTTTGTTAAAATAAAAAGGAGCTTCAAACGTGAATGGGTAGGCTACAAATGTAAGAAAGTCTTAAATTACTAATTCCTTGATAATAAACCTATCATCATTATTTCGAAATGCTTGAAATTGTATTACTCAAGGCTTTGCATCCACTTCTTCATCTCCTCCGCTCATCATGGCACCTGACGATCAACTAAACTGTTTTCCACACAACGGTAGGTTAAACACCAGGCCGTACAGTTGCAGGCGCGTTGGTGTATATTTAACGTGGGCACCGTCCCCAATAGGCCTACCCTACGTATGTTCTTCTTTATTAAGTTAAAATTTAGTTTTTTTTAACTTCTTCTTGTTCTTGTGTTACGTTTTCTTCTTCTTGATTTTTTTTCTTCTTCTTCCTGTGTTGTTTCTTCTGTAGCCTCTGTAGCGATTTCTACAAGTGGTTCAACATCCTTTAAGTTTCTCCACATGCAAACGTCATGAGGTATTCTATTAAAAATAGATGTATCCACAGGTCCGTACACGATGGTGCTATCAGGTTGTTTTTCCAAAGTATCGACCAAATATTCTTTAATAATAGCGCTTGCAAATATCAACTGTCTCATGTACCTCGTAATAAGTCCTGTTGCGAAGTTTAAAACGTATAATTCTTCAGGTGATAGTAGAATCTTATTTTCATGTTGAGTCAAGTCTCTAATTCGCACTTGTAGTTGTCCGCGATGTTTAACAATATCGATTACATTGTCACAATCCAAAAGTCGAATATGTGTTTTTCTTCCACACAAACTGTTAGTTAAATAACATTCTATTAAATGCTAATGTTTCAAAAATGACTCCCAAGCATTTTGCGACAGTAAAATCTTTTTTTTCCATGGTGTAGTATTACTGCAGGGGAATAATCCAATGACTTCATCAATCCAACTGATACACTTTTACTGATGCATGCTGAGATGGGGTAAAAGATTCGCAAAAAAAAACTTCAGTTAAATTGTGAGGAGGAATATTTTCTTCAACTTTCTTCTTTCTCATTGATACTACCATTAAAAGGTCTGCATTACTTTCCTCCTCTCTATCTCTTTTACCAAACTTAAAAAATGCAGTTATTTCCTTGATGATTTCTGCTTCACCGGTATTATCACGTTCCAATAACGGTGCTACCTCTGCATCACCTTGTGCATCAGATGGAGAACTCATTTTGTAGAAGATGTTACCCATGCGACAATAGGCGATCAACTGAAGACCTGCATTGTTGCTCCGCTATTTATAGGTTAGCGACAGTGGCGGTGCCGGTGGTGGTTCAACGTTTTACAATACTACCTTTACAATACCGGTCAACGGTGTGTATGCAACAATTTTATCGTGCAAAATTAAACAATAAGCAGATGTATTTGCAGGTACGTTTTCTTGAAATTCCATTTCTATTTTTATATCAACACTAGACGATTTTACAGATTCATTTTGTTTGGAGCAATCAATTACAAAAATCGGAGCTTTCGATTCAATCTGTACGGGAGATAGTAGAGGTGTGTTTGTTTTGCCGTAATATGAATGTTGGAACCTAGCGTACATATCGTATAAAACACTGTACCTTTTTTATCAAAAGAGATATTAAAGATGTCCTAGGGAAATAATTGTGGATTCAGGAACACTTTACATTTTGTTAATTTACAATGGTCAAATTCACCAGCATTTTCAGTTATTATACTTTTTTTCTTCGTTTGTAATCCAAATATTACATATCTTGCTTTTTCCAAATGAGTAGAAGTTTTTACAGTCCATGTATTCCGTTGTCTTGTAGGTAAAACGGGGTATTCATGAAACTCCCAGCTTCTGAATGGCATTACAATGTCTCGATCTGATTTTAAATTTCTTAATAATGTATTCCTATGTTCATCATTTAGTCGCACACGTGGTACTCTCCAAACAATCTTGTCTAATGTTAATTTCCAGTATAAATTGGCATCAGTTGTTCCAGCAACTGCTTTAATAATATCATTATCGTTTGATGATCTTAATAAAACTAGTTCTTGTTAGCAAATTTCCCCTATACGGAAGAAGCTATTACCGTAGGTTTCATGGTAAGACTTAAGCCCGAGACCATGATAACTTTTCATTTTGAGGTCCCCAGATGCCAAAAACACCATTCGTTCAAATTTGTATATATGTATATATATATATATATATATATATATATATATATATATATATATATATATATACATATATACATATATATATATATAGACATATATATATAACCTTTTTTTAAATTTGAACGAATAGTGTTTTTGGCATATGGGGACCTCAAAACAAAAAATTATCATGGTCTCGGGCTTAAGTCTTACCATGAGACCTACGGTAATAGCTTCTTCCCTATACGGGGAATTCGCTAAAACAGATATGTGTCATAGTTGCTCAAGTTGTAAATAGTGTTTGTATATAATTCTGTAATTGAAATTTTTAAGTCAAAATTGTGGGAGTTTGGAAAATCTCAGGATGATGGGAGACGGCTCAAATTAAAGATCTTCATCCCAGAGACTCGAGAAAAATATCAGTAATTCTAGAAAGTTGTAAGCAAACGAGAAATAACGTAAAACATGCCCCATAAGAAAAGCATAGGGATTTAAAAACGTCTGATTTTGTTTACATTAAAACATGTGATTACATGTCTACTTTGTTTTTGAAAAGAGTAACAAAATCAGTTGAGGCAGAGTATTGGAGAAAGGTTAGGTGCTATGGCCCCTTCAAGCCACTAGTATTGGTATAAAGTGCGGTTTATTAAAGTTTAGGTTACAAGAGTTATACACAACACCTCTGAATTTCCCGGTTAAATGGTCGTGATCAAGAACACGTTTATCTGTTTTTACCGGATTCTTTTTATTTTCTGTAAACCCATTTCCACAATTATGATAGCAAGAAAGGATTTTAATATTTATCTTTATCATCCACCGTTACATCATAGGTTTAGCGGCTTGTTTACTGCACAAGTGCTTCAAGTCTTTAGATATTTTAACTATGGTTTCTACAAAAGTTTTCGCTGTATCAGGACCGAAACATTTATGATATAGATCGAACGGAAAGTTATAATTATCCGCGGTTGTTATGTATAAATAGAAACTGGTGACCTCGTGTGATTGGTATTTTTAAGTATAAGATTTCTTATGATATGCACAAGATTCGTTACTGCAAGGTTTCTTCAGTACAAGTTTTCTTTGGAGGTTCCACGTAATCTGATATCGGTTTCAATATACATTCAAAGTCGGACTAGCCTACAAACAGAAATTTCATTTTTCTATATTGATTTTTAAAAGATACACACGGTGAGATTCCATGTTCGTTTTCTTGTGTCGTTGCAATTTTAACAGGTTCGTGTCCAATGCAATATTCTAGGTGTTTATTCAACTTTTATTCGCTTTCAAATTCCGTCAGACAACGATTTCATATAAAAGAATGATTTTCATCCGTTGAATCATTCAGTGGCTGCTTACAAATCTTTTTATGTTCATTCAATAATTTTTTAGTACCGATTGTTAAGGATTGTTAACGGCTATTGCAAATACTTTTTTTATGCCCGTGTTTTGAATACTGACTATATACTAACCTACTCATTCTTTTAATTCAACAATAATGAGTGTTTTTATTTTCATCTTTCAAATAGAAGAGATTTACATGAAGCCCCGGTTGTTCATTATTTGTTATATATAAGGGATGAATATCGTACGTTTTATCATTCTTGTTTTGTCTCTGTCTCTTTGTGTAGTCTTCAAAGTCATCTCCATCTTTAATATTTTCCATTTGTTCATAATTATAAATATTAACAGAAACCCCACATGATTTTTCAAATTTCTATATGATGCTTGCCGATACTCGTACAGGGAATTTAATATCTCTCAATGCGTCATCAAATGCATGTTCGTATTGTTTGTATTTATTGAGTCTTTGAGGGTCTCTATCGCAGGATGTAGTGCGGAAAGAGTCGACCGAAGAACAGATTTCTTATCTTTGTTTGCACTAAACTATAGCTAATTTTCTGCCATCTATTTCGGCGAACGTATATAACTAGAACCCCCATGAAATGGTTATAACGGTGTATATGAATTTACAACTCATCGATCCAGCTCTGGCTGGGATTTATTTAATGCCCAGCCAGAGCCGTAACTTTGAAACTCTTCAATTTCTTTTAATAATTTTTCTTTAGCGAAATCATAATAACCCAATACATCCGTACTCGAATGGTTTGTTGAATATTTAGTTGTGAAATTAAACTCTACAATCTCTTCTGCATTTTTATAATTCATATACAATATCAGTCGCGTTTTAACTTCCGACTCTTTTAGATGTTCGTTGTTTTTAACAACGATTTGCTTCGACCTATTTAAAAACAAAACCGGATCTTTCATATTATATTTATTTTCAATGGTGTATACATTTAAACGACCATTGAACACTATCCTTGACAGTTCGATTTCTAATTCATTTGGTGGAGGTATGGATGTGCCTCTAAACGGCCCTTTGACATAGTGCTCATTGCTAAAAAAGCTGCGCCGTGATAAACATTAAAACTGAACTATTCAACTGGGCCGGTCGTATATCAAGTCGCAATCTTTTTGGAGGAGTTGGTTCGTCATGGTTATCGTCAATAACACCGCCGTGATTTGAAACTAATTAAGGTTGCACGGTTTCTGTATGAGCTTTTAGGTGATGGCTCATGTTGCTTTTTCTTATCAATTTATCGCAGTGAGAACATTTTACATTATACTCATTACTCGCTTATTTTCAACAATCAAAGCTTGATCTCATAACGGCAGTTCTCGTTTTAATCGGTTAATCCCACTTGTACTGGGTTCAGGTTGAGGTGAACTAGAAATGTCACTATTATTTTATGGTTTATTGCAGATTTTCAAATGACGAGCAAAGTGGTTTAGAATTATAGATTTTCTACATATTTCACATACCTTATTTTCATATACCGATTAGTTGGGTTCATTGAACATATTTTATTATGATATGAACCATATGATCTCTCAATTTTTTTCAGAAAATGGACATTTTACTCTGGTATCGTTACAATGTATTTATAATAACAACAGTTATTTTGTATACTGTAATTATTTAATGATAAAACTAAGACTGTGAAATAAAAATGCTAAATAACAGTCTTTGGATGAAAATAAAAAGTAGATAAAGTAAGTTTTAATAAATAAAATAAAGGTTTTTTAATAAAAAATAACTGATAAAGTAATTTTTAATAAATTAAAAATCGATGTTTTAATTAAGTAAAAGTATACAATATTAGATAATATTCAATAAAACTTAGCTTCGATTGGTATTCGCTGTCGACGCTGCCACTGTTGCTCTCACACTGAACACTGGGCGGTCCGAGGCGGCTGGTGATAGGCACGGGATATCAGTGACCTCTGGCCGCACGCAAATGATAACGACGCTCGGCGTTAGGTAATGTTGGCATCGGACGTACGCTGTAAATCGACCAGTATTTGTTGATTTATAATGGCAAATCTTCAAAATTCCCGGCCCGGAGTGTGGGTACGGGGGGGAGGATTTAATCCCTCAATTTAATCCCTGCTCTGCACCTCATGCACCCTCATAGGTGAAATCAGCCTTATTGTACTACTTATGTAAAACGCACTCAATTTGCAGCCTATGACAACAGTTTGTTAAATATGCACTACGACACTGAACATATAAAGATTCTTGTCCTTGGGGGCTATGAATTCATCAACCAATATTGAGCTCAATAGATATAGTGCCATATTGGTTTGTTTTCACTTTCTTGTTTATTTGAACATAAAAAAGTAAATCGTGCTATGGTACATACGTTGATCAATTCATGAATTTGATTTAAGTAATAGTAGGTGATGTCCCGTTCTCCGCACGGGTATCTAGCAGGCATAAAGTCAGATTTAAAGGTTAATTTATATTATAATCAGCTGACTAAGTAAATACAATATAACTCCATAATATTGACATAAGAATGTTAAAACCTACGGGGTGAAGCTCTGAAGGTGGATGTTTTTCAAAAGCTCAAAAGGCACATCTAGAGAGCAAGACATTTTCATTGATACCTTTCATATATACAAAATAGTAGTTTTTGGGATCGACAATCCCCAAATAAAAATAAAAAAATAATTTTAATAATGTTGATAATTTAGGTTCAATTTATTGATTCTGTTAATATAACTGCATAGTGTCATGTATTTTAATATTTAATAAACGGTATCAGGAAACTGACACATACTTTCTCCCTTTTAGCCCAACTTTAATGAATAAATTACTTTTTATTTACTAAATATAGAATAAAAAGCACGGTCGAATGTACAGAAAATCTCGTAAACAAGTTGTTTTAAAAAACATCCACCCAAATCCCTGCTTTTGAGGCACTACAGAATCCATTGCTACACTCGTGGTTTTAAGAGGGGAAATGCGACCTATTCCCCCCCACAGGATTATTAAGGGGCAACATATTTCGAATTTCATCTGTTGGTCAATGCTAACTTGACAAGGATATCAAGTTTGAATGAAATTGATCAGTAAATAAGAGAGAAATAGTAATTTGTTTATTCCCCAAAAGAATAACATTGGACAACGTACTGCGTTAACCGCAAAATGAACATTTCAATTTTCTCCGCAACCAGCAATCGTAGAATAGTAATTCAACATACTAAATTATTTAGTTTTTTGAGCTCTTTTTAATGGTGAATATTTATATTTTTTATATTTATGTTTTTCTATGAAAAATCCAAAAAACTGAATTTTTGATGTTTTAAGTCTTGTAATTTCTGAACCCGAATTTTTACTGAAATTCGGGTGGTGTCATTTTGTTTGAGAACTAAAGTTCTAAAAACGACTAAAGTTTAATCAAAATCTTTAGAGCCGTTTTTGTTCAATTTTGATTTTTTATGTTTTTGGTGGTTTTTGGGGGATAATTACCCTTAAAAATCAAAAATTCAAAAAATTAAAAAATTCCTGGAGATATTGAGGATTAGTACCTACATAAAATATGTCATAATAATCGGCCCATTGGTTAGGGCTCTAGGTCTGTACACATCCACACAGACACGGACACACACGGACACACACACACACACCACACACTCACACACACACACACAGTCAGACATCACGTAAAAACCACTTTTTTGGGTTCAGGGAGTACCAAAACGAATATTTCCACTAACAACTCAAATTCGAAAATTTTTGACGAAAACAATACTTTCTCCATATACTATGTATAGGGGGAGAAAGTAAAAATTAAGTAATTCAAAATTGTTATTGTGAGACTGGGATAACAATCATAGTTTATTTATTGATACACTTAATAATCAGGACCAAGGGAGAAAATTGAAACTGATTTCTAAACTCACAAGCTTGTGAACAAGTTTAGTAGATATCACCTACCAGATTTGAGGCGGCTTGAGACTGAGTTTATATCCTTGCCAATATCCGCTAAGAGTGATTGGATATGAATACATTATAAGCTGCCGCACCTGAGCTGATAGATCCACACCAAATATCGTAACTAGCTAATGGGGTAACATAACCACTAATTTTACATTATACATTGATTATATCTTTATATATAAAGAGCTGCTCCCCCGCAAGATTATTTGGATATAATCCTTATAACAGTTGTTTATTGAATCAAGAAAAAACACATGTGATTTAAACCAAATAAAACTCTCCTCCATATGAATAACATGGGAATTTGGAAGTTCCGTGCGGCAAATCCCTAGGTCCTAAATTCAAATATAAATATTTATAGGGTCCTAATATGTTATATTTATAGTCAATGGTATAAGTAACTTGATTATACGTATACCCCATAGTTACAGCACTGACTATATATACTGTTATGGATTACTACACAGTTACAAGCTAATATGCGACCCCGCCAGTATGCCAGTAACTGGAGTAGTACAGTAAAACCGCGACAAAGTCTGATTTAGATGGTTAAGTTTAATAATTTGGATTTACTTTGAATCCAACAGCGAGCATATAATAGAATAGAGAAGCTACTCGGAGCGGAGAGTGCGGCTATCCTGGCGGACAGATGAGACAGTCCAAGATGGCGGCGCCGCCCAAGTCCGAGCGTCTACCACGCACCGCTACGCAGTATTTCAGTTAGTCGCAGTGAGCGTGGATACGGATTTTATTGTAGACATAAGATGTCGAATTACAAGAGATGGTAAATTGATTGCAATAATTGGACACCTATTTAAAACGGGGTATCAATCACCTGTTGGGATTACATTTCACAAGAGCACATTGTTTTGATTTAATTTAATAATCATATTAAGTGGTTGAAAATATGCTTGATTAGTCATAAATTGTATTTAATATTCCTATAATTTCTCTATGATGTAGTCGCTCTACATCTATTAAAGATTCTTTTTGTGTTGGCCACAAAAAAACGAAAATTAAAGTACCAGTTATCTTATATATGACAAACAGTATTTTTATTTATGGACTAAAAGACACTTGGAATAAATAAGACAGGGTCTCCGAAAAAACCCTGTATGATAAAATACACATTTGTACTATCGTTTATATTTTAAAATCATTACTTTTTCATTCTTAAATTAAGGGCTTGTACAACCTTCTAAAAGTGTGCCGACTTTGCGAATGATGTTTTAGAAGTACCTAACTATAATTATCTAAGTGAAAATAATATTCTCAGTAAATTGTAAAACCATGTACTTGGTCAATCTGTAGGTATGGTATGGATTTATTCCCCAACGTTTTAAATTATTCTGATAATGAGTAGGACTATACTAATTGTTGTTTAATGATCGAAATAATAGCTCATAAGTACCTTTCTGTATAATGATCCATTATTACAGTAATATTATTCATGACGGTCTGCATACATATAAGGTGAGACAACATCTGAATAATACTGTAATTACTTTGGGTAAATGAACATTGATTAAGGTCATAAAAATATTTGGACTAAGTTATTGAATACCCATAATCAGCTATAGCGAGTGAAACTTTGAGGATATTACAAACATATAAATAAGTAAATAAAACTAGTTATTACCCAAATTATTTTTCATTTACTAGTCCTTAAATGAATACGATATCATTAGTAACTCTAGCTAAAATAAAATAACAAATAAAAACAAAAACAACAACGTAGTCGTAAAACTAACACACTACACTGCCTATGGTCGGGTGCGGCGCGTCAGCGGTCTGCGCAAAAGACAGTTTTGCCGCTTTTTTATGCCTCGATTTCTGAGGAAACCAAACAATTTAGAAAGAACAAGTAGGAATAAAAAATGGAATTTGTTTATTTATCTAAAACTTTCCCTCTAAAAAAAAAGTCTCTGGCCAAAAAATAAAAAACTTTTCTAAATAACAACTTTTTCATGTCTGGTTTTGAAAAACAGAGCTACAAGTGTGTATTAAATTGTTTACATACCATTTAATAACATTATTATTAACTTTAAATTAATACCATCGTTAGTAGTAATGCCGCGCGCCTTGGCCGTAACATAGGGTCTTATGGAGAATAGATTAACATGGACTCTTATGGGGGAATAGAATAACATGTACTCTTATGGAGAATAGAATTGGGGTGTAATTACTACCCTCTTTGGCAACTATCTATCTTCTGCTACCCTCTTTGGCAACTATCTATCTTCTGCTACCCTCTGTGGCAACTATCTATTTCTTGCATCCCTTTATGGTTAATTATTTAACCCTCGTTTCCTTCTCTTGTTAATCATCTAGCCTTATGTGGTAATTATTTGAACTACGTTTCCTTCTACATATTTAACCCTCGTGTCCTTCTGTTGTTAATCATCTAGCCTTCTGTGGTAATTATTTATCCCTCGTGTCCTTCTGTTGTAAACCATCTAGCCTTCTATGGTAATTATTTATCCCTCGTGTCCTTCTGTTGTAAACCATCTAGCCTTCTATGGTAATTATTTGACCTACGTTTACTTCTACATATTTGACTCTCGTGCCCTTCTTACATCTAACCTCTAAATCCTTCATTCCCTTCTGTGTATCTAATCTCACTTCCTTCTGCGTATCTAACCACATCATTCGCAACAAGTCTCTGTCAGCAAACTCCTTGTAACTAGTTAAAATACAGCTCTGTAATTGGTTATTATAAAAATGCATTTTATTGGTTGTAATTAGCGTTCTGTGCCCTGATTGGTCGATATTTTTAGCGCTCTTTATTCTCAAGCGTTAACTTCACTCTGCCCCGTGCATTTGCACTGGCCAGAGGTCCCTGCGATACTCCGTTCGTTGATTTTGCACCAGGCAAATATAATATTTGATCTGATTATAATGATTTTAGTTTTCATGTATTGTAGTAGTTTTAATTCTCATGTATTGTAGTAATCTTGCGTGCTTAATGGCATGGCCAGAGTAGTGTTGTATTTAATTGTTTTACCAGGCTAGACCTGACTAACATATCCTTACACCATTAATCTCACTTTATACTCTTGTTCTTTTGGTTAGAGTAGTGTTTTCTACCTTCCTTAGAGTTAAATTTTAGTAGCTTGTAGTTCTACTTTGACTTGCGTAGTTTGGGTGTTAGTATTTTTTTGACAAGTGTAGTAATACAGAGGTACTGTGCTCTCCTACATACTGTATACCTCTTACGACAGGCTCCATTACCTCAGTCTGATTTCAGTCGTGACGCTGATCAGACGTGTTTTGTGCTGCTCCTGCGTGAGTGTTCTCTTGCACAGATTATTATTGATTCTGCGTAATTCAGTTATATCCGTGTGAGTTTGACTCTGTTCGGGGTACTTGCTCTTTTAAGCATTAGCACAGTTTAGCTTGTTTTCAGTATTTAATTTTCTGTTGAATGATGGACGTTTCTAAAAAGGAACCTCAAAACCCGGTAAATTTAATTAGTAAAGACGAAACCTATGTTAGACACTTCAGATTGTACGGGACTAATACTGTTTTCAAATTTACTAAACCGCCAAGAGGTATCTCTGAGTTTGATTGGATTCGTAAAGGTTTTAATCAAATTGTAGAGACATCCAAAGCCAACGCTGTACCCACCGACTATCTCGGGTTTAAATTACAATCTATAAGTTTAAAAAGTGCTGAACCGGGGTACGTATCTTTGAGGCCGGTCTCTGAAGTTAGCGGTGATGTTCTCTGGGATATTTTCGGGGGTATAATTCAAAGTAACTCTGAATCAATTACTAGCAGTGACACGTTTAGAGTTGATGTTACGAGGATTAACGTCCCCGTAGGTAAAGGGAGAGTACGTCCAGAGATGTACAACACCTTTGATGAAGAATCTAAAGCTAGGAAGGGTATTATAGTAATTAATAATAAAGACAATTTATGTTTGGCTAGAGCGTTGGTAGTAGGCAAAGCACTTGCAAAAAATGATCCTCAGGCTCCTACTACTGATCACTTCTGTTACCACTTGCGTGTTCTTCTTCTTCTCTCTTGTGTGTTCTGTTTTTCTTCTGCATGCTATGTAATTCCCCTCACCTTCCCCTCTCACCATCACCTCTCCTCGCCGCTGCTTCACTCTTTCTTCTTCTTCTTCTTCTCTTTATTGAGTCTGATTATCTTAAAATTGTTAATATCTCAAAAACGGTGGGTCCTAGGGTAATTTTGACCCCAGAAAACTGCCTACTACGTGTTGTAGGCACTTCAGAGGGGTATCTACCCATATGAAAAATCTTAACTAAAATGTTGCGGGTTACATCTCGAAAAATGAAGGGGCAAATTTTCAAAATTATATATCTTGAGAACGGCTTGGCCGATTTCAATGAAACTTGGCATACATGTACCTGTTTACCTCCGCTACATCTCACTAAAACCTAAACTCTGTACTGCAAGTAGTATCAAAACCATTGAAGGAGCTATATCTTAAAAATCAATACCTTAAGAACGGCTGGGTCGATATAATTGAAACTTGGTATGTAGGTACTTGTTGACATCCTCTACGATTTAAAAAATACTTAAACTCTGTACTGCAAGCAGTATCAAGACAATTGAAGGAGCTATACTTTAAAAATAAATATCTTGAGAGTTTTTAGGGCGATTGAAATGCAATTTGATACTTGTTAACCCTCGCTACAATGTAAAGAAGAAACATTACAAAACTGGACAGACTACAAGCTCTGTCTTACTAGCTTTTCAGGGTGTTTGAAAGTTTTAACTTCTGTGTTAGTTTGTTAGTCTCCAGGGTGTTTTCTTCTATTTGTTATGTTGAATTAAGTAGTAAAGATTTGGTTTATTCATTATAAGATAGGTGGGAGAGTTTCGCTCCCCCATACTTCCGGTATTGTTTTCTCTACATAGTCCAAGATCTCAGATACTCTTAAATCATGCCACTGACATGCTTGAAAATATTTAAAAAACACTCACATACAAGAAAACTAGAGAGGAGTAGTTCTGTTTTACTAGCTTTCCAGAATATTTGCAAGTTTTAGCTTCTATTTGTGATGTTAAATTAAAAGAGTACTATCCAGATTCATTGATGTAAACTGTGTTTGATTGGAAGATAAAGGGGGATGTATTTATACATCCCCCTTCAGAGAGTGTATTTACAGCCTTACACTTATCTTCCTCATCTAAACCTTTACCATTAATTTCATTGTCAAATACTTGTGATTGAAAAATATTAAACATACAAGAAAACTGGTTACAAACCAACACAAAATAAATTATACTTTGACTGATTCTTCAACGAGAATTTAACCACTATCCGTGATAAAAGTACTGGAACTTTGCTAAAATGACTCTCTGGCTATTTTTACAGAGTTTTAGCTGCTACAATTAAGGTAATTATAGTTAAAAAATGTTGACTTTTTAGCTGTTGTTTAGAAGCAGTTGGGTTCATCAGGCTCTGTATTTTTATTGGATCACTAACTGGGTACAAGTCCTAAGTCTGTAGAGGCAAGCATGTGGATGTTGGGAACTGTAAGTTTTAACTTCTGTTTTTAATGTTAAATAATTAAGTGAGTAAATACTTGGTTTATTCATTATAAGATAGGAGGAACGTTTCGTTCCTCCCGTCTTCAAGCACTGTTTTACGGTGTTTTTCTCTAACATGATCTCTGATTGCTTTTCGTGGGGTAGAGTAACCCAAGATTTGAGCAGTCTCATTAGTTTAGCTACAGTTGTCAAATACATGTGATTGAAACAAACACTCATACACAAGAAAATTAGTGTTAAAATTAATTGATATAAACCTGGCTCGTTAAGAAAGATTGTATGTTTCTCATTATGGGTTGGGGGGCATTTCGCCCCCTCGTACTTCCAGTGTTGTTTTGCGGTGTTTTTCTCTAACATGGGTACGGATTGCATGCTTTGTATCTTGATAACCCAAGATTTGAGCAATCTCTTTAGTTTAGCTACAGTTGTAAAATACTTGTGATTGAAACAAACATACAGGAAATCTTGCATGAGTGACAAACTAGCGAAAACACAAGTCACACAAAATAAATGATACTTAGACTGATTCTTCAACGAGAATATAAACCAATGAAGGTGTTGAAAGTACTGAAGATCAATGGGGGTTTATCGATAGACCCCCCTTCAGAGGGTATATGTACAGAGTTGTATCTGTTACAATTAAGGTAATTATTGTTCAGGTGTGTTGACTTTTTAGCCGTTGTTTAGGTGTTGTTGTAGTTTAGTATTATAGCAGTTGGGTTCATCAAGCTTAATCTGATCTTTAGTTGTTATTTCCGGGCATGTCTCTGCTTTTATTAGATCATTAGAACATTGTAACTGAGGTTTTAACATCATGAGTAGATAATTTTTTCTATTTTGTATAATAAGGTTCTGAATTAAAATGTCAAGTTTTTTGCTTTGTGTTCAGCTGTATGAAAGAACAACTCTTGTCACCTTTTACTGTAAATTAATACATTAAGGCATATTTGGAACTGTATGCTTATTTTAGCAGGACTAATTTTTAGTATGCATTGAACTGTTTAGAAACCTCTGTTACAGTAACTAGAAAAGACTTGTAAACACTAACAGAGAAGCTATACCCTAGCTTCAAGGGCTGCGAAACACTCATAACATTACACCAGATAAATATTCTAAGTGTTGGAACTTGAGGGTCCACAGTTTTTTAATTTAAACTAATGCAGAAGAGGCTGGTTGTGGTATGGTATTTTGTAAAGTTAAAACAAATACAGAGATTAAACACTTTAGAGTTCATATGTGTGTTTTTGTTGTAGTTGGTTGCTTGAAAAACACTGTTACAATATACCAGCAAACAGAATCAATATATACTTTTACTGCATTTACTAATCAAATATTGCAATTCTACATTAGAATGTCAGGTGTTGTATAATAAAACAGAAAAGATTCTACATGTCCAGCTAGAATGTCAAGTTTATGGTTGGTATTCAGCTGCATGAACGAACAACACTTGGAGTTTTTTAGCTGTTTAGTATGGTTAGGGTCTGTAAAATAATACATTAAGGCAAATTTTGAACTTTATGCTTATTTTAGCAGGTTTGTTCAATTTCGATTAGTTTTGGCAGCATTCTTTGCATTTAAATGTTTAGAAATCTCTAGATACAGTAGCTAGAAAAGACTTGTAAACACTAGCAGAAAAGTTACACCCTAGCTTCAAGGGTCATGAAACGCTCCCCTTTCATTACATTATAGTTGAAGTAGTTAGTAGCTGGAACCCATCTTGGGTCCCAACTCAATTATCATGATTCTAAGTGTTAGATTCAGCTACACGCCATGTCCAATGTTTATGAATTAAAACTAATGCAAAAGAGGCTGGTGATGGTATTGTATTTTGTAAAGTTAATACAAATACAGAGATTGAACACTTTAGAGTTCATATGTGTGTTTTTGTTGTAGTTAGTTGCTTGCAAAACACTGTTACGATATACCAACAAACAGAATCAATGAATAATTTTACTGAATTCAATAGTCAAATATTGTAACCAACACCAACATTGGGGAGTTGACCACAAATGATACACCATGGGCAAGAATACATATTACAAGACAACAAACATTAAATGCATTCTTTAGAAGGACAGAAATTATACAGTATTTCGCTCTGAGTTGGTTATTTTTGTCTGAGTCCGGGTAGTTCTGCAGATTGATTGTGTAATTTCTCGTTTGAATATGTTCAGGTTCGTTAAAACTGTCTGCCGGGGACCGTGAGGTACTCTGACGATCTAACGTATCGTCAATTCTGTCAAAATTTACTGGAAATACTCTACCGGGGTTACATTTAACTTTGCCCAAACCTTTTAAATTTCTCGGCCAAACAATTCCGAGTCCGCTAAAACTGTTTACCGGGGGCTACATTTAACTTTGCCCAAACATTTTAAATTTCTCGGTCAAATAATACCAGGTCCGCTAAAACTGGTTACTGGTATATGTTATTCTTTGATGGAAACCTTAAGCTATAAAATACCTCCAAGTCCACTGAAAACTGCCCACCGAGGACAAATATCTATCTATCTCTGGTCAAATGTTTCCAAGTCAGATGTTCTCCTGCGGTCAGTGTTCCAACCTCGATCCATTGAGACTCCACAGCTACCGTCTAGATCTCCGGGCATTCTTTGATAAACCCTCGGCAAGTGTATGTTTGCATGAATGGGGTTTGAGACCATTCGTGCATGAGCATCCAGGTTCAAACTTTATTTCGTGCGTGAGCCAATCCAGATTACCTGGTTGACGCCCAGTACAAAATAAAAGTCCTCTCCCCTTTAGCAAACGAAAGGATAGAGTTTTTTTATTTGCTTTATATCTATTTACTTTTTTTTTACAAGTCCCACCGGATTGTTCCAAGAAGTAGCCTGTGCGTTAACAAGGCTTCTCAATGTACAAAATCCTTCATTCACACCGGCTCGTTTGAAGGAGTAGCATGGGTGTTGGCCAGGCGTCTCAATCTACTAGATCCTTCATCACACATTCACACCGGCTCGTTCGAAGGAGTAGTCTGGGTTTTAGCCAGACGTCTCAATCTACTAGATCCTTCATCACACATTCACACATACCCGTTCAAAAGAGCAGCCTGGGTGTTAGCCAGACGCCTCAATCTACTAAGTCTTCTCATTCAGGTTCCCGGGGTTTTTCGTCACCTACGCCAGTGACCTTCATTCACTCACATACACTCATACAGTGGAACTTGTGATTTAAAACTAACATTTAAAGTGAACTTTCATCTTTCATATTTGTGTAAGTAAGGTAAAACTTCTCCGGCAACAGACTTCTTACCAACAGTCTTGCTTCGGGTGTAGCCGACTTTAACATTAAAGAACATAATCCGGCTTCGTTTATGAAAACAGTCGTTTTCTCAATCGGTCCAACACCCTGTTTTTGGGTCTCAGAAAAACTTCCAACAGTTAATTTATCATTGTCATCTACATGTTTCTGAATTGCACTACAGCAATTAACATGCTTAAGAGCAGACGCTACATCTTTAGCTTTAAACCATGGCTTTCCTTCATTATCAAACAGAACCAATACCGGTTTGTTATGAAATGTATAGTATTTAGCAGCCATGTCACAATTACGTTATTACAGACAACAACAGCGCAGAAGCACGTCTGATCAGTACCGTGACTCAGAGTAGAATGATGTAACTGTACTAGTCACAAGAAGTATGTACAAAAGTAAAACTGCTCCGTAGGGAAAAGTGTCGTCTTTATCGACGGTGGCAACTAGGAATATAGACAAGTGATACTTCAAGATTTAAAACCCCACATAGTTTCTCAACGTTACAAAACATTTCTTCAAAGTGATCATCAAAAACTGTCGGTGTTAGATTAGCTAATGGCATGTAAGGTATGTCTCCTGATGCACCTGTGTGCTTTATTGATACTCCGATGTAGGTGTTTGATGAGGAGTTCTCCGTTATTTTATCTACTATATACTCCGAAAACACCAAAGGCCATTCCCGTGCATTTATTGAACCTGTAAGTAAGAACTTAAACTCTGAGCATGTAATATTAAATTTTACATTTTCATTTAACATCTTTTTGTGTATAAGTTGAAGAAAAACCTGTTGGTTAGCGGATGTATTATGTTCAGCAGACATTCTACAAGAAGATAACAAAAGAGGGTAAGACACAGACACGTCCGTTCAGTACCGTGTCTCAGAACAGAATGAGTTAATAGATTTGATGTTTACAGGTATATACGCTTAGTACCCGTGTGATGGTTCCATTAGTTTTTGTTTTTTAAAGCCGAAAGGCAACGTATCGTGATCATCATTAAATTTTCTCTTGGGCCCTGTAATTCTAAACTGTTTAATTTCGCTTACTGTAACGACTTCTCGTGTCTTTGTTCTCCTGATTCTATTCTCTTCAATTTCTAGTATTTCAGCAGCTTCGTTTAGTACCATCTTTTTTAGAGCTTCAAAGTTTAAGGTTTCGGAGGTTTTCATGTTTAATGTTAGGCCCTTGATTTTACAGATTCTAACTTTTGTTTTTTGGTTGTCCAGACAAGGTAAGCGTATGTCTTTGGTCCCCCAGAAATAAATTTAACAATATAAGAGCCCGGGCCGTACTCGCTTGCCAATTCATCTGTCATTTCCCCGAGGTAATCTCCCGTAGGAACCTTATACAACCCTCCCCGGTATAAACAAATACATGAATCCGTGTCATAATAGATTACTTGGCCTCCTAATGCTTCTAAGTGTTCATAAAGTTTAAGTCTCGCGTGAGCAGTGGTGTAGGCCGCAATTACAACATTTACAGTTTTTAGAGCCTCACCGGCATCATCAACATTCTGCCAATTAACTAATAAAACCTCTTGGTTAATTACTTCAACAAACTTAACTTCCTTTCCTGGTTGAGTTAACGAATTGAATAATTCTTTAGAGTCTCTCACGATTTCAGTGTTTGTCATGTTTTCTCGTTGACCAAACTTGCCCCAGAATGAATTTAACATTAATTTAGCTACTGACCTGAGTCCTCCATTTTTAGCAATTTTGTCTTTCTCCATTTGAATACCCTCACGCTCAAAGAAATCAGAAACATACTTGTCTTTATCTTCCTCTGTTTTACACCATGTGGGATACCCTGAGGCTTCCTGCTTTACTTTCAAGAATTTATTAATAAAATCGGTAAAAAGTCCATCTTTTTCGTATGTGGCGACTTCATACTCCCACAACTCGTACATGTCCAAGATCACATAGCCTTTTTCTACAGCTTTTCTAATTTCATCCATAGTCCATGTTCCTACCATTGCCCTTTCCTCACTATCATGAACACATTCCCCTTGGTTTAAAGTCTCACCGCAAGTTCTACACAAAACAAACATCAATTTATTATTAATTTTAGCGGGGAGTACGGGATGATACAAGTTGTAAGGAGGTAGAATTTTGCATTTCAACAAGCCCTCTACTTCAAGGCCTCTCTCTCGGCACTCATTTCCAACTTAAACAGTAGGATGACCAACGGGATACTTACAATATTTATTCACAAACGGATAAAGGGAACAGACATCAACGTATTGGATTGTTTCTCCCTCTTTACATTTGCAATACGTTTTAGTATTACCCGTTCTGCCTCCAAAGAAGGAATCCCTAGGATTAAGCGGAAGTGTGTTTAGAATGGACAGTTGGTTCAATTGTTTTAGTTTTTTGTCCTTTTTGAAAGCTCTAAACTCACACTCCCACATTACTACAACTTCATAGCTATTAAATTTTGACATTTTGGACTTGGTTCTCTCGTAACGGAGATGCAAACTGTCTGAGGGATTATCCGGCAGAGGTTCTTCTCTGCTGTAAGGAAAAAATTTCGGGCAGCCGTGCCAGTAACACCCGTGGAACTCGTAAATTCGTTCCCCATCAAACCCGTCAACTTTTAGCCCGTTAATTTTAACTTCTCTGCCCCGGCCTGCATGTTGAATCTTTACTCCACGTTTCTCCTCCTCCCATGTTAACCACTGTAAAGCAACGGCTGACTGATTGTCTGCAAGTCGGTACCCTGATTTTGGTATTAGTCCAATAATATTTTCTTTTAAGAAGTTACGGTGGAAGGCCAAGTTACATGCACTGGCGATTGTTATAGCCTCGAGAAAAGGATCTACGTTACACTCTTGAAGAAGTAAGGCTCTAAATTTAATACATGCCTGAGCTAAAATCTACACATCAGAGATACAATACTCCAAAATTCCCTTTTTAAAATCAAACACGTAGTCCTCAGCGGCTCGTTCCTCCTACCATTCTTCAAAAGCTTCGTGAGGTTTCTCAAACATGGATTCGGGACAATAATACTTTTTGTCAGGAATAGGGCCTACATAATTTTGGTTCGCCAGAGTGTTAAAGAGGTGGGGAAAGTAGCCCTTCTTTTTCTCGGGAGGCAGATCAAAAGCTTTAGGGAGTGCCGCGAGGGCCATGGGAAAATAGCTAAGTGAGTCCACAAACCTTACGTTGGCTACTTCAATCAATATAGCTTTAGTTCCCCGAGGAGTTATTTTTGGTGTAAATTTAGTTTCTTCCATAATATACTGTAGTATGAATTGAAAGTCAAAACCTTGCCCGTTGTGGATAATTACACAGACATCTTTAATTTTTTTTCGAATTCCCATTATATAGTCCATGAAGTGTTTTACCGGTTCTTTTTCAAATACCCTTTGCCGTTCCGAGCAAGTTTCACACTCACCCCCATTAATACATTTAAAGCAGTACTGTTGTGATACACACAAGTTTACTTGATGAACTTTCTGTTGTGGGTCTGAGGGAAGTGACTCATCCTGCCTTGTTTCCAAGTCAAAGAAAATAAACAAAAAATCACGGTATTTCGGTGTTCTCCTATCTACCTTCATGAAACACTGATGTGCGGGGTCTTTGAACGCTTCGCAGGGTTTACAGTAAACTTCTCCGCATACATGAGCTGTCTAACGTCTTTTTGGATAAATCATTTTCTTACAGTCACGGCAGAGTTTTACAGTTTTACAAATTTGCCCTTGATGGGCTACTAAACACCGCTCATTTTTGAAGAAACGGTTGCAAAAACGGCATGTGATGCCACCGTGTTCTAGTTTACAGGGCGGGGAGATGGTATGGCATGAGGTGCATCTGTTAGAGCATCGATGCTCATGTCTGTTGCTATAGGGAATATGACAGGCTTCACAAAAGAAATTACAAAAAAATGCGGCAGTTAAGTTTCTAATTACATTATAATGACCGTTGTGAAAGAGCAAGTTAATTTTTAACTTAGCGTCCTCATTACCTCCCTCAAAGTAAACATCACGGCCTTTTTTGTCGTAGTTTTAGACGGTAATTTTGTATTTTTTAAGATGGGACTGGAATTTTTCAAGCTCAGGGATTCCTGCGCCCTCCTCCGGCATTTCTACACGGGCTTTTGCTATGAGTGTATTAGCTCTGAAAGTTTGTCTTTAGCCCATGTACTGGCGAATAGCTTTGTACTGAGGATCATTTTTTGCAAGTGCTTTGCCTACTACCAACGCTCTAGCCAAACATAAATTGTCTTTATTATTAATTACTATAATACCCTTCCTAGCTTTAGATTCTTCATCAAAGGTGTTGTACATCTCTGGACGTACTCTCCCTTTACCTACGGGGACGTTAATCCTCGTAACATCAACTCTAAACGTGTCACTGCTAGTAATTGATTCAGAGTTACTTTGAATTATACCCCCGAAAATATCCCAGAGAACATCACCGCTAACTTCAGAGACCGGCCTCAAAGATACGTACCCCGGTTCAGCACTTTTTAAACTTATAGATTTAAACCCGAGATAGTCGGTGGGTACAGCGTTGGCTTTGGATGTCTCTACAATTTGATTAAAACCTTTACGAATCCAATCAAACTCAGAGATACCTCCTGGCGGCTTAGTAAATTTGAAAACAGTATTAGTCCCGTATAATCTGAAGTGTCTAACATAGGTTTCGTCTTTACTAATTAAATTTACCGGGTTTTGAGGGTCCTTTTTAGAAACGTCCATCATTCAACAGAAAATTAAATACTGAAAACAAGCTAAACTGTGCTAACGCTTAAAAGAGCAAGTACCCCGAACAGAGTCAAACTCACACGGATATAACTGAATTACGCAGAATCAATAATAATCTGTGCAAGAGAACACTCACGCAGGAGCAGCACAAAACACGTCTGATCAGCGTCACGACTGAAATCAGACTGAGGTAATGGAGCCTGTCGTAAGAGGTATACAGTATGTAGGAGAGCACAGTACCTCTGTATTACTACACTTGTCAAAAAATACTAACACCCAAACTACGCAAGTCAAAGTAGAACTACAAGCTACTAAAATTTAACTCTAAGGAAGGTAGAAAACACTACTCTAACCAAAAGAACAAGAGTAGAAAGTGAGATTAATGGTGTAAGGATATGTTAGTCAGGTCTAGCCTGGTAAAACAATTAAATACAACACTACTCTGGCCATGTCATTAAGCACGCAAGATTACTACAACACATGAGAATTAAAACTACTACAATACAAGAAAACTAAAATCATTATAATCAGATCAAATATTATATTTGCCTGGTGAAAAATCAACGAACGGAGTATCGCAGGGACCTCTGGCCAGTGCAAATGCACGGGGCAGAGTGAAGTTAACGCTTGAGAATAAAGAGTGCTAAAAGTATCGACCAATCAGGGCACAGAACGCTAATTACAACCAATAGAATGCATTTTTATAATAACCAATTACAGAGCTGTATTTTAACTAGTTACAACGAGTTTGCTGACAGAGACTTGTTGCAAATGATGTGGTTAGATACGCAGAAGGAAGTGAGATTAGATACACAGAAGGGAATGAAGGATTTAGAGGTTAGATGTATAGAAGGGCACGAGAGTCAAATATGTAGAAGTAAACGTAGGTCAAATAATTACCATAGAAGGCTAGATGGTTTACAACAGAAGGACACGAGGGATAAATAATTACCATAGAAGGCTAGATGGTTTACAACAGAAGGACACGAGGGATAAATAATTACCACAGAAGGCTAGATGATTAACAACAGAAGGACACGAGGGTTAAATATGTAGAAGGAAACGTAGTTCAAATAATTACCACATAAGGCTAGATGATTAACAAGAGAAGGAAACGAGGGTTAAATAATTAACCATAAAGGGATGCAAGAAATAGATAGTTGCCACAGAGGGTAGCAGAAGATAGATAGTTGCCAAAGAGGGTAGCAGAAGATAGATAGTTGCCAAAGAGGGTAGTAATTACACCCCAATTCTATTCTCCATAAGAGTACATGTTATTCTATTCCCCCATAAGAGTCCATGTTAATCTATTCTCCATAAGACCCTATGTTACGGCCAAGGCGCGCGGCATTACTACTAACGATGGTATTAATTTAAAGTTAATAATAATGTTATTAAATGGTATGTAAACAATTTAATACACACTTGTAGCTCTCTTTTTCAAAACCAGATATGAAAAAGTTGTTATTTAGAAAAGTTTTTTATTTTTTGGTCAGAGACTTTTTTTTAGAGGGAAAGTTTTAGATAAATAAACAAATTCCATTTTTTATTCCTACTTGTTCTTTCTAAATTGTTTGGTTTCCTCAGAAATCGAGGCATAAAAAAGCGGCAAAACTGTCTTTTGCGCAGACCGCTGACGCGCCGCACCCGACCATAGGCAGTGTAGTGTGTTAGTTTTACGACTACGTTGTTGTTTTTGTTTTTATTTGTTATTTTATTTTAGCTAGAGTTACTAATGATATCGTATTCATTTAAGGACTAGTAAATGAAAAATAATTTGGGTAATAACTAGTTTTATTTACTTATTTATATGTTTGTAATATCCTCAAAGTTTCACTCGCTATAGCTGATTATGGGTATTCAATAACTTTGTCCAAATAGTTTTATGACCTTAATCAATGTTCATTTACCCAAAGTAATTACAGTATTATTCAGATGTTGTCAAGTATGCAGACCGTCATGAATAATATTACTGTAATAATGGATCATTATACAGAAATGTACTTATGAGCTATTATTTCGATCATTAAACAACAATTAGTATAGTCCTACTCATTATCAGAATAATTTAAAACGTTGGTAAACAATTTAAATAAAAACTGACTCAATGTAACTGATCAAGCCTAGATGGAGTGCCACATGTTAGAACAACAAATTGCAATGGCATCTTATAGTATACCTGGAATTTAGTTTGTTAACGTTACATAAATAAATACAGGATGAGTTTCTACTCGCAACATTAAATTCGCCAGTGAGTTATCCTTACAAAAAGGAACAAAAATTGTCCTATGGAGCCATGTCCGATTCTCAACCGTTTGGCTGTAATGGGGAATTTTGTATTTTTTCAAACTCACATGACTTGGTCTCATTAATTGAGCTATAAAATTGTAACCAGTCACTATAACCAATTTTAATTATTACCAATAGGAAGAGCATTAAATTTGCAACAAATCTGAGGTTTAACGAAATAATAATTGATTGAAAACACCAGGTAGTAACGCAAATTATGCAAAAAATACGTTTAAATAATGTTATTTATTGCAATTTTAATGCCCCATTTCATCACCTAAAAGTTATGCTGCGTGATGTCAAGTTAAATGAAAAACTTTCTTTTTTAATAACCTTTAAAATTATGTGCTATAATAAGGTGTTGAAAGAAAAAATACAGTATAAATACCTAAATTATTTAATAACAACCTTGTTTATTATTTACAAAAACAAAAAATTAAATTAACAAATTTAAGTACGTTTCAACGTACAGCTGGTTAAAAAAGTTACTTTAATAAATTTTCAAAATGTCCACCATTAGCATTGATGCAGGCACGGACCCTCTTCCTCAGTTCTCTTACACAAGCCTTCAAGTTTATTTCATCCCGAAGATGATTAGCTGCTCTCACAATTCGCTGCCTCACTTCTTCTGCAGATTGTACAGGGGTACGGTAGACTTCTGCTTTGAGAAAACCCCATACATAGTAATCGATTGGAGTTAGGTCTGGTGACCGTGGAGGCCAAGGAACAGTCCCTCCTCTTCCAATCCACATAACAAAGGTACTATTGATGTACTCCCGTACATCAAGGCTTAAGTGCGGGGGTGCACCATCTGCTTGAAAAATAATTTGCTCGCGCAAATTCAGTGGCAAGTCTCCTCAAGGAGCTCTTGTAGATCATCTCGGAGGAACTGAAGGTACTGAACGCCGTTTAGTGACGTAGGTAGGTCAAGATATGGACCTACAAGATGGTTACCAATCAGACCAATCCACACATTTACTTTGCTATTAATATCCAATTTGTTTGTCCAAAGTAGTTGTTAGTAATTATATAAATTGTTTTGAGAATAAATTATAAATGCATAAATTTAATTTGTTTCATAATCATCGTGAAGAGTAATAGAAATATGTATATTTAAATCAATACAATATTACTTACTGCTCTATTATAAAAACTACGATATTAAAAGAATCTTAAATTTACAAGAGTTGACGTTATGCAGATTTCAGCGAATTTCCCCTATAGGGAAGAAGCTATTACCGTAGGTCTAATGGTAAGACTTCCCGAGACCATGATAACTTTACATTTTGAGGTCCCCAGATGCCAAAACCACCATTCGTTCAAATTAGTATATATATATATATATATATAGGTACCATTCATTAGTTCATACTTCCACTTCCGAATTCCTTAGTCCTTGCTTCCATAATCTAACTGTTATATCTTGACTAGTTGAAAAGATACATCTGTCATCCAATTTGAGTATATGTTTACAACAACGAAAACAACAATATAATTTATATATACATATTAATATTTTTTCATTTTCATACTTGAAAATTTATTAAATATTGCTTCCAGGAGGCAATAACTAATGGTAACACATCACATCAGTAGGTCAATCATAGTTACTTGCTTCCGGAGGCTGTCATATATAATTGGCGCGTTTCATTTAATATATACAGTATAGATTATTGCTTCCACCCTCGGATTATCATGCCTCCGACGCCACGCGATGTATACTGTGTGTACTGTAGCATGCTAAACGGATAAGGAGGATAGCTGTTAGGCTAATTACTTATTTAGTAATAATAAAAACCTAAGAGGCTGGTAATCTCAGGGCTCTGAGGGGGGGGGGGGTTGAAAGGTTGTTTGACCATTTTAGTATACCCTCTAATTTGGGGTAGGAACGAAAACATTTATTTTAAATGGGTAGAGTAAAACGATTAAAAAAAACTGAATCGTAATTAGCAGGTTTTTGATTGCAATGTTAGAGTTAGGGGAATTATATTATATTATAGAAAGCCCCTAAAGCCCTAGCCCGAAACAATCTAATAAAGATCTGCTTGAACCTATTCAAGCAGATCTTTATTAGATTGTTTCGTTTAGATGTAACAATTTGACAATCAGAATTAACGTCTTGGAAGACAATAAATTATCCTATTCTTATTTTCAGAGTCTCCAAAAAATGTGCACCAGAATTTTGTGCAAAATGTTACTAAACCAAAATGTTGTGCTATAGTATTTACAAAGTAATTTTACCCAAAATGTGTTAAAACTGTTCAGAACCAAGAACAGGGTTAGAACCATATAGAAATTATCAAGTACAAAAAATTAAAAATGAGTTGGAAAATAATGAGTTATTCTATATTTTGAAAGGATTCGATACATTTATTCACAATCGGAATTCCAAAAACCTGAGTTGCCACACGCCCATCAATTATTAGTATGAGACAAGACGAACTGAATTAGCGATACAGATGATAATATTGATAAAATCCTTGCTCATCAAAGTGAAATATTGCTCGATTTCGAGCAACGGGTCCATTAGTATATCTCTATAAATGTTATCAAGTGAAAATTTGTAATAAATTCGCTACATTATTTTTACAAATTTTAGGACGGTTAAAAAATTTTTAAAAATTTCATGGGGTGTTTATCTTTGGACTTTAGTGCTATGACTTATTTATACGTGAAACTAGTTAAAACTTCTACTTAGGGTTGTAAACATTTCTTCCAGAACATATTGTCATGCATAAGTAAAGGTTTATGTTAAACATTTTGTATAATTAATTTAGGCAAATACCATTTCTTTTGGCTAGAGATATTTTGTCCCATTTGTAACCCTAAGCGTAATTTTTGTATTTTGGTTGATGGGGCAAGATGGTAGTATTGGTGATTATTATTAATTTACAAATATTACAACAGTATTGGTGGGGGGGGGGGTACAACTTCCCCCGCTTTCCACCCCGATTTACGCCTATTTTTGTGACCCACCCCTTATTATAAAAGCTTAACTTTTTTAATATTTAGTTACCAGTACAGGAAAACAATCCATTGAAGTAAAATAAAAATGATCAACAAAATATGAAATGCACTCTCTATATCTAGTTGTTTGATGTTCAATTGTTCCCATTTTACAGCATGTAGTTATTCTCCGTGATAACTAATTTTCTTTTTGAAATATACTCTTCTTTTAACACACTTATCATAAAATTATTATTTGCTTGGATTGTTACTTAAACTAAGATGAAATAAACGGTATCAGGAAACTGACACATACTTTCTCCCTTTTAGCCCAACTTTAATGAATAAATTATTTTTTATTTACTACATATTGAATACAAAGCACGGTCGAATGTACAGAAAATCTTGTAAACAAGTTGTTTTAAAAAACATCCACCCAAATCCCTGCTTTGAAGGCACTACAGAATCCTTTGCTACACTCGTGGTTTTAAGAGGGGAAATGCCCCTATCCCCCCCAGGGTTATTAAGTGGCAACATATTTCGAATTTCCTCTGTTGGTCAATGCTAACTTGACAATCATATCAAGTTTGAATGAAATTTATCCGTAAATAAGAGAGAAATGGTAATTTTTGTATTCCCCATAAGAATAACATTGGACAACGTACTGCGTTTACCGCAAAATGAAAATTCCAATTTTCTCCGCAACCAGCAATCGTAGAATAATAATTCAAAATACTAAATTATTTAGTTTTTTGAGCTCTTATTAATGGTGAATAGTAATATTTTTTATGTTTGTTTTTTACGAAAAATCAAAAAAACTTAATTTTTGATGTTTTAAGTCCTTTAATTTCTGAACCCGAATTTTTACAGACTTGCGGGTGGTGTCATTTTGTTGGAAAACTAAATTTTTACAAACGGCCAAAGTTTAATCAAAATCGTTAGAGCCGTTTTCGAGAAATTTTGATTTTTCATGATTTTTGGAGGTTTTTGGGGGATAATTACCCTTAAAAATCAAAAATGAAAAAAACGCCTGGAGATATTGAGGATTAGTACCTACATACCAAATTTCATAAAAATTTGGCCATTGGTTAGGGCTCTAGCTCTGTACACATCCACACACACGCACGCACGCACGCACGCACGCACGCACGCACGCACGCACGCACGCACGCACGCACGCACGCACGCACGCACGCACGCACGCACGCACTCGCACACGTTCGCGCGCGCGCACACACACACACACACACACACACACACACACGCACACACACACACACACACACGGACACACACGCACGGACACACACGAACGGACACACACGCACGGACACACACACACGGACACACACACACGGACACACACACACGGACACACACACACGGACACACACACACGGACACACAGACAGACATCACGTAAAAACCACTTTTTTGGTTCAGGGAGCACCAAAACGAATATTTTCACTTACAACTCAAATTCGAAAATTTTGACGAACACAATACTTTTTCCATATACTATGTATAAGGGGAGAAAGTAAAAGCACAACAGTGCTTCGTGATAGGATAAATCAATACTTTTTACTTATGAAAGATAATATGTAGGGAAACAACTAATGACAATATATCATCAACACATGTTTCAGAATTATGGGTAATTCTGGTTGGCGACAAAATAGAAAACTTCAGGTTAAAATAATTTAAAATAGCCGTAAACTGCTGACAGACAATGTTATTTCCCAATAAATTAATATTGAAGTCATCATGAGGTCAAATCATGATTTGAACAATTTATGCTTAACAGGACCAAAGTTTGACAGATCAGTCATTCTTGCTCCAATATGGCTCTAACAGACAGCTAAATGGCTGTAAGAAATATACACAATTTCAAGGGGTTTTATCACCATTAGTTGTGACCTCCACGGAGGCAAGAACTACAATCGGAGGCATGAACTCAGTCTGGAGGCCAATACTTATGATTGGCAAGTGAAATGGAAGCAAGGTCTAAGGAATGGTAAATCTATATATATATATATATATATATATATATGTGTGTGTGTGTGTGTGTGTGTGTGTGTGTGTGTGTGTGTACGTAAGCACAATAACTCTCGTAAAAAAGGTCCGATCTTAATGACATTTGGTAGAAATGTGTAAAGTACCATTTATTTGAACGAGTTCGAAAACCAGGTGAATCGCACCATCCGAAGGGGGGTTCTTGGGGGGTTTTGTACCCCAAAAATTATTTTATGGGGGATTCCACATGTAATTTGTATTTAAATCAAATTTTAATATTTACCATTGAATTCAGCATAAAAAATTTAAATTTTGATCATTGCTCTACGTCAATTGGTTACTGAGATATTGAATGTCCTAAACACAGTACGTTGTCTAATGTTATTCTTATGGTGGAAAAGAAAAATTGTATATCTCGCTTATTTATGAACATAAACCGACGAAATTTGGTATATGGCTTCATCCGATGGTGGTTTATTCTTATTTGCACAAAAACAATTTTTTGCCTATGGTTCCCGTAGCAGCAAACTTAGGTACTTGGTGCCTATGTTATTCTTGTGGAAAATAATTCAAATGTTATATATCGCTTATTTATGAATGTATATGGATGAAACTTTGTATGTGACTTCACTAAGATGAGTTCTATTGACATTTGCACAAAAACCCATTATTTTATGTTCCTTGTTGCAGCAAACCTGCGTACTCATCCCCAATGTTATTCTTATGGAGAATAATTAATATTTTAAATATTGGTTGTTTGTGAATATACAGTATTTCTTATGAATCCTGTTAAGTATTTTAATGTGTTTTGTTATATATACATTGGAAATTCGCTGAGTATGCAGGTTTGCTGTGACGGGGTATTATGATTCCAGGAGCTCAAATGTTTCTACTACTCCTTTGTTAGAAGTTGTAATTTTCCTAAAGATCTTTTTTTGCAATAAACACTAGTTCTATTCCGCGTTATGTAACTGGACCTATCTTATAAAGCCTTCCATTAGAAAATAAACTAAAAATGGTTAGTGTTTTATCTATGCATGAGAAAATATAAGTTTAATCCAGATCGTTATAAATCCAATGTATCTAATGGAATCCTAGTGGGACGTAAAGAGGAAAAATAATATTAGAAAATAATTGCGTTACGTTTTTCAAATAAAAATACATTGTTAATTTTATATTTTATATTTATCAAAAAGAGAATAGTATATTATCCACACTCAAAATATTACATTTAATGTATTTATTGCGTATGGTTCTATGTTTATAGTTTATGGTTCTATAGTAATAAGTCACGGACATAATATGTTCTAAGAGCACAGGCTCCACCCTTTTGATAATGAGGTGCTTGTAGCAGCTCGCGGGGCCGTTTTACCTGTCCTTTACTGTGATGACAAACATATTATAAAGCCCGACCGCCTAAATGTTCGTTGTTCTGTTGCTTACAACTGTTGAAATAGGATAAACTATAAATACTTATATACTAAGTTACCCAATAAGGTAAAAATTTAAAAATCCGTTTGATGCCTGAGACTTTTAACAGTTTCTCTAAGCATTCAAGAGGATGCAAACTGGCTGATATAAAGAAATGCTTACGTTAATGCTAAGTATAAATTGTTCGAAATACAGTTTGATCTTATCTGCATTGGTTTTGTTTCGTCTTTATCTTATCGCTACCATCGATATACAGTCCGTTGATCACTACCGACAGTGATCCCATGCAATCACTTCTCACGAAATATTTGGTAATCAGACGTGTAGTGATAGGCAGATAGACAACATGTAATACAAATCAAAAATAAATACGATGGCGTCAGATTGTACTTGTTCTCATGTTCCCTAGTTAATTTTGCTATGTTCCCTTAATGTTTAATTGTTGAAAGTGATACACCCACCTATTAGGTATGGCTACTATATCACTGCATGTTCAATTGACATTTTAGTTCCTCAAAATACTTGGTCTTGTATCAGAAATAGTACCTGGGGCGGAAGGCCAGTCAGTTTTTTTAGATGACTTGGAGTATTATTTCACCACTTCCCCCTACTGATAATCAGATCTGTATAACTCATTTACCTCTTTTCTACATTTTTAAGGTCACTCCAGTTGTTATTTATGGCTCGATGCCCCTTTGATTTTTTTTACTACTCTATATATGTAATCTTCACTCAAATCTTTTAATCTCTGCTCTCAGGAAACCACATGTTAATAATCATAAACAACATGAGTATTACTTTGACAGTTCCCTGGTTGATTATGGACAGCTGTTACAATTCTTTTGTTTTGATTTGAAACTCCACAAGTCCAATGTTATTTTTTTAAATTTTCATTTCAGTTTTTTTTTATTATTTGATTTTTTCTGGGGGTGAGGCCTGTCTAGAACTTATTTTTATCCCAGAAATTAGTTATTTCGAACATTTGAAGGAAATCGTTGGAGCCGTTTTTGAGATCCGAGTCGCAAGCAAGCAAGCAAGCAAACCTTACACATATTAGAGTATAGGATTATTGCTATTCTTCGTGAGTAGAACGTTATTAGGACAAATTGAGTAGTTAGCAACACAAATGCCTATGAATGAATTTTTGAAGTTTTTCTTATTCTACCGAATCTAAGGCCTCATTGGGATAGTCATACGAGACTAATTATTTGAAAATATTACATAACACCTACTGAACAATCTTTGGGTAACACTAGAGTAATCGTAGCCGCAATGTCATAACTGCACTATGTCACCTAGAAGCAGCAAGTTACTAATTTGTTCGTAGAATCTATGTATGAAAATAATAATGTTGTGAAAAGTAACTATCAAAATAATTACATCCAAATAATGGGAGATGTTATGGTTAAAATATAAGAACTTCCTACTTGTCACCTGTTTTAATGGGAGATGTTATGGTTAAAACATTATAACTTCCTACTTGTCACCTGTTTTAATGGGAGATGTTCGGTTAAAATATTATAAATTCCTAATTGTCCCCTGTTTTAATGGGATATGTTATGGTTAAAATATTAGGACTTCCAACTTGTCACCTGTTTTAATGGGAGATGTTATGGTTAAAACATTGGAACTTCCTACTTGTCACCTGTTTTAATGGGAGATGTTCGGTTAAAATATTATAACTTCCTAATTGTCCCCTGTTTTAATGGGATATGTTATGGTTAAAATATTAGAACTTCCTACTTGTCACCTGTTTCCATGGGAGATGTCATGGTTAAAATATTAGAACTTCCTACTTGTCACCTGTTTTAATGGGAGATGTTATGGTTAAAACATTATAACTTCCTACTTGTCACCTGTTTTAATGGGAGATGTTATTGTTAAAACATTATAACTTCCTACTTGTCACCTGTTTTAATGGAATATGTTACGGTTAAAACATTACAACGTCCTACTTGTCACCTGTTTTAATGGGAGATGTTATGATTAAAATATTAGAACATCCTACTTTTCACCTGTTTTAATGGGAAATGTAATGGTTAAAATATTAGAACTTCCTACTTGTAACCTGTTTAAATGGGAGATGTTACGGTTAAAATATTAGAATATTAGAACTTCCTACTTGTCACCTGTTTTAATGGGAAATGTTATGGTTAAAATATTAGAACTTCCTACTTGTCACCTGTTTTAATGGGAGATGTTACTGTTAAAATATTATAACTTCCTACTTGTCACCTGTTTAATGGGAAATGTTATGGTTAAAATATTAGAACTTCCTACTTGTCACCTGTTTTAATGGGAGATTTTACTGTTAAAATATTATAACTTACTACTTTTCACCTGTTTTAATATGAGATGTTATGGTTAAAACATTAGAACTTCCTACTTGTCACCTGTTTCCATGGGAGATGTTATGGTTAAAATATTAGAACTTCCTACTTGTCACCTGTTTTAAAGCACTTTTATAAGCTCATATTGTTAACACGTTAGCAGCTCCCTTTTAAAATTTTTAAACGTACTATTACAAGCTTATAATGTTAAAACGTTAGCACGTCCTTTTTAACACCGGTTTCAAAGCACTATTATGAGTTCATAAAGTTAACACTTTAGCACGTCCTTTATCTCGCCTGTTTTAGGGCAATAATAACAGCTTATATTGTTAACAAATTAGCTCGTCCTTTTTCTTACCTGTATTATGGCACTAATACGTGGTGATTATATTAACACGTTCGTTCGTATTCTTTATAGTCTGTTTAGAACACTAATACGATCTGACAATTTTAACACGTCTGAATGTCATTTTGATTACCTGCTTATGAATACGAGGGCCACACAATACTGAAAAAATCAAGATTATAAAGTTCAAACAACTTATTTTACTCCACACGTCACTGGAAATATTATTTTAAACTAGAGTACCTCACATCAACCAGTTTGAAAGAACTTTCCATATAGTTTAGAATAAACTTAAATTAATTCTCCAAACAAATTCAATAATTAAATAAGTAATACCCAAATATCTTTGGGTTTAACAATTTTTTCATCGATTCTAGTAAGTCAATTGAAAATAAACATAATTTATATAAATTTACATTTAACAAAATTTATTTGATATAATGTGATGTTTCTTGCTTCAAAGGATCTTCTTCAGCAATAATATTTCTACCACTATGGATGTCAATTACTCTATCATGATGTAATAAAATTTGATTAACACTAATTTATTAACATTGCTTATAACATAGTTATAAATACAGTTTGGTAAAATTGTGATAACTGTATATAGTAGTGGCTATTGTAAATTATCTTCACCTACTCATAGAATTAACTCACATTGTAAGATGTTCAGTAATATGTTAGTTCTAATTTAAAACACAATTAAATAGTAATTAGTTCTTTACACAAATCAAAATAGGTAATATTAATTTTATAAATAGATTATATATACATTCTTTAACATAAGTCAAATTAATAGCTTGGCAACAAAATACAACAATGGCAAAGTCGTCAATTGATAAACTTCCAATTTAATTGATCGTTAACTATAAATTTAATTGATAGTTAAATATATTAAGTATAGTGGGTTTGATGTTCCCTAATAGGCTTTTCTGTTTTTCTCATTAATGCAGTAAACAACAAAAAATTAATTTCAGCCTTCAGCATTTAGTTGAATCATAGCTTCTACCATTTCACTAGGGTTTATAGTTTTATTGTAGAAAATATGACAAAACCTAAATCTCTACTGGTAATCTGCATTGCAACATTTTGGAAACAACATTTTCGTGGTTTTAGCAAATAAATTAAAATTCCTTCATCCAGTTACTGTGAAGTATTTACTACGTTTTAAACGATCATCGGAAGATAATTAAATAGATTTTAACTTAGAAAAAAATGTTCATAGAAAAACATAATTTGCTTTATTTTATAATTTCTTATCATACTGGGTATTACTTAGCTAGTAATATTTACAAGGTTAAGTTTAACTGGTTCATCATACCAATTCATTTGGGTTAATAATAATTTTAGATATGTTATTAAATAAATAATAACAACTAATTAACTATTCAAAACATTTCTCTCGAATTTAGAACAGGTAAAGCTACAATTAGGTCACATAAAGTTAAACAGCTTGTCGAGGTCTTGTACCAATCATCATAAACTCACTTCTCTCGTTGTTGGTGATGTATGTTGTAAACAAAGTGAACTTAACACACAACAAAGTGTTGTTTATGTGTATCAAATAAATTTAATATATTTAAAGTATTGTTAAAGCTCTATTTCTCTACTTATCCAATATAAATATTTATAAACGAACTAAGTTTACAAATGTACTCATAACGACTTTATTTAATCATCACGCTTACAACGATTAACTAAGGAAATTGTTGTTATAGCATTACGACATACCGATGTAGGAAAATAAACTTTTTGCAATAAAAAAGGTTTCAATGTGTTTTTTTACGTGTAATAAAATATAAACTTAATTAATCTTTCTGGAACAATTAAAAACCGCCTACGATTCATCATAACAAAATGTTTAAATTTGTTCATCTTAATTAAAAAAACTAAATATTTTGAAAACGTATATTTAAAATTAAATCCATATCAATATTAACATTTCAACAAATAAATAGGAGAGGTTTCACTAGATTTTTTTCTCTAAAGGGTACAAAACTAATTATAACTGTCATAATGAAAACGTCTATTTAATATTAAATCCATATCAATAATAACATTTCAACCAATAAATAGGAGAAGTTTCACTAGATTTTTTCTCTAAAACTTAAAAAACTAATACAGCTAATAACAACTGTCATAATTTGAAAGAGTCCGTACTATACTTAACCATTTTTATATTTTACCATAAATTTTCCTATTTATTACAAAGTGTGATAAAATAAAAGGATTCGTCCAATAAGGAAACCAAACCCCAGTCACGTGGCTGGAAACAAAACACGTTGGATTAGCTCAGCCTTGCAAACTTTCAGGAAATTACTTTTCTTTTTCCATCTGTAAAAGTTTCGTTTAGACAGACAAACGCGTTCCTTGAATAAATATATTTTTTTAGCGCGATTTTGACTTTACTTATATTCCATTGGGGGTTGGCTTTGTTCAATAGAATATTTAGGGCGGTAGTACATCCTCTACCTGTTAAGGTTTTAATTTCGACTATTAATCCATTTAATTAAATGATTGCAATGCTATATACATGTTTGTTTATATTGTCAATGTTAGAGGTTATTTATTAAAGTTACTCGTACGATATTAGCACTTAAATTCATACATCATTATACTATTGTGTTACGGAATTGCAATAAATCTATTTAATTTAATAGTCAAATTTGTTTACAGTAAGACAATAGTCTGGATTTTTAATATATGTGTAAAAATGTATATCTTTCACGTACAGTATTATATTCTTAAGATAAATATTTCAACCCTATTCTTTACTAAAGCCGAGAACATTAAGGCGTTGAGTTACGTGTTTCCACCGGAAACGCTGCATCCCAGCTCACAGACCACCGGTTTACACATCTATTTACACATTTATATTCTCAGTTTTGGAGACATAAATCTCTCTATATATATACGTATTCCACTGTAAAGGTAGAGTGTGGGATCTATTCTATTTGTATTGTGTCTATGAACACATTATATTATTGGAGGATGCTAACTCGATGGCTAATGAGGGGTTCTCTGCAAATGAAACCAAAATATGTATCAAAGACTGTATTTAATATTAAACAATAATTATTCTGATTCAAACGTTAAAGTCATTTCTTATAGATTATTTATAATTATCAAATTACAAAAAGGTTCTAAAAAAAAGTATTTAAATGAAAAGAGTAAAGATCTAAATATGATTCTCAAACCAAAATAAAGAATAATTAAGTATAATTAAATTTTTGAAAATGTTCATAATATTTTATTAAAGGGACAAGAAAGTATAAATATAAATGTTTAAACTGTGTTTGTAGTATTGTAATCAAGTACTATAATAAATTTATCAATGTGCTTTAGTTAAATATCTGACTTCAAAACTCTAAGTTAGAAAATATAAAACGGCCTTACCTGGACCAGCAGGCGCTGGTGTCCTGGGGTCGAATGAATGTAATTGTGAGAAATATGGCCACTGGTGGGCTTGAACTAGAATATCTGGGGCCAGTGAACTGGAATTGTTTGCAATTAAACAGCTGATTGTCAGCAAGTAGCACAACAAACTGCTAATACTCAGCATCTCACTTTTAGCAACCAATCACTGTATTAGGAATTATTGAAGCTAATTTCCTGTTTGTTTGAGAATCATTTACAATGTTACAATTAATTTAAACTTGAATTAATTTACTTAATTTAAAAGAATAATTAAAAATGAGAAACTGACATGAAAACATACGAACAAAAATATGATTATAAAAAAAAAGTTAAATGGTAAAAGTGACATAACGTCACATGCCCCTACCGTTGGTAGAAACGGTCCCCGTGTCTATATGAACATTACATGGTTTTAAATTAAGAAGAAATGGCATGCTAATTTAGCATTATAAAATAGGTTTGTGAATTTTTGATATCTTTATGAGACAGCAATTTGAATTTAACTTTATACATGAATTTGAATTTAGTGTTCTTGAATACAGTAGGTTCTTGGAAGAGATATTGAGAGGTTTGAATAGGAGGTCAAGACGGTGAACTTCTCAAGGTCGGGCGGCAGATGTTGCAAAAGTGCTGACGTAGCAATGATATCGTGTTGCTGTGGAGTAGTCGTGTAGAACTGCTGGAGTGTATTGTGCTGAGATGTGAATCCACCAGCTCAGTGTTAGTTTTGTGTACATGCAATCAGAAATACAATTGAATTAGTACTTTGAATTAGTATGGTCTTTTTGGTTATGCAAATTATTGATTTTTATTATTTTTTTTTTTTTGTAAGGCAGTTATATTTATTAAAACAAAATTCTGTTGAACAAATTAATCTTTATAATTTTGAAAAGGAAGTTAAATTTATCTTGTCCCTTTAATTTGACATGATACATTAACTAACTATGCCCTTGTGAATTTTCGTCATGATGAATATATTTACAGTTTATTGTGACTTTAACTACAAAAAAATCCATGATTGTTAATAATCGAGAAAGTAATAAAAGAGGTATACATAATAGTAATTAATTGAAATATATAACAATTAGACATAAATAAATTGCACCCTGGAAAAAACAAGTAAAACAAAATATGAGTTATCTGACCTATAAGTTCTAACTAATAATTGGCTTAAAATTTACATTTTTCAAATTATTTTGATTAATGTTACTGGGATATAAAAGACATACCCATTCAGTCCCTCTCATGGTATGTTTTCATTCTATTGATGTTGACTATATCCGTTGTCCGTTTTCCAAATTTTTCAAAGGAGATCTCATAGCTAAGGTCCGAAACTTTTCTTCATTACCTCAAAAGGGCCTTTATACGTTGCAGCCAATTTGCGGGTGCCATGTTTTCCAGTAAACGGAGTTGTGATAACAACTTTATCACCAGGTTTAAATTCACGAACGTGTCGAGTCATGTCGTAATAGACTTTCTGCTTTTCCTGGGCTTTTGTAAGCAGCTTAGGAACGGTTTTACAAATTTCCTGGATATTCGTAACTGCTTCAAGGACATCGTGATCAGGAATCCGTGGTAGTATTGCTAGATCGGCAGGGAAAATTGGATGGTATCCATGCAAAATGAAAAATGGAGAATATGTTGTTGACTCTTGGACACTAGCATTGTAAACAAAAGTTACTATTTCAACATATTTACTCCAATCTGAGTGACTTTCATTTGCATAAAAGTGTAACATGTTAAGTAGCGTTCCGTTATACCTTTCTGTAAGTCCTTGACTCTGAGGGTGGTATGCTGAACTTTTCTGATGGGAAATTCCTAAGGCATTAAAAAGCTGCTTAAGGACTTCTGCGGTAAAATGGCTTCCACGGTCTGATTAAATTTCTTTAACACAACCAAACCGAGGGATTATTGTTTCTAAAATGAGTTTGGCAGTTGTTCTTGAGTCTGCGTTTGCTGTGGGTTTGGTGACCACATAACGTGTTGTCATGTCCATGGCAACAAGGATGTACTGTTTACCATTGGATTTAGGCAGGGGTCCTACATTGTCAATTTGACAGTTTAGAAAAGGTGTGGTACCTGGGAGTTTAATGGGTTGTAATTTACCGGCCAGACCTCGTTTATCACCTTTGCGCAATTGGCACGCATTACAAGACCGAACATAAGTGCAGATGTCACGGGTCATATATTATATATATTTGGCCAGTGATACCGCATAGCTATTTTTTGATAAGTCTTAGCTATGCCGGAGTGCACTCCTGCTGTCAGGTTGTCGTGATAAGCTGTAAGAACATCATTCACAAGACAAACTAGAATGGCTAGTAGGAGTTTAGATAAGCCTGAGTTGTAGTCATTGTAGTATGTACTTTCTCGAAGTTCTCCGGTCTTTCGCTGACGCTGAATCTGGATCCAGAAGTGCGTTGCGGATGTCGGTAAGATTTTTGTCCTCTAGCTGTAATTTATGCATGTTTATTTGGGAGATGAGGTTGATCTGAAGTTCCTCTGCCACGATGTCGTCTTCTGCTCCGTCGTCGACTGGATATCTGCTCAGCGCCTCTGGAACTCGCATCACTGCTCCTGGTTTGTGCTTAATGGTGAATGAGTAATCTACAAGTTTAAGAGCTAGTCGGTTTAATCGAGAGCTTAGATTCTTAATGTCCTTATAGTACTGTAAGCAAGCATGGTCACTGCATATGGTGAAGTGTCTCCCCAGCAACATTGGTCTGAAATGGTTAACTGTATACACTACACTAAGCAGCTCGAGCTCTGAAACTGACCATCGAGACTCAACATTCCTAATGTCCTGCTGACGTATGCCACTGGTTAAAGGCTGCCATCTTACTGTTACTGGCTGACTAATCCGCCAATTCTAATTTTTATGCATGACATTTCAATAGTCTCTAGGTTGTCTTTAAAGTGTGCTAGGAGAGGAGGGTGAGCAAGGGCTTGTTTTAAGGTCTGGAACGCATTTTCCTGCGGTTATGCCCATGTCAGTAACTTTGAGCTTACCTGTTCTTTCTTTGTAAGTTCTGTAAGTGGGTGAGAAGCATTAGAGTATACTGGAACAAATGTCTGGTAAAATGATGTCATTCCCAGGAAGCTGCGCACGTCTTTAACTGTTATTGGTTTTGGAAAATCGAGGATAGATTTAACATTGTCTTTTGATGGATGAATGAATACCCTCTGGCTGGACTTCAAATCCAAGAAATTTAATCTTTTGGTAAAAGAAATTACACTTTGAGGTTTTAATTTGTAAACCAGCGTCCCGAAGACGTCTTAGGGTTTCCTCTAAATTAGATAACTGTCAAAGTTTTCACCATAGCTAACTAAGTCATCAAGGTAAAGAACCACACCATGGTAAAGTAAGCCTGCGAACACAGTGTTCATCGACCACTGAAAAGCGTTTGGGCTGGTTTTCATACCTTGGGGCAAACACGTGTAACGATACAAACCCTTGTGGGTTATAAATGCAGTGTAATCTTGGCACTCTGGTGCTATAGGTTGCTGGAAGAAAGCTTGTGTTATGTCCATTTGACAATAAGATTGAGCTGATTCAAGTGTGTCTAAATTTGTGTGAAATCTAGGTAAGGGAAACTTGTCACTTATTATGTTTTTATTGATCTTTTTATAACAATGAACTACTCGAAATTTTCCCCCAGGTTTCTTTACGAGAAAGGTTGGAGCGCTAAATGGTGATTGGCATTTTTCCACTACCCCTGCAGCTTCCAATGTCTCTATTTGTCTGTCTAATTTATCACGTTCCCTGGGCCCTAATCTGAAGGGTGGTAGTGAGATAGGTTCATCTGATTTAAGGGTTATTTTATAAGGTGGCATTTTTGACACCCCTAAGTCTGGATCATCTTTAGAAAAAACATCCCTGTAAGAAAAGAGGGTACGTTTAGCTGCTACCAGCTGTTCTGGAGACAAGTTAGGATTAATGTCAATAGTATTCCATGCCAAGTCTGTAACATCCAATGAACTTTGAGAAATTAATTTACTAGCTGGAGTTACTACCATTTGATAAGGAAAAAATAATGTTAGATTGAACCATTACTACACAACTTAAGTGGTGGACTCAGTGAAGTGTAATAACAATTTTTAAAAAGCAATCATATGTTCAAATATAAATTATAAACAATATCAAACCAAATTTAATCATCAATAGTGATATGCACGATTTTTTACTATTTATTTTTTGTTTTGTGGTACTGAAAAGGTTGCGCGTCATGAGAAACCAATTAATAATTGAAAGTGGTTTTTTTTAGTGTTTTCAGTAGTGATATGTCCGATTTTTCACAGTTTATTTTTTATTTTGTGCTCGTGAAATGTCTGCGCGTCATGTGAAACTAATTATTTTACTATGTTGTTTCACTAGCTACTGGAATGGTAACACCCCTATATTATCGTTTTTACCTACACGTTAAACAAATTTAACCTGTTTGTGAGGGAGAATGATGAGGGCTGGGAAGAGGACGGGGTGGAGAGTTTTCAGGCATAAATAAAAAGGCTACTGCTAACTGGAATAGAAACGCCCTTCTGCTATCCTTTTACTTTCTCCCTCTATACATAGTATATGGAGAAAGTATTGTTTTCGTCAAAATTTTTGAACTTGAGTTTTTAGTGGAAATATTCGTTTAGGTGCTCCCTAAACCTAAAAAAGTGATTTTTACGTGATGTCTGTCTGTGTGTGTGTGTGTGTGTGTGTGTGTGTGTGTGTGTGTGTGTGTGTGTGTGTGTGTGTGTGCGCGCGCGCGTGTCCGTGTGTGTCTGTGTTGATGTGTACAGAGCTAGAGCCCTAACCAATGGGCCGATATTGATGAAATTTGGTATGTGGGTACTCATCTACGATATCTCCAGGTGTTTTTTTTTCATTTTTTTGAATTTTTGATTTTTAAGGGTAATTATCCCCCCAAACCCCCCAAAAAACATGAAAAATCAAAATTTCTCAAAAACGGTTCTAACGATTTTTATTAAACTTTAGTGGTTTGTAGAAATTTAGGTTTCCAACAAAATGACACCACCCGCATTTCTGTAAAAATCGGGTTCAGAAATTACAGGACTTAAAACATCCAAAATTCAGTTTTTTGGATTTTTCATAAAAAGACATAAATATAAAAAATATTAATATTCACCACTAAAAAGATCTCAAAAATCTAAATAATTTAGTATTTTGAATTACTATTCTACGATTGCTGGTTTCGGAGAAAATTGGAATTTTCATTTAGCAGTAAACGCAGTACGTTGTTCAATGTTATTCTTATGGGGAATACAAAAATTACTATTTCTCTCTTATTTACTGATCAATTTCATTCAAACTTGATATGCTTGTCAATTTAACATTGACCAGCAGAGGTAATTCAAAATATGTTGCCCCTTAACAACCCTGGGGGGGAATAAGGGGCATTTCCCCTCTTAAAACCACGAGTGCAGCAATGGATTCTGTAGTGTCTCCAAAGCAGGGATTTGGGTGGATATTTTTTAAAACAACTTGTTTACAAGATTTTCTGTACATTCGACCGTGCTTTGTATTCTATATTTAGTAAATAAAAATCAATTTATTCATTAAAGTTGGGCTAAAAGGGAGAAAGTATGTATCTGTTTCCTGATACCGTTTATTTACTTTCTCCCTCTATACATAGTATATGGAGAAAGTATTGTTACGTCAAAATTTTCGAACTTGAGTTTTTAGTGGAAATATTCGTTTTGGTGCTCCCTGAACCAAAAAAGTGGTTTTTACGTGATGTCTGTCTGTCTGTGTGTGTGTGTGTGTGTGTGTGTGTGTGTGTGTGTGTGTGTGTGTGTGTGTGTGTGTGTGTGTGTGTGTGTGTGTGTGTGTGTGTGTGTGTGTGTGTGTGTGTGTGTGTGTTTGTGTGTGTGTGCGTGTGTCTGTGTGGTGTAAGATAGTTTTACTTTTGTTTAACTTTGCATTCACTTTTTCCCTATTTGTTACTAATTTCTCAATGGGACAGGCCTGGGTTCAGTGACAACTCCAGATGTGGCAACAATAGTTTATTGAACACTTTTGCATTATTTACACTATATACAAGGCTTTAAAGTACACAGGACCAATGTCTTGGGTAAGGAGACTGAGGACCTCCAGGGTAGCAACCCTCGGCGAAGTCGGGTCTGTCCCAGTGCCTCTGCGGATGTCCGTTTAGTGATGCCCCAATTGTTCCTGCTAGCCTTTTCGTAGTAGGAGTTGTAGTGGACGACCTGCTTTCACAGCTGCCCATTGGTGACTCACCCAGCTGTAACAGACAGCCCACTTATATACCTGGTCAAACAATAGGAGGAGGGAGGTTAATGGAGGGGAGGAGTATGGTCTGTGTGGGGCTGTTCAGTGCGGGCTCAACGGGCCCTAGCACTGGGGGAAGGGAAATGTAAGGTCAGTGCTGCTCAACGCGCCCTGGCACTGGGGGAAGGGAAAGGTAAGTCCAGTGCGGGCTCAACGCGCCCTAGCACTGGGGGAAGGGAAAGGAAAGGTCAGTGCTGCTCAACGCGCCCTGGCACTGGGGGAAGGGAAAGGTAAGTCCAGTGCAGGCTCAACGCGCCCTAGCACTGGGGAAGGGAAAGGTAAGTACAGTGCGGGCTCAACGCGCCCTAGCACTGGGGGAAGGGAAAGGTAAGTCCAGTGCGGGCTCAACGCACCCTAGCACTGGGGGAAGGGAAAGGTAAGGTCAGTGCGGGCTCAACGCGCCCTAGCACTGGGGAAGGGAAAGGTAAGTACAGTGGGGGCCCAACGCGGCCTAGCACTGGGGGAAGGGAAGGGTAAGTCCAGTGGGGGCTCAACGCGCCCATGCGGGGTGTCGGGGGCTTAGCACTCCCATCCGACGGACCTGTTGGCTCAACACGCCCATCCAGACCACCGGGAGCTCAACACGCCCATCCGGTGGGTCGGGCCGCTAGTGCCCAACTGACTGGCTTTCTCTGCGCAGCCTCCTTTTATGCATGGGGATTTTCCCTGTAGGGGTGGGAGAAAGGACCCAGTACCAGGCCCTGGCACTGTGCTCTTTCCCCCAGTACATTTCCCTCAGGGAAATTTCCTGGGGTATATTGTCTAAAGGACAACTTTGTAGTAAAATTTACCTTTTACCTTGATGGGCTGTTTTGGTTTTATGGGGTTTTCCCTCCCTAAAACACTTCCTTACACTCCCCTCTTTCTTTGCTAACGTTTTTTTTTTTTTTTTTACCTACAACAACTCTTTACAGTTGTTTTGTTATCCCCACTGATGTAATTTCTCAATCAAATCATCTATTGACTCATTTTCCTTTCTGACACATGCGTCTCGCTTTATACCTACTTATTTTTTTATTTTTTTTATTTTTATAATTAACTATCCATATCTGCATACAGCCCATGTTTTTCCAATTCGGGAATTCCCTAAATTCCAACACTTTCTCTTTACAAGCAAACAGTACCTTTGACTATATATGTTTTTCTAAACCCCCTTTTTCTCAGGGTTTATTAACTAAATTAACCTTTTTGACTGATATTGTGGTCAGGGTAATAAAATACAACCTTGAACAACACACAACTATAATGTAAAGAAAACAGAATATTCAACAGCGTAAAGAATAAACAACATAAATTTTTCTCTCTAATACAAACTAAAAGTGTTCTTTGGTAAATTAATTCACATGACTACGAACTTCAAGTCCTGTTCCCTTCCTTGACGAGTCAGTTTCAGATTTTCATTCCGTTTTCCAGATGCGTTGACCTGAGCCTCTGTCACGGAATTTCCTTCTCCTTTTTCTTTTATTTTGGCCCCAGCTCGTGGATTTTGAAGAGCGGAATTATTCTGTGACCTTTTTTTTTATTTTTGACCCCGGATGGTAGATGATGTGGAGGGGAATTTTTCTTTTGAGCTTGCTGTTTCAGTTCAGTTTGTCCTTGGATTTGCACCATTACTGAGGGGGGACCAGAGTCCTCAATGGTTACAAGTCTTTCTTGAGTCTCAGGTGGGTTAATTATCACCGGGTGGATTGCCTTGGCTAAATCCTGGGTAGCAACCTCAATGTAGTTTAAACAATTTGCCTGGGTGACTTCAGGCTCTTCAAGGCTCTTACCCGGCGTGGGAGGGCGTGATTCTGGATCTTTGTTAACTATTGTTGTTGTGTGAATGTTTTCCCCGGGTGTTCGTGGCTGCTCAAATTCCCCCAATGGCGATTTTATGCTTCCCTCAATTTCCAGAATCTCCCAATCACTACCATCTTTTACAATCTCATCCGTAATCCTATCTAACTCTTCTTGTATACTCCTCCTAGACTTATGGCTAGACTTTGAGTCCGACCTGGTACGAGACGTGGAGCTAGAGTTGGAGCTGGACGAGGAACTGCTGGTTGAATTACTGGAAGATGAGTTACTCGAACTACTGTAAGTGGACCGATAACATTTCCCAGGTTTTCTCTTACTTGGGACTAAGTCTTCAACTTCTTTGGACTGCTTTCTCTGCGGTTCTCTGGGCTGCTCCTCTGGGTGGTCCTTGGGCTTATCTGCAGGTCGCTGGTCCTTGGGACGATCCTTGGGGTGGGCATTGGGCTCATCTGCAGGTCGCCGGTCCTTGGGACGATCCTTGGGGTGGGCATTGGTCTCAGAGAACATTGGGGAGAGGGGTCTTGTAATACTTCTGCGTCCCTTTTTGAGTGGGGGGGGTTTACCCCGGGAATAACCGGTAGGGGTTTCTGGTGAGACAGAATTTTTCCCCGTGTCAATTCTTCATGTACAATGCCCCGTAGCCACTGGATGTCCCGTTGAGAGAAGCCAATAGTACGATCTGCCGCATACGCTTCTGCAGTAAGACACAGAAACATTCCACACGTGTCCCTGTTCGGGCGCCAAAATTATGTAAGGTAGTTTTACTTTTGTTTAACTTTGCATTCACTTTTTCCCTATTTGTTACTAATTTCTCAATGGGACAGGCCTGGGTTCAGTGACAACTCCAGATGTGGCAACAATAGTTTATTGAACACTTTTGCATTATTTACACTATATACAAGGCTTTAAAGTACACAGGACCAATGTCATGGGTACGGAGACTGAGGACCTCCAGGGTAGCAGCCCTCGGCGAAGTCGGGTCTGTCCCGGTGCCTCTGCGGATGTCCCTTTAGTGATGTCCCAATTGTTCCTGCTGGCCTTTTCGTAGTAGGCGTCGTGGTGGACGACCTGCTTTCACAGCTGCCCATTGGTGACTCACCCAGCTGTAACAGACATCCCATTTATATATCTGGTCAAACAATAGGAGGAGGGAGGTTAGTGGAGGGGAGGAGTATGGTCTGTGTGGGGCTGTTCAGTGCGGGCTCAACGCGCCCTGGCACTGGGGGAAGGGAAAGGTAAGTCCAGTGCGGGCTCAACGCGCCCTAGCACTGGGGAAGGGAAAGGTAAGTCCAGTGCGGGCTCAACGTGCCCTAGCACTGGGGGAAGGGAAAGGTAAGTCCAGTGCGGGCTCAACGCGCCCTAGCACTGGGGGAAGGGAAAGGTAAGGTCAGTGCGGGCTCAACGAGCCCTGGCACTGGGGGAAGGGAAAGGTAAGTCCAGTGCGGGCTCAACGCGCCCTAGCACTGTGGGAAGGGAAAGGTAAGGTCAGTGCGGGCTCAACGCGCCCTGGCACTGGTGGAAGGGAAAGGTAAGTCCAGTGCGGGCTCAACGCGCCCTAGCACTGGGGAAAGGAAAGGTATGTACAGTGGGGGCTCAACGCGCCCTAGCACTGGGGGAAGGGAAGGTTAAGTCCAGTGCGGGCTCAACGCGCCCATGTGGGGTGTCGGGGGCACGCCCATCCGACGGACCTGTTGGCTCAACACGCCCATCCAGACCACCGGGAGCTCAACACGCCCATCCGGTGGGTCGGGCCGCTAGGGCTTAACTGACTGGCTTTCTCTGCGCAGCCTCCTTTTATGCATGGGGATTTTCCCTGTAGGGGTGGGGGAAAGGACCCAGTACCGGGCCCTGGCACTGTGCTCTTTCCCCCCGTACATTTCCCTCAGGGAAATTTCCTGGGGTATATTGTCTAAAAGACAACTTTGTAGTAAAATTTCCCTTGATGGGCTGTTTGGGTTTTATGGGGTTTTCCCTCCCTAAAACACTTCCTTACAGTGGATGTGTACAGCGCTAGAGCCATAACCAATGGGCCGATTTTTATGAAATTTGGTATGTAGGTACTAATCCACGATATCTCCAGGCGTTTTTTTCATTTTTGTTTGAATTTTTGACTTTTAAGACTAATTATCCCCCAAAAACCGCCAAAAAACATGAATCATCAAAATTTCTCAAAAACCGCTTCAACAATTTTGATGAAACGTAAATCGTTTGTAGAACTTTAGTTTTCCAACAAAATGACACCACCCGCATTCCTGTAAAAATTCGGGTTCAGAAATTACAGGACTTAAAACATCCAAAATTCAATTTTTTAGATTTTTCATAAAAATACATATATTTAAAAAAATATATTACTATTCACCATTAAAAAGAGCTCACAAAACTAAATAATTTAGTATCTTGAATTACTATTCTACGATTGCTGGTTTCGAAGAAAATTGAAATTTTCATTTAGCGGTAAACGCAGTACGTTGTCCAATGTTATTCTTATGGGTAATACAAAAATTACTTTTTCTCTCTTATTTACCGATCAATTTCATTCAAACTTGACATGCTTGTCAATTTAGCATTGACCAACAGAGGTAATTCGAAATATGTTGCCCCTTGATAACCCGGGGGGGGGGAATAGGGGACATTTCCCATGTTAAAACCACGAGTTTAGCAATGGATTCAGTAGTGCCTCCAAAGCAGGGATTTGGGTCTATGTTTTTTAAAACTTGTTTACAAGATTTTCTGTACATTCGACCGTGCTTTGTATTCTATATTTAGTAAATAAAAATTAATTAATTTATTAAAGTTGGGCTAAAAGGGAGAAAGTATGTGTCAGTTTCCTGATACCGTTTATTAACTCCACATTAAAAAAAATACCTGTGGGTGAGGGTTGGGGAGAGGGACGGAGAGAGAGAGGGAAGAGAGAAGGAGAGAGTGATAAGGGCAACAAAACCCACTAAATATTGTAGCAAATTTAATTACAAGTTTGTAATTTTTTGTTTGAAGTAAAAAAAAATATAAATACAGTAAATTAAAGTAGTTTTAACTCTGCTCAATAGCAATATTTTAATAGAATTAGACAGCTTGCTAAATCTTGCTGAATTTCCTGATTCCTAGAGAATGTTCCAGACGTTTTTAAATCAGCCTAAAACACGAATTGTGAGGGAAGGTAAGACTATGATTGGTGGACGTCGCCTGCTGCATTGGGGAAACGCTGTTTTGTAAGCCAATCAGAACGCGAGGCTACCTAGTATAAATACTTAATTTCTGAGTTTTGCGGTCTTTTCAGTTGTGACTTTGTGCAAAGTAGTTTGTATTTTTTTTTGTTATCTGAGATTCAGTTACCCCAGAAATTGGGTAAGTTTTAATGTGTAATTAATTAGTTGATTTTAATTTGCAAAGTTTAAATGTACTGTATAAACAAGTCTTACCTATTCCATTTTACAGGTTTTGTTATTATTTAATTCAAGGCATTAAATGTAGATTTCTTTTTTAGGGCTCATGATTGCAGTAAATAATTGACAAACTAAATTTAACAAATTGAGCAGAGCAAAAAAAAGAATAAATAAGTAGTCAAGAGGATATTTTATTGCATATATGTAGAAGTGTTGCATGAAGAAAGGACATTATATTTCACTTGATAATTTAAATGGCTGTTTCATTTCCTAACATTTCATATTCACCAGTCAGTTGAGGCAGTTCACAATTTTTTTTTTAAATTAAATGTAGTTTTACCGTTATCAAACCAGAACTATAGAATGCTACAAAATGCGCAACTCTGCTTTTGTGAATTTATTTGCCCGGATGTTGGTGTGGAAAGTTTATAATTTTAAAGAAGCAGTTTGAATATAAGCGGATTAAATCAAATAATAAGATGGGCTTGAAAGTGGAATTTCTAGTAAAACAAGAACTTCAATATGAACTTAGTATAAGAGGGATTGATTTTGACGTAAATAGTGGAGTAAATGAACTAAGAAAATTATTGAGAGCTGCAATAAAAATTAAGGTTTCTCCTAACCCTTACAATCTCTCTAAAAAACTAGTCGTTAAAGATGAAATTCAAACAATCACAGCAAGTTTACAATCTTTGGAAACTAAAATTGAAGATCTTGCAGACGGTAAAGATATAAACGCCTTTATCAGGACCGAGATAAAAATTAATCACTATGAGTCAAGAATAAAGAATCTAAGTAGTTTTAGATTAGATCCGTCCGAGAAAACTACCTTGGAAACATTAAGAAATAAGCTAAAGATAATCAAAGATTCGTTTAGTAATCTTAGTTTTGATGAAACGGAAAAATAAACTGTGGAACGTAAATTGAGTGAAAGTTTATTGGAAGAGGAGGAATTAGAAAATGTATTCACGGAAAAATTAAAAGTGGGGCAAAAAGTAAGCGAGCCCGGTTTATGTATACAAGAAGACCAAAAATGTTCTTTTTCAAAGTTGCCTAACCCAATCCAGATACATTTAAGAAACTTCCAAGTGTGTGATGGTTTAGATGTAAATAAACTATTAGGGTTTATCAAAAACATTTTAAAATTGAAAGATGAAACGGAATTGACAGATGAGCAAATTGTAGATTTAAGCTTAGGCTACACCACAGGACCACTCCACACTAAGATCCTAGAGAGTAAGCGTTTGAAATCAAGCTTAAATGTGTTACATCAAATATTGTTGTCGTATTTTGTTCCTGTAGGCCTAAGGGAAAGTTTGAAAAGAAATTTAGTAAACAGACCTCAGAGAGTAAACGAAGCTTTGAATTGCTATATCCTAACAGTAAAAGAAAATGCGATGTTGTTAAACTGTAGATATTCCGAACAAGAATTGGTAGAGTTAATTACTATAGGGATGAATCCTGAAACTAGGGCCAAGTTAGTATTTCACTCAATGCCTTCAACGTTTGAAGACTTAGACAAACTGTGCATACACGCACAGAACGTTGCATACGAAGACGATTGCAGGCGCGCTGTCAGAGTCCACCCTGCTCCTCAAGGGAGGATGGTAAATAACGTAAATGGCCCTAGTACAGTTAAATGTTATAATTGCAACCGATTAGGACACATTGCCAGAAACTGTTATAGGAGACAGGGAAATTTCACACATAACTACAGAGGGAATGAGACGGGCACAGCGCCAAAAAACGGGGTAGGTGGGGGAAAACTATAAATACAAATACTAGAGTAGATTTTCCCCAGGTAAAGAGTAGAATATTTTATAACAGCAGTAAAACACAAAGAAGAATGTATCATAGTGAAATCAGGAAATATAATAAGTATAGTAGAAGAGTAAATTATGAACTAGGATCAATCCACAATCCTAGGTTAAAGTCAAAACTCTGCATGTTACCTACTCTCAAGGTAAATTTTGGTAACAGTTTAAATGAAAGCGTGTTGCTAGATTCAGGAAGCAGTGTAAGCTTAATTAATGAAGCTATGTATAAAAAGTTATTAGGACTAAACATAGTGAAGAAAATAAATGAAGCTAAGGTTAACTGTAAATCAGCGATAAACAATAATATAGACATTATAGGGCAGTGTGATATCAAAACAAAGGTGCATAACTACTCCTGGAAAGTTTCGTTTCTGATTGCAAAAAATTTAGTCTGGAAAGTAATTTTAGGTTCTGACTTTATTAAGAAATCAAATATGGTTTTGGACTTGAGCACAGACAGTTGTCATTTCAAATTTAGTCCAGGGATTAAAATATTGTTAAATAACAATCCGACCGTAATCAGTTCAAATGTAAACAAGGAAATAGTAGTAGGGTGTAATCAAGCAGGAAACGAGATAAGAAAACTTATAGAAGATTATCCTAGTGTCTTTACAAATAAAATCGGAGCAGCTTTTGACTTTTCAGTTACTTTAAAGTTAAAAGACTCTGAGCCTGTGAAACAAAAATTTTATCCCTTGAGCCCTCCAAAACATAAAATTATGAAAGATATTGTAGGCGATTTATTAAAGCAAGACATAATAAGGCCGAGTTTATCTAGTTATGCCAGTCCCAGTTTCGTAATAAAAAAGCCTAATTCTGATAAATTTAGACTAGTAATTAATTACAATGCTTTAAATAAGAAGATCGAACAAGTCAACTATCATATTGGAGATATGCAAGAGTTGTACCATTATTTAAGGGATTCTGAGTATTTTACTGTACTAGACTTAACACAAAGCTTTCACCAAATCAAGATAGCCGAAGAAAGTAAACATATAACTGCTTTTACAACTAATTATGAATTATACGAGTGGAATCGGCTACCATTTGGACTTCATTCAGGTAGTGGAATTTTGTCATCTTATTTAAACAAAGTGTTTAAAGAAGAAAAGTTCAAATTTGTGTTAAATTTTGTAGACGATTTAATTGTTTACAGTAAGAATTTACAAGAACATTTGGCACATTTAAGACAGGTCACAGATAAGTTAAAGCAGCACAACCTTACTGTTAACCCTGAAAAGGCAGTGTTCGCAAGTAAAGAAATAAGTTTTCTTGGGTACCTTATTAGTAAGAATCAAGTAACCATAGACCCAGATAGAACCGTAGCCATTAGGAACAGCAAGGCTCCCCGAGATGCCAAGGGTGTAAGTAGGTTCATTGGTATGACCTCCTACTTCTCTAAGTTTATCCCGGAATATTCTAAATTAGCCGCATGCCTAAATGAACTTAGAAAGAAGAATAAAAAGTTTGTATGGACGGAGGAATGCCAAACGAACTTTGAAAAGTTAAAAGAAGCCATTATTAATCCACCCGTATTAGCTATTCCGGATTATAATTTGCCCTTTATACTACAATGTGACGCCAGCGATAAAGCGGCAGGAGGAGTCCTCCTTCAAAATTATAATGGGGACATAAAACCGGTGGCATATTTTTCCAAAAAATTTTCGGACTCTGAAAGATGTTTGTCAGTTTATCACAAAGAAGCCTTAGCCGTTGTAAATGCTATTAATAAGTTCAGAAATTACATTGAACACAGAAAATTCACTCTCATAACCGATAACGGCGCACTGGCTTGGGTTTTGGGGAATTTCCGAAAACTTGGACGTCTCGGAAGATGGGTGGGAACCATTCTTAGCCTCCCATTTGATATTCAACACGTAAAAGGTAAAGATAACGCGGTAGCAGATTTTCTTTCCAGACATTTTGAAAGCAAGGAAGAGAAACAAGAAGAGGTTTCGAACAATGTAAATACTGTAAATAAATGTAAATATAAGAAGGAAAAAGTAAATAAGGCATTGGAAAATAATGAAAGTATATTTGTTAATAACATTAAAGACTTTCCATTAACTTTCAGCGACTTTAAGACACACCAAAATGAGGATGAGGAAGTAAAGAAAATAATGCACAGCGTAAACAATGGTTCTAACAATGAGAAGTTTTCTTTAAATAAAGGAGTATTGATGCACCAAACAAGTGGAAATAGTGCTAAGAAAATATATTTACCCAAGAAGTTGTTTGATATGGTATTTAAATATTTTCACAACGCGTTGAGTGGCTGCCACTTAGGAATGTACAAAATTATAAAGAAAATAACTGAGTATTTTTACATGCCAAAAATATCGGAAGAAGTCAAGAGTAGAATAAAATGTTGTGAATTGTGCAGTAAAGGTAAACAGTCACAAAAGGTATTTCAAGGGCCTTTAGTATCAAGTAATGCGAATGCCCCCATGGATAGATTGTACGTTGATATTTTTGGTCCATTGACAAGAAGTAAAACACAGAACAATAACTTGTTAATTATAGTAGATCAATGTACTAAGTTTGTATGGTTGTATGCGATGAGAGATGCAAAATCAAAGTCAATTGTAAATATTTTGGAAAACTTTGTTTTTAAAAACTTTGGATTGTGTAAAGAACTTATCAGTGACAATGCAAAATGTTTTATTAGTGGTGAGTTTAAAAATTATTTGTTCAGCAATGGTATTATGCACAGAACAATCATACCATATGTACCAAGAAGTAACATATCTGAACGGTATTTGAGAAATATTAAAGCTATTTTTCTAATTTATTTTCACGACTGTCAAAATAAATGGGATGTACAATTAAGTGAAATCCAATTAGCTTTAAACAGTGCATGCAATGAAGCAACAAGATACACTCCACATGAACTAATGTTTAGTTATAAAGTAAACAGCTCTCTTTCAAATGTTTGGGGTTTAAATGAAGTAATACAAGAAAAAGTAGATGGGAAGAAGTTAGCAGAAAAATTGAGTCAAGCAATTTCTAACAACAAATCTCGAAACAAGTTGAATAAAAAGTTGGACAAGTACAATGAAAAAAAAATGTAAACACCCTTTTAAGAAAGACAGTATAGTTTATGTAAAGACTTATCATTTAAGTAATAAAGGAAAAAGGTTTCAAGCTAAGACTGCTCTAAGGTATGACGGTCCTTATAAGATTTTAATTTTTATTTCAGGTTCAAGTTGTGTTGTTCAAAAGATAAGTCAACCAAACATTGTAAAACGAGTCCATGTTTCTCAGTTAAAGCTTGGGACAGAGTAAGACAGTTTAAAAGAATGGGAAAACAAGTATTTACAATTTTTTTTGTTTAAGAAAAGTTTAAGATGTATTTATTTTAAAAGTTTTATTGCAAAAAGGTTGTTTTACATAAATGAAAACAATAATAGTTTCAAGGAACAATATTTAATGTTAAACAAGTATTTAACTGTAATTAGAAAACCAAATGGCTGAAATGAAATGTAAACATTATATACCTCTGTCGTAGAATTCCAACATGAATCTCAGGATGTAAACAGACCGTGACCTTGAACATGAAACTGGCCTGACGACTTTCACTTTCACTGCACTATACACGCACGGACTCCAGAACAGGAGAACTTAGATTTTATTTTATTTTTTTTAATTAATTAAAACACTTCGATTACTTCACTTCACTTTACTGGACTTATTCTAACACAATCGAGGTGTGACATCGACTACTGACATCCTTGAGATGAGATGGAATTGTTTACCATTAAACCAAATGTGTTATTTCACTACAAGTTAGTCTTAATGTTAAATAAAGAATTTTAAACAAATATATGATTCCTAAACCGATTGTAGAAACAATGTTTTGTATGTAATCTGTATTAAATATCTAAAAATCTATGTGAAACTGTTTTATATGCGGAACGAGATTAGCTGGCGGGATGCAACACGGGTCACCTACTTAGTCCACGCGCCAGAGACGCACTGTACTGAAAAAAGGGAATATTGGCGAGGCATTCTGTGGCTGACCGGCTGATACTGTCGACTTCCTCTAGAACCGGAAGTCACCCTACACAAGCGATCACCAGGGCTCATGTGTTCTTTCACAAAGACGTAACGATATTGTGGCCTTAAATATGTATTTTATTTTGAGATAATCGTTATAATAGTGTTTGTTTGCTTTTTTTGTTTGTTAGAGAAGATCAATTTTTTTGAGGTAACAAAAAATTAAAAGTGAAGGGAAATTTGTAGCACATTTAATTACAAGTTTGTAATTTTTTGTTTGAAGTAAAAAAAATATAAATACAGTAAATTAAAGTAGTTTTAACTCTGCTCAATAGCAATATTTTAATAGAATTAGACAGCTTGCTAAATCTTGCTGAATTTCCTGATTCCTAGAGAATGTTCCAGACGTTTTTAAATCAGCCTAAAACACGAATTGTGAGGGAAGGTAAGACTATGATTGGTGGACGTCGCCTGCTGCATTGGGGAAACGCTGTTTTGTAAGCCAATCAGAACGCGAGGCTACCTAGTATAAATACTTAATTTCTGAGTTTTGCGGTCTTTTCAGTTGTGACTTTGTGCAAAGTAGTTTGTATTTTTTTTTGTTATCTGAGATTCAGTTACCCCAGAAATTGGGTAAGTTTTAATGTGTAATTAATTAGTTGATTTTAATTTGCAAAGTTTAAATGTACTGTATAAACAAGTCTTACCTATTCCATTTTACAGGTTTTGTTATTATTTAATTCAAGGCATTAAATGTAGATTTCTTTTTTAGGGCTCATGATTGCAGTAAATAATTGACAAACTAAATTTAACAAATTGAGCAGAGCAAAAAAAAGAATAAATAAGTAGTCAAGAGGATATTTTATTGCATATATGTAGAAGTGTTGCATGAAGAAAGGACATTATATTTCACTTGATAATTTAAATGGCTGTTTCATTTCCTAACATTTCATATTCACCAGTCAGTTGAGGCAGTTCACAATTTTTTTTTTAAATTAAATGTAGTTTTACCGTTATCAAACCAGAACGTATAGAATGCTACAATATTAATTTTTTGTAATATTCCTCGAATAATATTTGTTCGAATTTCGACCATTGGGTGGTTTCTAGTTCATATTGATCTGCACATAAAACCAATAACCAAGTTACCAACCAATTCATAAAATCGTGTTTTATGTTTAATTTTTGTAAAGTAAAAACATACTACGGTAAAGTAAAATATATGATGCAATCTATTAAATAGTAATGGATTTTATTTTCGAACTATGAATACTAAAGTAATGATATGTAATAAGGATTCAGAGTCAGTCAATGAGAGAGATGAAAGTAAACACAATTCAGACATCAAATAAAACTGAATTTTGCTTCAATATGTCTGTAACGCGATCAGAGCTTTGGGACTTTACTAAGTCTAAAACAATAGGAATGTGACGGTAGCCACGTTATGTTCAGCCTTTTACAAGGTATTGATTCACATTATATGCCCCGTCAAACTATGACTTAGCCTCTCAGTTATTTTGTGTCACTCATTTTGAAACCTGAAGTAATCATTAAATCAAAACTTTCGCTTGGCTTCCAGAATTAGATTATTTAAATTGTTTCATAACCTTTTAATTGTATTATTCGTAAATTATTAATTGAACTCCGTTTTAAATGCAATAGAGAGGACGTATATTTGTTATATTAAAAAAAATTATATTATATTAATGAATGTATTTATACTGTAATGTTAAATACATGATAAACGATCCGTCTCCATACCCCAAATTGTCTTTGTATAGGTAACGGTAAGCAGGGGGTCGGTGTTATGTAAACGATGCTGACACGGTGAGAAGGACGGTTTTCGTCCTGCGGTAAGAAAGGCGATTCCACTTCGTTAACTTGCAAGGTAATAAAAACATCGGATGCCCGGCAGTCAGTCGTACGTTTTCTGCTGTTTGCGGATATTCCTGTTGAAGACGAATATATTACATAAGCGTTATGGTGAAACCTACGCCAGACACTATGATAATTTGAACTTTTTGGGCACCCATAACTCGGCAAAATACCGTTCGTACAACTGGGGCTTTGGAGGCCCAGTTTGCAGCTATATTAAATAATAATATCATTTAAAATTAGGTAATATAACCTATGTATATCATAAGACATATGGCAGTTCATTCAAGGGTAGTCCCAGGTAGTCCATTAGAGAAAGTCTTGTACGTAAACTGTTGAGAACTATATTTTAAGTAGTAATACATTTTACACAAGTTTACATGACGTTTAAATATGATTTATCACAATATTTCCCTTTCATCCACCTAGTAACAGAGCCTAAACGTAAACCTTTAAAAGTGGTATTAGCGGATAGCTACCAAAACTTAAATGTATACAAGTGTTAATATTTTTCGCAGTTTGACACTTCCCGTTAGTCTCTTATTAAGTCAGTAAATAAAAAATATAACCCCAAACATATTTTTGAGTAACAGTTGAACAGAGTAAAACATTAAAATACCCTAAGATTACATGATTTTAATCAGTAAATTAATACATATAGCTAATCCCTCCCTCCTGTAGCTCATTAACCCTTTGAGTGCTAAGCTTCTGAAAGGAGTAGTTGAATCCGTGATGTTTTGTTGATTTTTTAATATATTGAACGCCTGAACAGTTAAAATTAATAAAAACGTGCTTCCGCTGGACACACACAGTAAAGGATAGGTAAAAAGTAGCAAAACACCTGATCAGATGTGCAACTCACAAAGAATCCACCCATCCCTTCAGCTTGGACCCGAGTTGTTCACCGTTTGCTTACAGCAGTAACAGTGTTTATTGATAACAGATTCAAAAGACGATATATCGGGCCATACCCAATACTTTTGTTTTTCTTGAAATTGTGTGAACAATTTATCACGATGCTTGTTGACGGGAGTCTTGTATTCGACATATTAACAAAATTATATTGGTTTTTATGAATCAATGATTATATTCATGTCAAAACGCTAAAGCGGGACAATCGGCTGCCCCCACAGGAATTGTAGGGACGCCGGGACTTACTTCGCTAAACCGGGACTGTCCCGCCGAAATCGGGACGTCTGGTCACCTTAATTATACTACCAACGGCTCTGCCCTTTGATATGATCTGCACTTACATTAAAACCAAATAAACACTCCTTACATTACAATGATTAACCATTGAAAGGACACTTAAATATTGCAGTCATCAGTTTCAATAGTTTGCGGTGGATTAATTTAGTCACGATTCGATGATAACTTTTTAACCACACCGGAATCTATTTTATTCGGTTACTTAATAAATTTGCACCCTCTAAAATAATTATATCTTGATAATCACCTGCAGATAATCATTTATGTTTGCTAAGTGATGAAAGTCAGGAGTCTGTGCTCACGCGTACTTTGAGAATAGTTAATTGCTGTTTTCTAGGCAAGCATTTTTATATTTTGATCAAACCAAAACATTATGCCAGGAAAATAATACCTTAACCGGTATTAGTTACAATATAAGCATACAAATTGTAATAAAAGTGGACCGCTTGAAATCCACTCAGAGCTTTGTACATTATACTGATACATGATATACAGACAAAGCCCGCAGCAGCCAAGTTAACGTCTAGCCGGGGGCCGGTAATCCTACTAATTAGGCTACCACCAACATCTCCATATACAATTATGATATGCTATATTATATTGTATGATATCAATTTGACTAGTCATCCAAAATAGATTGAACAGTCTATGAAGTCACAGCAGAATTAGAGTTATAGAAGTGTAGAAGTATGTAGAAGTATTGTAAGTGTAGTAGTAGAACTATGAGAAGTGTAGAAGTATAAAAATATACAAGGTGTTCGGAAAACGTTCCAATAATTTAGGATGTTATTGTACACATACAAATAAGAAAAAATGTTAATATGAATATTTGTCCTACAACGTATAGTTTACCGTCTATCTGTCTGTATATGTATTTACGTCATTTAACATACCATTTTAACCACTTAAGTATCAACTTAAATCTTTATACATGTATTACATCTAATAAGACCAATTTTGGAATGAAATATCATGTTTATACTTTGTAACATTTCAAATTAGCGGCTAATTTTCTTTTCAAAGTTACATATCTTAAAAACCGTAATATTTAGGGCAAAACTAGGTGGGGTAAACCAGTTGTGTCATTTTGTCCTACAAATAACAATGTGAAGAATTTGACTATACGAGGTAAAATAACTGAGGAATCAGGACTTTTACTTGTTAAAACATGCTTTTTGCCATTTCTGTACTAAAACATCAAGTTTTAACTTATGCAAATTGCAATTTCTCAGTTATTTTAAGTTTTATAATTAACATCTTCATAATATTATTTTTAGGGGAAAATTACAGAACCGTTTTTTAATCTTCCACTCTGTTCCTAAATATTACGGCTTTTAAAAAATTTAGTTTTAAAAATAAAAATGGCCACTATTTTCAAGTGGCCATCATTTTATCATGTTATAAATTTGACATATCATACCAAAATGGGTCTTGTTAGATGTTATACATATACCAAATTTGAAGTTTATACATGAAGTGGTTAAAAAATTATGTTAATATTATGTAAGAAACACATACAGACAGATAAACGGAAAATTATACGTATTAGGACATATTTCATAGGAACCATTTTGCTTATTTTTATGAGTACAAAACATCGTAAATTGTTGGAAATATTTTTTACGAACACGCTGTAGAGCAGCACCCTAGAGTTGCAATGGAAAAAATACCCTTTCTAAATATATTTTACTCACTCTGATTAATGTTGAAACCCAACTTATTAGGCCAAACAAGCAATCGCAATAAGCTTTCGGTTTGTAAATTTGGGACGTTTTAAACTTTAAATATATTATACAATCGCATAAAATAAATATTTTATTTTTATTTGTGATACAATTTTATCTCGATTATCCGAAATAAAATATTAAATAATTTAAAAACATATCTCTATACATAACCTTGTAAGCGAAATTTTTAAGTTAAAATTGTGGGAGTTGGGAAAATCGCAGGATGATGGGAGACGGCTCAAATTAAAGGTCTCAATCCCAGAGAATAGAGAAAAAAGCATAATTTCCAAAAAGTCACCAGCAAAGAGAAATAACGTAAAACATCCCCCATAAGAAATGCATGGGAAGTTAAAAACGTATGTTTTATTTACATTAAAACATATGACTACTTTGTTTTAGAACTGACATATGTTCCTTGCTCAGCATGAAAGAGGACAAAAATTAGATAATGCAGAATATTGGAGCAAGGTTAGGGGCAATGGCCCCTTCAAGCCACAAGTCTTTATACATAATTCTGTAAGCGAAATTTTTAAGTCAAAATTTTTAGAGTTTGGCAAATCGCAGGATGATGGGAGGTGGCTTACATTAAAGGTCTAGATCCCAGGGACTCGGGAAAAATAGCAGTATTTCCAAAATGTTACCAGCAAACGAGAAATAACGTAAAACATCCCCCAAAAGAAAAAAACATGGGGATTTAAAAAGTTCTGCTTCGTTTACATTACAAAATGTGATTAAGTCTCTACTTTGTTTGCAAACTGGCATGTGTTCCTACTTATATTGTTTTGTTTTCCTCAGCACGTAAAGAGTAAAAGTAAATCAGAAGTTGATCAGAGCAAGGTTAGGGACAATGTCCCCTTCAAGCCACTAGTACAATATAAACACTTGAAAACGTAAAATGTAAATACCACTGTAGCAGCAAACCTGCGTCCTCAGCGAATTTCCAATGCATATATATGTATCTTAATACCACATAAAGCCACATACCAAGTTTCATCAATATACATTCATGAATAAACGATTTATGGCATTTAAATTATTCTCCATAAGAAAAACATGGCGGCTGAGTATGCAGGTTTGCTGAAGCAAGGAACTCAAAAAATGGGGTTTTATACAAATATCAATATAACTCAATGAGGTAAAGCCACATACCAAATCTTAATAATTTATGTTCATAATTAAGGGAGATAACACGTTACTTATTATCCATAAGAATAAAATGGGGGCTGAGTACGCAGGTTTGCTGCTACTGGAACTATCGGCCAAAACATTTTGTTTAGTGCAAATATCAATAGACCACCACGATATGAAGCAATATACCATGTTTCATCAGGAAAATTTGTTAAATAAGCGAGATATACAATTTTTCTTATTCTCCATAAGAATAACATTGGACAACGTACTTTGTATAGCACTTTCAATATCTCTGTAACCATTTGTCGTAGAGCAATGATCAAAACACCAAATTGCGCGTCTTTCTAAGCTGATTCTAATGAAAAAAATAATAAAATTAGACTTTTTCAAAAATGATATGTAAAAAACTCAAAAAACCCATTTTTGGGGTATAAAACCCCCCCAAAATACCCCTTCGGATAAGTCGATTTGTCTGGTTTTCGAACTTAAAGTCATAAATGCTGCTTTACACGTTTATACCAAATTTTTATCAAAATCGGATTATTTTTACGAGAGTTATCGTGCTCACGGACATATGCAGTTACATATGCAGCTATGTATATATAAGATATATACAGTTTCGAACGAATGGTGTTTTTGGGGTCTGGGGACCTCAAAACGAAAAGTTATCATGATCCTGGGCCTAGGTCTTACCATGCCGACTGCGGTAATAGCTTCTTCCCTATAGGGGAAATTCTCTAAAAATTGTTTTTCTCTACAATCTGCAATGGATTAATGTGGCATGTGACAAAAAAAACTTATTTTGCCAAAAGCGAACGAGAAATCAACGATTTACCTCACAGACCACGTTGAGGTTTTAATTTCCGGTGGAAAGTATTGTGTTATAAGTAATATTTGGTTAACAATTTTTGTTAATCTTCTATATAAAGGTATAATGTATAAACCGAGTACTTAAATTGTGATTTGTATATATATAAATCCATAATGCAGTTGTGAAAAATATTACCCAAACAAATTCAATAGATGTTTAGAATTTTTACATCTTTAGGTTTTATTTAAGGAAGGTACATGATTATCATGATGATTAATTAATCTCCTCGACCCCATAACCCTAGTAGCTTTCATTGCCTAGGGAGGGGTTAATCTTGATAATTAATTTGAAACTTACACCAAACCCAAACCTAGTGTAATGTCACAGTTTCACCGCGATTCTGTACTGCTTAATGTGTATTTGTATAAAAAATAAGTTATTAAACACAGTGATTGTTCTTCATAGTTACTTTCACAAGCTTTATTCCCATTTAATATGAAATACCCCCGTCGCAGCAAACCTGCGTACTCAGCGAATTTCCAATGCATATCACTACTACCTAGAGCCACTTACCAAGTTTCATAAAATTACATTAATACGAAGCATTACGTGATATATACGAGTAGCATTTTATTTATTATCCATGAGAATAAAATTATAATTGAGTACGCAGGTTTGCTGCAACAAGGAAGATAAGAAATGTGTTCTTTTGCAATTATCCATATAACTCAACCAGGTGAAGTTACATACCAAGTTTTATTAATTTAGGTTCAAAACTTAGGGAGATATAAAACTTTACTTATTCTCCATATGAATAACAATGGGGCCGAGTATGCAGGTTTGCTGCTACCGGGAAAAATAAAAAAACCTTTTTTTCTGTTAATATCAACATACCACATCTAGATGAAGCCACATACCAAGTTTCATCTATATACATACATAAATAATCGAAATATAACATTTTATTTATTCTCCATAAGGATAACATTGGACAACGTACTGTGTTTAGTTACTGTGAATATCACTGCAACGGTTGGACGTAAAAAGCAACTAAAACGCCAAAATGATTGTTTTGTAGAGCTAAGCTGATTGGTAAAAAGAAATGTGGAGTTTTTAGTGAAATTATCTCAGGAAAATCTAAAAACCGTATTCCCATAAGATTAACATGGGAAATTTTATGGACACATTTTTTTACTTTTCTCCGTAACCACTAAACCTACCTTAATGATTCAAAATACTAAACTGTTTGTTTTTTTAGCTCTATAAAATGGCTATAACCAAATCTAGTGTTTTTAAAATATTGGGGTAAAAAGTTCAAAAAACAGATTTGTGGGAAATGTTAAATCCACATAAAACCCCCTTCCCATAAACCGATCGATCTGGTTTTCGAACTTAAGAGTCTTCATCACCGGAAGTTGCCAGACGCCATCTTTAAGTTTTGTTCCATAAGGCCAATGCTAACTTTGTGCCTCCATTACTCCTCACCTGATCGTCACATAAAATTACTTTTGGTGTCAAATTAAAGGTTTAGTCGTCCTCTAGGGAAATGCAATGTCGAATTCCTTAATTGGGGTATCATAATTTCATAATAAATAGATTAATTTCGAACTGAAACATTGTACATGTTCTCATTAATTAGTAACAAAATCCAAATTCGACTATTGTATTTCCCTAGAGGACGACGAAACCTTTAATTTGACACCAAAATTAATTGTTTGTGACGATCAAGTGAGGAGTAACGGAGGCACAAAGTTAACATTGACCTTATGGAACAAAACACCAAAATAGCGTCCGGCAACTTCCGGTGATGAAGACTCTTAAAGTCTTAATGCTACTCTCCACATTTGGGCCAAATTTCATCAAAATCGGGTGCTTCTTTCAAAAGTTATCGTGGTAACGGACACACACACACACACACACACACAAATATATATATATATATATATATATATATATATATATATATATATCTATTCATATATATAAATTTGAACCAATATTGTTTTTGGCATCTAGGGACCTCAAAACAAAAAGTTGTCATGGTCTCGGGCTTAAGTTTTACCATGCCACCTACGGTAATAGCTTCTTCCCTGTAGGGGAAATTCGCTAAAATTTTTAAAACTAATTTAATTCATTCAAATCTTGTATTGATTACACAAAGTTTAAGCAAATGCATATTTATATATTGAAAATGATTGAATAGATTATATTTATTGGTGATTACAGCAATAGACTGGATACAATAACACATTATTAGTTTCCTAAAATATTAAATTAATAAGGCAAATGCGTCTAGTTTTAGACTTAATATAATTATGAGAAAACTACTGTTTTATTTTAGAATTATTTATGTAATATGTTTTTTATGAAATTTAAATTTTAAATAAAATAGTTCTACAGTACGTAAATAATTATGTTACGACTGAAGTAAAAGAAAAACAACTGACTATAGAGATTTAGTAAATCAAACCCTTTTGAAACCTTTGTGTATTTAAAACTAGCATCATCTATCTCACGGCAAGCAAAGTTAAATATTTTTTGTTTTCAAATTTGGGAGAGCGATTTCGCATGTCAGTGGTTTCTTTACTATTGTATATAAACCAGTAACGCGTACAATGATAACATGTTTGGCCTATTGAAAAGGGAGAAACGCATTCCCCAGCTTAAATTACACTCCAATTTTCACATTGTATTCGTAACAAATAATAATTTTGATAACTGTTGTATAAATATGTATGCATTTTTTTGCAATCTCAGTATAATGTTTATTGTATTACGTTTTGAGACAGCCTTTTTATCACAAATGAACTGTTTGTTTTCTTCCTAAATAGCTAAATCAAACAAGAGGACGGTCGAGGGTGTGTTTGTTATAGGGTCACGTGACTAGACTGTATTGCCGAGATTGTCCACTATAATTAGAACCGGGAGTTTTAGAAAGCAAGGAAACCTTTTCAAGGGGATATTTACAAAATTAATCCTACAATGCGTTTGAAGAAGCTTTTTACAAAACAAATTATAAGTACCGTAAAAATTAAAATAAAACAACAAACCATGTGTAAATATGTTTTGCTTCATATTGGACCCCACCGACAATTTTGCAAAACTTGGTAAATTATACTAGTAGTTTTTGAATAAATATATGTAATGAAAATATACCCCGCCGCAGCAAACCTGCATACTCAGCGAATTTCCAATGAATAACACATTAAAACGCTTAACAGGATTCAAAAGAAATATATTCACAAACACGCGATATTTATAATATCAATTATTCTCCATAAGAATAACATTGGGTATGAGTACGCAGGTTTGCTGCAACAACGAACACAAAATAATGGGTTTTTATGTAAATATCAATATAACTCATCTTAGTGAGGTCACATACCAAGTTTCATCCATATTCATTCATAAATAAGCGATATATAACATTTTAATTATTTTCCACAAGAATAACATGGGGACCAAGTACCTAGGTTTGCTGCTACAGGAACTATTGGCGAAAAATTTTTTTTGTGCAAACAACAATAAACCACAACCAGATGAAGCCATATACCAAATTTCGTCAGTTTATGTTCATAAATAAGCGAGATATACAATTTTTCTTTTTCTCCATAAGAATAACATTAGACAACGTACTGTGTTTAGTACTTTCAATATCTCAGTAACCAATTGACGTAGAGCAATGATCAAAATACAAAATTGTTTGTTTTTTTATGCTTAATTCAATGGTAAAAATTAAAATTTGATTTTCAAAAAATGTACATGTGGCAACCCTAAAAAATACATTTTTGGGATACAAAACCCCCCAAAAACCCCCTTTCGGATGGTGCGATTCGTCTGGTTTTCGAACTCGTTCAATAAATGGTACTTTACACATTTGCACCAAATTTCACCAAGATCGGACCTTTTTACGAGAGTTATCGTGCTTACGGACACACACACACACACACACACACACACACACACACACACACACATATATATATTAGGGTACCAGAGCACCCTAAGATATATATAGGTATATATATATATATATATATATATATATATATATATATATATATATATATATATATATATATATATAGGTATATATTATCTATAGCACCAGAGTGCCAAGATTACACTGCAATCATAACCCACAAGGGTTTGTATATTTATTTTTTTTATATATATATATACATAAATAAATTCCCCCGTCGCAGCAAACCTGCGGACTCAGCGAATTTCCAATGCATAATATATTTGTCTGAATTCCACATAAAGCCGCAAACCAAGTTTCATAAAAGTATATTCACATATAAGCGATTTTAATTATTCTCCATGAGAATAACATTGGTAATGAGTATGTAGGTTTGCTGAAACAAGGAACAGAAACAATTGTTTTTTATGCAAATATAAATAGAATTTAACTAGGCGAAGCCACATACTAAGTTTCATCGATATTCAATCATAAATAAGCGATATATGACATTCTAGTTATTCTCCATAACAATAACATGGGGGCTGAGAAAGCAGGTTTGCTGCAACGAGGAACAGAAAAATGGGTTTTTATATAATTATCAATATAACTAAACCAAGTGAAGCTACATACCAAGTTTTATTAATTTATGTTCATAATTAAGGGAGTCAGTACATTTGACTTATTCTCCATAAGAATAACATGGGGGCTGAGTACGCAGGTTTGCTGCTACGGGAATAATCAACAAATAATCAATTTGTTGTGCAAATATCAATATATTAGTACTACTTGAAGCCACATACCAAGTTTCATCAACATACATTAATAAATAATCGAGATATCAAATTTTATTTATTCTCCATAAGGATAACATTGGACAACGTACTGTGTTTAGCACTTCGAATATCTTTGCAAAAATTGGGCGTAGAATCACAATTTAAACACCAAAATGATTGTTTTGTGGAACTGAAAAGATTGGTAAAAGCAAATGTGAAGTTTACATTAAAATAAATTGAGGAAAAGCCAAAAACCTTTTTCCCATAAGATTAACATGGGAGATTTTATGAGCAGGTTTTTTTGGATTTTCTCCGCAACCACTTAACCTAGGTTAATAATTCAAAATACTAAATTATTTGTTTTTTTAAGCTCTATAACATGGTAAAAACCAAAATTAAGTTTTTTAAAAATTTTAGGGTAAAAAATGCAAAAAACGGATTTTTGGAAATTTTAAACCCCCATGAACCCCCCTTCCAATGGTTCGATTTTTCTGGTTTTCGAACTTAAAGTCATGAATGTCATTTTACACATTTGAGCCAAATTTAATCAAAATCGGACGTTTTTTACTCAAGTTATCGTGTTAACGGACACATATATAGATATATATATATATATATAGATATATATATAGATATATATATAGATATATATATATAGATATATATATATAGATATATATATATATAGATATATATATATACATATATATAAATTTGAACGAATAGTGTTTTTGGAATCTGGGGACCTCAAAACAAAAAGTTATCATGGTCTCGGGCTTAAGTCTTACCATGAGACTTACGGTAATAGCCTCTTCCCTATAGGGGAAATTCGCTAAAATTTTAACGAATGGTTCTTTTGGCATCTGGGGACCTCAAAATGAAAAGTTATCATGGTCTCGGGCTTAAGTCTTACCATGAGACCTTAGGTAATAGCTTCTTCCCTATACGGTAAATTCGCTAAAAAATGGGTTTACTTTATGGAGATGTTTGCTGCGTACAATAAATTAACTAAAAAATACTAGTTTTGTAATGGTACTGTAGAGTTTTGATCTAGAGTAATGACATTTCAGCGTTTTACTAAATACCCCCGTCGCAGCAAACCTGCGTACTCAGCGAATTTCCAATGCATATATATTGATATCATTACTACCTAGAGCCACTCACCAAGTTTCACAAAAATACATTAATTAATAAGTGATATATAGCATTTTATTTATTCTCCATAAGAATAACATTAGGGTTGAGTACGCAGGTTTGCTGCAACAAGGAAGATAAGAAATGTATTTTTTTGCAATTATCGATATAACTCAACCAGGTGAAGCTACATACAAAGTTTTATTAATTTGGGTTCATAACTAAGGGAGATATAAAACTTTACTTATTATCCATATGAATAACATGTGGCGCGAGTATGCAGGTTTGCTGCTACTGGGAAAAATCAAGAAAACCTTTTTTGTGCTAATATCAAAATACCACAACTAGTTGAAGCCACATACCAAGTTTCATCAATATACATACATAAATAATCGAAATATAACATTTTATTTGATTCAAAATACTAAATTGTTTGTTTTTTTAAGTTCTATAAAATGGCTATAACCAAAATCTAGTGTTTTTAACATTTTAGGGTAATAAGTTCAAAAAACTGATTTTTTGAAAATTTGAAACCCCCATAAAACCCCTTTCCCATAGACCGATCGATACGGTTTTCGAACTTAAAGTCATAAATGTTCCTCTCCACATTTGTGCCAAATTTCATCAAAATCGGGCGCTTCTTTCATAAGTTATCGCGGTAACGGACACACACACACACACACACACACACACACACACACACACACACACACACATATATATATATATATATTATAGCGTCCCAATTGTAATTGAAACGCTATATATAATTAAATATACTATTTGTTATGTATTAACATAATTAATGTATAAAAATATAAAAGATGTTTTGTGAATAATTGCTGGCAGTTGCAAATAAGAATTGCTGGTGCTACTTGGTTTTGCAAGTCAAGGCAAGACCGCGATTTTCTTGTTCGGGTTTGTAAGACAGAGAGTTGGAGACAATGATTTAAATTCTTCCTTGGCTGGATTGAACCGGAGCTGGGTCACGTGACGGCCGGCGTGGCCGGGTTCTGGAAGTTTCTTAGCCAAGGGGTATATATTCACGATCGCTGGGAGGCTACGGCATTTTTACGTTGACCATTGGTCTTGTGTGTGTGTCGTACGTCGCCCAACGAAACGTGAATCTCTTCAGATTTGAAGGTACAAAGTTGTTTTAAAATTTACAGTTTCGATTTAAATAATTGCTCCAATTTCTCATTTGTTGTTTTTCAAAAAGGGGAACAGTTAGTAAAACAATTATTTCTTTTTCAGGGTTCGAAGCGTTTCTTGGTTTCATCTTTTCATCCTTGATTTATAATTAAAGTCCAGTAATATAAAAAAAAGGATCGAACAGTTAATGTTTTATTTTGAAAGACAGAAGTGATAAGCAAAACCAAGTTAAATTTTATTTTGAATTTTGAACTGTTTTATTTGTCAAGAAAAGTTTTATTTAATTTATTTAAATAAATACAAGAAGATTTTATTTATTTCTTTTATTTCATTTATGACCACCACTTCTTAACATCCACAAGAAAAATTATAGCCTGTGAAGCAGCGCTATAGATTGCGCCACTCTGCTTTGCGATGCGAGGTAGTGTTTTGTGTTATGTGAGTTCCAGCGATAGTTCCAGAAAAGTGTACCTGCCCGAGTCACTTTTGGAAATGGTCTATAAATATTTCCACGAGGAGTTCACAGGCTGTCACCAGGGAGTCTACAAGACATTGAGGAGGGCAACACAACACTTTTACCATCCCAAACTGGCGCCATACATCCGGGAGAGAATTAAGAGGTGTGAACAATGTCTGAGCACCAAAGCACCCGCTCGTTACCTGCACGGCCCGCTCATCAGTGACACAAGTGACAAGCCGATGGACCGAATATACACCGACCTGATGGGGCCGATAAACCGCTCGGTAAGTGGAAACTGTTATTTAATGATTGCTGTTGACCACTGTACAAAGTATGTATGGGTGAATGCGATTAGAAGGGCCACATCGCAGAACATAATTCAAGTGTTCCAGAACTGTATTTTTAAAAATTTTTCATTATGCAAAGAAATAATGACAGACAATGCAAGTTATAACAGGAGTGGGGAGTTCAGGTCCTTTTTATTTAATTTGGCAATAAAACATAAAACAATTATTCCTTATCACCCACAAGCAAATTTGAGTGAACGTTATTTGCGGAATATAAAATCAATTTTACAAATTTATTTTAATGAAGCTAAGAACCAATGGGATAAAAACTTGAGTGAAGTCCAACAAACTTTAAATTCTGGGACAAGTGAAAGTACGAAGTTCAGCGCACATGAGTTAATGTTTACTTATGCCCACAACAATTCATTAAGTAACACCTGGGAATTAAATTATTTGACGGAAGAGGATGTAAATGCCGAAGATGTTTGTAATAAATTGAAGGAAGCAATATCCAATAATAAGAAGAGGAATGAGAGAAATAAAAGGTTGAAAGTCTACGAGGGCATTAAAAACCGCCAATTCAAAATCGGAAGCTGGGCCTATGTGCTAAATAGGTCCAGTGAAGGTAATGAAAAGTTTATTGCTAAGTTCATTGGTCCATACAGAATCTTGTATTATTTAACTGATATGAGTTGTATATTGCAGCACAAAGATGATTTGTTGGATGTTAAAAGGGCACATGTCAGTCAATTGAAACCTTGTGTAAATGTTTGTAAATAAACATCCGTTATTTGTTTGTAAATAACCAAGTGTGACAATGGTGTGTCGCAAATTCATTAAATAATGTTTTCAGGTTGTGTAATAAAGTATGTTTCAGTGAGAATAAAAAGGGTTATTGTAATTGGCAATACTGAAGACTTGAAGATATAAAATGTAATAAATAAATTATATCTTGGACTACATGGATTATAAGCAAGATATAAATGAAGATAATTTATTGAAGTAAATTAATGGGTATTGCTAATTCAAGAAAACAATCACCTTTCTCCAAGACGACAAGAGTCAATTGAAATAATATTTTCTTGTGTCTTAGAATAAATTTTAGTTAAATAAATAAAATAAAATGTGGATAAATGAGCGAGTGTATGGACAAACAAAAGGAAAGAGAAACATGGAATTAAATATTTTTACTAGCTAGCTGTGGAAGTTGTTCGAATACCTGGGATTTATCCACATTGAAGCACTCACAATTTGTTTCACTGATCACTTAACTACAGCACTTGAATCACAATAGACCAAACTTCACTTCACTCACACCCCGTTGTCGGATTGATTCATGGTTGACGTTCAATGGAGACAGTGTTGACGCTTGGAGAAATATTTTTCCGGAGGAATGGCTGAAGAATAAAACACCTTCTGTGTTAAGCAGTGTGAACGGAATAAATAGTAAAATAATGAGTATAACATTAATCTGCCGTTGAGGATTGTTTGTTCTGGGTATTGTTGCTGTATCAACTGCGAAGACGATTCCGGACGACTACCCGATCTGCGCAGAACTTCTTCTGCTCATGCTGAGATGACCGTTTACTTGCGCCAACATCGAGGTGTTGCTGCGAACTTCGGATGCCGTACAAGAACTGAACTGCATACACGAGTAGTGGACGACACTTCAGAGAGTCTTCAATCGACAACGCAGGGCTCCTTGAACCGAGTAGGGGAGTTCCTGTGTCGTTGACCTTCGAGTGGAGATAAGGAGCGAGGCTTTGTGTATTGTTATCGCTCGAGTACAGCTGGACATTCCACTGATGTAAACATTGAGTAGTGACTGTGGTTTTAAAAATTTATATTTGTTGAGCGAATTTGAATGTAAATACTTTTGAATTGTATAAATGTTTGGAAAAATGTAAATATTTTGGATTGTATAATTGTTTACAAAAAAGAAAATTTGTGAAAGTTTTAAAAATGAAAATTAGATGATGTATTGTAGCAGAGCACCAGCAATTTCAGGAAGTCAGGGGAGAATATAGCGTCCCAATTGTAATTGAAACGCTATATATAATTAAATATACTATTTGTTATGTATTAAAATAATTAATGTATAAAAATATAAAAGATGTTTTGTGAATAATTGCTGGCAGTTGCTAATAAGAATTGCTGGTGCTACTTGGTTTTGCAAGTCAAGGCAAGACCGCGATTTTCTTGTTCGGGTTTGTAAGACAGAGAGTTGGAGACAATGATTTAAATTCTTCCTTGGCTGGATTGAACCGGAGCTGGGTCATGTGACGGCTGGCGTGGCCGGATTCTGGAAGTTTCTTAGCCAAGGGGTATATATTCACGATCGCTGGGAGGCTACGGCATTTTTACGTTGACCATTGGTCTTGTGTGTGTGTCGTACGTCGCCCAACGAAAAGTGAATCTCTTCAGATTTGAAGGTACAAAGTTGTTTTAAAATTTACAGTTTCGATTTAAATAATTGCTCCAATTTCTCATTTGTTGTTTTTCAAAAAGGGGAACAGTTAGTAAAACAATTATTTCTTTTTCAGGGTTCGAAGCCTTTCTTGGTTTCATCTTTTCATCCTTGACTTATAATTACAGTCCAGTAATATAAAAAAAAGGATCGAACAGTTAATGTTTTATTTTGAAAGACAGAAGTGATAAGCAAAACCAAGTTAAATTTTATTTTGAATTTTGAACTGTTTTATTTGACAAGAAAAGTTTTATTTAATTTATTTAAATAAATACAAGAAGATTTTATTTATTTCTTTTATTTTATTTATGACCACCACTTCTTAACATCCACAAGAAAAATTATAGCCTGTGAAGCAGTGCTATAATATATATATATAAATTTGAACGAATAGTGTGTTTGGCATCTGGGGACCTCAAAACAAAAAGTTGTCATGGTCTCGGGCTTAAGTCTTACCATGCCACCTACGGTAATAGCTTCTTCGCTATAGGGGAAATTCGCTAAAACACTGTTTTTTTATGGCTTTGTGTTTTCGATTATTTGGTTACTTCCGATATAACAACACGCCACTTTCTAACTGTCCTTACCATTAAAATATATCGTTTAATTGGATAACTGAACGAAGTGAAATTTATCCTTATACACAACTTTACTGCTTAGACTGGTAAGAGAATCAACTCAACTGGCGTGTCTGTGACCAAAATATCTTGAGAACGCCTCCACAGTTAAACTTAAAATTCTCAAGATAAACTTAACAGGTCAAAATCTCGGTCGAGTTCGTTATTCAGATAATTTCGTTCAGTATTAATAAAATTTTCTTGAAACCAAATTGATTTTTTCTCCATAAGAATAACATTGGAAGCCATTTTAGTGGTCCTTGAATCGTTAAAATTTAGCCAACGTCTATGTTTCAACCACAGAGTAACAATGTTAGTTTACTAGAGTATACTTTGTTATACTGGATAACAAAAGGTTTTTTCCAACAAAAAACACACAAGAGAGATAAATCGAAGTATATTTTTAAGTTGTGAGCATATTTCTTATTTTATAAAATTATTAAGTGTACGTTAAAAAAAATCCATACAGTTAATATTCCCTTAGTATGCCTACTCTGTGTAAATATCGTCAGTCGTCGGAGGCGACGATTGTAACAGTGGCAGACGACGCGTGTGGCAGATGGAAAAACTCAAAATAACTTTTCAAAATAGATGACTGTAGATACTAAGATATTAACTTAACTTATAAAATAGTTTGTTTTATTACATTGTCTTAGACAATTGGTAATATTGTGATTGTAATGTGTAAAAAGTACAAAGCCTCAGTTTGTCTAGAAAGCGTTGGTGAAGTCACGGTAAGCGAACAACCTTAAAATTTATTTTGTAGGACAATTATTTGCTAGGTTATATTTTCACTAAATTAATAATAAACATTGTCTACATTACCTAAAATACATTACCAGTAATGTTGTAGGTAACCATGATAAAAGCTGTAGACTATTCTAACCAAACAGCCTTTCTCGGAAGGAAATCTTGAATGATTTGGCATAACCTAGGGTTGGATTACAGTAAGAGTAAGCCGACATTAAACAGGTAATACAACTGTTGTAAAATACTTTAAACACATTACCAAGAATGTTGTAGCGAACCAAAACAAAAGCTTTAAACTATTCTAACCAAACTAAGCCTTTTATACAGGCTATCTGAAATGATCTGACATTATCCTAGGTTTGTATTATAGTGAGCTGTTTTCATCATAAACTTGGACCTATGGCTATAAAATGTAGGCCTATACACTTAGGCTACTTGCCATTTTATAATTTTCATGTATGGTCTTGGACAAACCCATGTTTATAGAATTTAATTTCATGATAGCCTAGGCTATTGAAACAATATACTGAAATCTCATTTTGTAAAATAAAACTATTGTAAAATACTTTAAACACATTACCAGGAATGTTGTTGCCAACCAAAACCAAAGCTTTAAACTATTCTAACCAACTAAGTCTTTCATACAGGTGATCTGAAATGATTTGACATATCCTAGGTTTGGATTACAGTGAGCTATTTTCATCATAAACTTCGACCTATAGCTATAAAATGTAGGCATATACACTTGGGCTACTTGCCATTTTAGAAGTTTCATGTACGGACTTGGACCAACCCAACTTTTTAACATTTAATTTCATGATAGCCTAGGCTATTGAAACAATATATTGAAATCTCATTTTGTCTTCTAAATAACTGGTCCTGACGACTTATTGTTAATCCTTAGCTAAAGTAAACTGATAAGACCTTATGGCTAATTTCTCAAGACCTCTTCGGAGGGTTATAACCTTAGGTAGGCCTACTAATAATAACTATTAGGTAAAAATAGTATGTACTTAATGTACTTACCGATTTTTTTGCAAAAATTCAGAATACTCACTGATATAATCGAGGATGTAAACCCCAATCGTTGGCGAGTCTGTGCAGTTTATAAAATTCCCTAATCTATATGAAAAATATATTAAACAAGTAAAAATTATTACAAACTATTACTTATAAATGACTTTATAAATTATTACTAGTTAGTAATGACATTATGAGGATGTCAGTGTGGATTAGTGAAATCGATTAGTACAATAACAACAAGAATAACAAGAAGAAAGTACTTGTAATTCAATTGTTGTATCTGATACCACAAAATACGTGTCCAGGTATTAATACGTTGTCTCGGCAAACAAAAGGAGGTGTTTTTTTAAACTAATTAAATTTTGCATTATAACTACCACTTTTCTTAGTGGTGTGACGATGTGTCACTTTTACCATTTAACTTTTGTTATAATCATAATTTTGTTCGTATGTTTTATCTCAGTTTCTCATTTTTAATTATTCTTTTAAATTAAGTAAATTAATTCACTTTTAAATTAATTGTAACATTGTAAATGATTCTCAAACAAACAGGAAACTAGCTTCAATAATTCCTAATACAGTGATTGGTTGCTCAAAGTGAGATGCTGAGTGTTAGCAGTTTGTTGTGCTACTTGCTGACAGTCAGCTGTTTAATTGCAAACAATTGCAGTTCACTGGCCTTACCACCACCCCAGATTTTCTAGTTCAAGACCACCGGTGGCCATATTTTTGACAATTAAATTCATTCGACCCCAGGACACCAGCGCCTGCTGGTCCAGGTAAGGCCGTTTTATATTTTCTAACTTAGAGTTTTGAAGTCAGATATTTAACTAAAGTACATTGATAAATTTACTATAGTACTTGATTACAATACTACAAACACAGTTTAAACATTTATATGTATACTCTCTTGTCCCTTTAAGAAAATATTAAAAAAATTTTCAAAAATTTAATTATACTTAATTATTCTTTCTTTTGGTTTGAGAATCATATTTAGATCTTTACTCTTTTCATTTAAATCCTTTTTTTAGAATTTTTTTGTAATTTGTTGATTAGAAATCATATAAAAGAAATGACTTTAACATTTGAATCAGAATAATTATTGTTTAATATTAAATACAGTCTTTGATACATATTTGTGTTTCATTTGTAGATTATCCCTCTTTAGCCAGCGAGTTATCGTCCACCAATAATATAATATGTGTTCATAGAAACAATACAAATAGAATAGATCCCACATTCTACCGTTACAATACATTTTGGTGTCAAAACTCATGTTCCCATGCATGTTAACAGTGGAGATAGCGAACGAAAAACATATCAGTTTACTGCACCAAGTAAATTTACTACAGACTCGGACACTTTAAGAGTGGAGGCGATTACACTGAAAAGTAAACCTCCATGTCCTATACAGGAAAGGAAAGGTAGGGAGTTCACTCAATGTTCAACTCCAGCTAATAAATTAATTTCTCAAAGTTCAGGGGATGTAACAGAATTGGCATGGAATAAAATTGACATTAATCCAAACTTGTCTCCAGAACAGCTGGTAGCAGCTAAACGTCTCCTTTTACTTTCTCCCCCTATACATAGTATATAGAGAAAGTATTGTTTTCGTAAAAATTTTCGAATTTGAGTTGTTAGTGGAAATATTCGTTTTGGTGCTCCCTGAACCCAAAAAAGTGGTTTTTACGTGATGTCTGTCTGTGTGTGTCTGTGTGTGTGTGTGTGTGTGTGTGTGTGTGTGTGTGTGTGTGTGTGTGTGTGTGTGTGTGTGTGTGTGTGTGTGTGTGTGTGTGTGTGTGTGTGTGTGTGTGTGTGTGTGTGTGTGTGTGTGTGTGTGTGTGTGTGTGTGTGTGTGTGTGTGTGTGTGTCTGTGTGTGTGTGTGTCTGTGTGGATGTGTACAGAGCTAGAGCCCTAACCTATGGGCCTATTTTTTATGAAATTTGGTATGTAGGTACTAATCCACCATATCTCCAGGTATTTTTTTCATTTTTTGAATTTTTTATTTTTAAGGGTAATTATCCCCCAAAAACCGCTAAAAAACATGAACAATCCAAATTTCTCGAAAACGGCTCTAACGATTTTGATTAAACTTTCGTGGTTTGTAGAACTTTAGGTTTCCAACAAAATGACACCACCCGCATTTCTGGAAAAATTCGGGTTCAGAAATTACAGGACTTAAAACATCCAAAATTCAGTTTTTTTGATTTTTCATAAAAAATCATAAATGTTAAAAAAGATTACTATTCACCATTAAAAATAGCTCAAAAAAAAACTAAATAAATTAGTATTTTAAATTACTATCCTACGATTGCTAGTTGCGGAGAAAATTGAAATTTTCATTTAGCGGTAAACACAGTATGTTGCCCAATGTTATTCTTATGGGGAATACAAAAATAACTATTTCTCTCTTATTTACTGATCAATTTCATTAAAATTTGATATGCAGGTCAAGTTAGCATTGACCAACAGATGATGTTCGAAATGTGTTGCTATTTAACCCTGGGAGGGCAAGGGGGCATTTCCCCTCTCAAAACCACTGTGTGTAGCAACGGACTCTATAGTGCCTCCCAAAAAGGGATTTGGGTGGATATTTCTGAAATCAGCAATTTTAGACAATTTTCTGTACATTTATCTATACTTCATATTCTATATTTAGTAAATAACAAATATTGTTGTCATTAAAGTTTGGCTAAAAGGGAAAAAGTATGTGTCAGTTTCCTGATTCCGTTTATTTTCTACAGGGATGTTTTTGCTAAAGATGATATAGCCTTAGGGGTGTCAAAAATGCCACCTTATAAAATAACCCTTAAATCAGATGAACCTATCTCACTACCACCCTTCAAATTAGGGCCCAGGGAACGTGATGAATTAGACAGACAAATAGAGACATTGGAAGCTGCAGGGGTAGTGGAAAAATGCCAATCACCATTTAGCGCTCCAACTTTTCTCGTAAAGAGACCTGGGGGAAAATTTCGAGTAGTTCATTGTTATAAAAAGATAAATAAAAACATAATTAGTGACAAATTTCCCTTACCTAGATGTGACACAAATTTAGACACACTTGAATCAGCTCAATCTTATTGTCAAATGAACACAAGCTATCTTCCAGCAACCTATAGCACCAGAGGGCCAAGATTACACTGCATTCATAACCCACAAGGGTTAGTATCGTTACACGCGTTTGCCCCAAGGTATGAAGTCCAGCCCAAACGCTTTTCAGTGGTCGATGAACACTGTGTTCGCAGGCTTACTTTACCATGGCGTGGTTCTTTACTTTGATGACTTAGTTAGCTATGGTGAAAACTTTAACTTACAGTTATCTAATTTAGAGGAAACCCTAAGACGTCTTCGGGACGCTGGTTTAAAAATTAAAACCTCAAAGTGTCATTTCTTTTACCAAAAGATTAAACTTCTTGGATTTGAAGTCCAGCCAGAGGGTATTCATCCATCAAAAGACAATGTTAAAGCTATCCTCGATTTTCCAAAACCAAAAACAGTTAAAGACGTGCGCAGCTTCCTGGGAATGACATCATTTTACCGGAAATTTGTTCCAGGATACTCTAATGTTTCTCACCCACTTACAGAACTTACAAAGAAAGCGCAGGTAAGCTCAAAGTTACTGACATGGGCATAACCGCAGGAAAATGCGTTCCAGACTTTAAAAAAAGTCCTTGCTAACCCTCCTCTCCTAGCACACTTTAAGACAACCTAGAGACTATCGTAATGTCGGATGCATCAAAAATTGGAATTGGCAGATTAGTCAGCCAGTACCAGTAAGATGGCAGCCTTTGACCAGTGGCATACGTCAGCAGGACATTAGGAATGTTGAGTCTCGATGGTCAGTTTCAGAGCTCGAGCTGCTTAGTGTAGTGTATACAGTTAACCATTTCAGACCAATGTTGCTGGGGAGACACTTCACCATATGCAGTGACCATGCTTGCTTACAGTACTATAAGAACAATAAGAATCTAAGCTCTCGATTAAACCGACTAGCTCTTAAAATTGTAGATTACTCATTCATCATTAAGCACAAACCAGGAGCAGCGATGCTAGTTCCAGATGCGCTGAGCAGATATCCAGTCGACGACGGAGCAGAAGACGATATCGTGGCAGAGGAACTTCAGATCAACCTCATCTCACAAATAAGCATGCATAAATTGCAGCTAGAGGACAAAAATCTTACCGACATCCGCAACGCACTTCTGGATCCAGATGCAGCATCAGCGAAAGACCGGAGAACTTCGAGAAAGTACATACTACAAGGACTACAACTCAGGCTCTTCTAAACTCCTATTAGCCATTCCAGTTTGTCTTGTGAATGATGTTCTTACAGCTTATCACGACAGCCTGGCAGCAGGAGCACACTCCGACATTGCTAAGACTTATACAAAAATAACTATGCGGTATCACTGGCCAAATATGACCTGTGACATCAGCACTTATGTTCGGTCTTGTAATGCGTGCCAATTGCGCAAAGGTGATAAACGAGGTCTGACCGGTAAATTACAACCCATTAAACTCCCGGGTACCACACCTTTTCTAAACTGTCAAATTGACTATGTAGGACCCCTGCCTAAATCCAATGGTAAACAGTACATCCTTGTTGCCATGGACATGACAACACGTTATGTGGCCACCAAACCCACAGCAAACGCAGACTCAAGAACAACTGCCAAATTCATTTTAGAAACAATAATCCCTCGGTTTGGTTGTGTTAAAGAAATTTAATCAGACCGTGGAAGCCATTTTACCGCAGAAGTCCTTAAGCAGCTGTTTTATGCTTTAGGAATTTCCCATCAGAAAAGTTCAGCATACCACCCTCAGAGTCAAGGACTTACAGAAAGGTATAACGGAACGCTACTTAACATGTTACACTTTTATGCAAATGAAAGTCACTCAGATTGGAGTAAATATGTTGAAAAGGCAACTTTTGTTTACAACGCTAGTGTCCAAGAGTCAACAACATATTCTCCATTTTTCCTTTTGCATGGATACCATCCACTTTTCCCTGCGATCTAGCAATACTACCACGGATTCCTGATCACGATGTCCTTTGAACAGTTACGAATATCCAGGAAATTCGTAAAACCGTTCCTAAACTGCTTACAAAAGCCCAGGAAAAGCAGAAAGTCTATTACGACGTCACTCGACACGTTCGTGAATTTAAACCTGGTGATAAAGTAGTTATCACAACTCCGTTTACTGGAAAACATGGCACCCGCAAATTGGCTGCAACGTATAAAGTCCCTTTTGAGGTAATAAAGAAAAGTTTCGGACCTTTGCTATGAGATCTCCTTTGAAAAATTTTGAAAACGGACAACGGATGTAGTCAACATCAATAGAATGGAAACATACCATGATCATATAGGTCAGATAACTCATATTTTTTTTTACTTGTTTTTTCCAGGGTGCAATTTCTTTATGTCTAATTGTTATATATTTCAATTAATTACTATTATGTATACCTCTTTTATTACTTTCTCGATTATTAACTATCATGGATTTTTTTGTAGTTAAAGTCACAATAAACTGTAAATATATTCATCATGACGAAAATTCACAAGGGCATAGTTAGTTAATGTATCATGTCAAATTAAAGGGACAAGAGAAATTTAACTTCCTTTTCAAAATTATAAAGATAAATCTGTTCAACAGAATTTTGTTTTAATAAATAAAACGGCCTTACAAAAAAAATAATAAAAGTCAAAAATTTGCATAACCAAAAAGACCATACTAATTCAAAGTACTAATTCAATTGTATTTCTGATTGCATGTACACAAAACTAACACTGAGCTGGTGGATTCACATCTCAGCACAATACACTCCAGCAGTTCTACACGACTACTCCACAGCAACACGATATCATTGCTACGTCAGCACTGTTGCAACATCTGCCGCCCGACCTTGAGAAGTTCACCGTCTTGACCTCCTATTCAAACCTCTCAATATCTCTTCCAAGAACCTACTGTATTCAAGAACACTTAATTCAAATTCATGTATAAAGTTAAATTCAATTTGCTGTCTCATAAAGATATCCAAAATTCACAATACTATTTTATAATGCTAAATTAGCATGCCATTTCTTCTTAATTTAGAACCATGTAATGTTCATATAGACACGGGGACCGTGTCTACCAACGGTAGGGGCATGTGACGATATGTCACTTTTACCATTTAACTTTTTTTTATAATCATATTTTTGTTCGTATATTTTTATGTCAGTTTCTCATTTTTAATTATTCTTTTAAATTAAGTAAATTAATTCAATTGTAAATTAATTGTAACATTGTAAATGATTCTCAAACAAACAGGAAACTAGCTTCAATAATTCCTAATACAGTGATTAGTTGCTCAAAGTGAGATGCTGAGTGTTAGCAGTTTGTTGTGCTAATTGCTGACAGTCAGCTGTTTAATTGCAAACAGTTGCAGTACACTGGCCTTACCAACACCCCAGATATTCTAGTTCAAGACCACCGGTGGCCATATTTTTGACAATTAAATTCATTCGACCCCAGGACACCAGCGCCTGCTGGTCCAGGTATGGCCGTTTTATATTTTCTAACTTAGAGTTTTGAATTCAGATATTTAACGGAAGCACATTGATAAATTTACTATAGTACTTGATTACAATACTACAAACACAGTTTAAACGTTTATATTTATACTCTCTTGTACCTTTAATAAAATATTATAACAAATTTCCAATAATTTAATTATACTTAATTATTCTTTCCTTTGGTTTGAGAATCATATTTAGATATTTACTCTCTTCATTTAAATACATTTTTTACAACCTTTTTGTAATTTGATGATTAAAAATCATGTATAAGAAATTACTTTACCGTTTGAATCAGAATAATTATTGTTTAATATTCAATACCGTCTTTGATACATATTTTGGTTTCATTTGTAGAGTACCCCTCATTAGCCAGCGAATTAGCGTCCACCAATAATATAATATGTGTTCATAGACACAATACAAATAGAATAGATCCCACATTCTACCTTTACAGTGGAATACGTATATATAGAGATTTATGTCTCCAAACTGAGAAAATAAATGTAAATAGATGTGTAAACCGGTGGTCTGTGAGCTGGGATGCAGCGTTTCCGGTGGAAACACATAATTTGACACCTTAATGTTTTCGGGTTTAGTAAAGACTGGGGTTGAAATATTTACCTTAAGAATATAATACTGTACGTGAAAGATATAAATTTTTACACATATATTAAAAATCCAGACTATCGTCTTACTGTAAACAAATTTGACTATTAAATTAAATAGATTTATTGCACTTCCGTAACACAATAGTATAATGATGTATGAATTTAAGTGCTAATATAGTACGAGTAACTTTAATAAATAACCTCTAACATTGACAATATAAACAAACATGTATGTAGCATTGCAATCATTTAATTAAATGGATTAATAGTCGAAATTAAAACCTTAACAGGTAGAGGATGTACTACCGCCCTAAATATTCTATTGAACAAAGCCAACCCCCAATGGAATATAAGTAAGGTCAAAACCGCGATTAAAAAATATATTTATTCAAGGAACGCGTTTGTCTGTCTAAACGAAACTTTTACATATGGAAGAAGAAAAGTAATTTCCTGAAAGTTTGCAAGGCTGAGCTAATCCAACGTGTTTTTTTTCCAGCCACGTGACTGGGGTTTGGTTTCCTTATTGGACGAATCCTTTTATTTTATCACACTTTGTAATAAATAGGAAAATCTACGGTAAAATTATAAAAATGGTTAAGTATAGTACGGACTCTTTCAAATTATGACTGTCATTATTAGTTTTTTTTAAGTTTTAGAGAAAAAATGTAGTGCAACCTCTCCTATTTATTGGTTGAAATGTTAATATTGATATGTATTTAATATTAAACATTCGTTTTCAAAGTATTTAGTTTTTTTAAATTAGAATGAACAAATTTAAACATTTTGTTATGATCAATTGTGGCCGGTTTTTAATTTTTCCAGAAAGAATAATTAAGTTTATATTTTATTAAACGTAAAAAAATACATTGAAGCTTTTTTTTCGAGAAAAGTTTTATTTTGTTACATCGGTATGTCGTAATGCTATTACAGCAATTAATTACCTTAGTTAATTGTTGTAAGCGTGATGATTAAATAAAGTCGTTATGAGTAATTTTGTAAACTTAGTTCGCTTATAAATATTTATATTGGATAAATAGAGAAATAGAGCTTTAACAATACTTTAAATATATTACATTTATTTGATACACATAAACAACACTTTGTTGTGTGTTAAGTTCACTTTGTTTACAACATACATCACCAACAACGAGAGAAGTGAGTTTATGATGATTGGTACAAGACCTCAACAAGCTGTTTAACTTTATATGACTTTATATTTAGTTGCTATTATTTATTTAATAACATATCTAAAATTATTATTAACCAAAATGAATTGATATGATGAAACAGTTAAACTTAACCCTGTAAATATTACTAGCTAAGTAATACCCAGTATGATAAGAAATTATAAAATAAAGCAAATTATGATTTTCTATGAAAATATTTTTCTAAGTTAAAATCTAATTAATTATCTTCCGATGATCGTTTAAAACGAAGTAAATACTTCACAGTAACTGGATGAAGGAATTTTAATTTATTTTCTAAATCTCACGAAAATGTTGTTTCCAAAATGTTGCAATGCAGATTACCAGTAGAGATTTAGGTTTTGTCATATTTGTACAATAAACTATAGACTATAAACCCTATGACTATAAACCCTAGTGAAATGGTAGAAGCTATGATTCAACTAAATGCTGAGGGCTGAAATTAATTTTTGTTGTTTACTGTATTAATGAGAAAAAACAGAAAAGCCTATTAGGGAACATCAAACCCACTATACCTAATATATTTAACTACTAATTGACGACTTTACCATTGTTGTATTTTGTTGCCAAGCTATTAAGTTGACTTATGTTAAAGAATGTATAAATAATTTATTTATAAAATTAATATTACCTGGTTTGATTTGTTTATAAGTTAGAGAAAAAAACCTTATATAAAAATACCCCCGTAGAAGCAAACCTGCATACTCAGCGAATTTCTAATGCATATATATGTATCTTAATACCACATAAAGCCACATACCAAGTTTCATCAATATACATTCATAAACAAACGATTTATGACATTTTAATTATTCTCCATAAGAATAACATGGCGGCTGAGTATGCAGGTTTGCTGAAGCAAGGGACACAAAAAATGGGGTTTTATACAAATATCAATATAACTCATGTAGGGAAAGCCACATACCAAATTTCATTAATTTATTTTCATAATTAAGGGAGATAACACGTTACTTATTCTCCATAAGAATAACATGGGGCTGAGTACGCAGGTTTGCTGCTACGGGAGACTTTGGAACAAATTTTTTTTGAGCAAATATCAATGGTCCACAACCAGATGAAGCCGTATACCAAGTTTCGTCAGTATACGTTTATAAATAAGCGAGATATAAAATTTGTCTTTTCCTCCATAAGAATAACATTAGACAACGTACTGTGTTTATCACTTTCAGTATCTCGGTAACCAATTGACGTAGAGAAATGATCAAAATACCAAATTGTGTGTTTTTTTAAGCCAAATCCAATGGGAAAACTAAAATTTGACTATTTCCAAAATTATATGTACATATTTTGAAAAAACCCATTTTTGGGGTACAAAACCCCCCCAAAATACCCCTGTGGATGGAGCGATCTGGCTGGTTTTCGAACTTAAAGTCATAAATGTTGCTTTACACGTTTAAACCAAATTTAATCAAAATCGGATAATTTTTACGAGAGTTATCGTGCTCACGGACATATATATAGATATAGAAACGATCCAATCCTGATGCCTGTGCCAATTCTGAGGAGGGAACATCAGAATAGTACCATGAATGTATAAGAACTCCTCAGAAAGGCTACATCCTTGTATATGCATTAGAAAGGCCTCAAGTAGAATCAAGTGTTGTTTAATCATTTGCCATAGAATAAAATGGTTATTCAGCACAGTAGCCATAATAGTTGTATTGATTATAATGTCGACTTAATTAAAAGTTTCAGTCAAATTACTTTCTTTACTACTGAATGTTATACCCTTTAAATCAGTTATAAAATTACCCTTCAATTAAAATCCTCTTTTAGGAAAAAAGCCAATACAGTATATGTAAAACTATACTTCGTTAAAATTTTGATATGTTAGTACCAGTATATCTATCTTCAATACGCTACATCAAACTTTGTAAACAATAAGGCTTTTTTGTTTTAAGATTTACCCCCACTTATTATATATTAAAACGCACGTCTGTGCAAACTGGCTTTAGATTTCCGATTTAAGCTTCAGGGCTCTTCCCCACGGGACTTCCAAGTCCCCATGTTATTCATATATAGAGGAGGGTTTTATTTGGTTCATGACACATGTGTTTTTTCTTAATTCAATTAGTTTAAAGAAACAGCTGTTATAAGTATTATACCTAGCTACAGACAGCTATAGAGATCTCGTCTCGAGTAAAAAACTGTGCCTACATGTTGACCGCCATTTTGACCCTCTATACCCTCTGGTGTCCATGGCATCAGGCCCGACGTGAGGGGGGGGCAGGGGGGCAAAATCCCTGGTGCCCGGGCCCATGGGGGACCTGGCAGCCTTAAATAGTACTCACTACTAGTCGTATAATAATAGAACGAAGAATTAAAATTTCAGATTTTTTAAGTAGGTCTAGATAAGAGTTTTACTGTTCGTTTACAGTGAAAAACAATTTTAATATTGTGAAAAAGAGGAAGATATTCTGATCGGCGGATGTGTTAAAATATAAAAGCTAAGCTTCGTGGAGTCGGAAGACCTAGAGACAAGTCACAGCATATTGCGTGGGCTCCCACGGGCAGCCTACGCTAAGCCTCGCTAAAGCTGATAGGCAAATAATTCGAACATTTGCCGGAAAAGTGTTGATATACCTCTGCAGTCTGATAGTGTTTTTATGACTTTGCCTCAAGTTAACTTAGTAGCTACAAAATTACTATTCGTACAATATATTTTTATCAGTTTACATCTACCAACACAACTATAGCCAATTTATTTAGAAAAAAACTCAGTGCGTAGTCCTAGTTTTTATTTAATAGTTTAATAAAATAAAATGATGACGTAAAAAATTAAGAATTGAGCAAAAAAATAATGTATTAGATTGTAAACAACAATGCACAAATGTGTTTTGACTTTTTCGTTTCGTTCTCAGTGTTTATGCCTACTTTCTTCCACAACGTGTAATGATAAAAGGAGTTACACTTTTGATATATTATACATACTGTACTTTATGACAGCTTAGTTATACTATTCTCGTAGTTTTGTAAGGTGATTTTTTTGTGATTCACATTTTCACCAATCTTTAAACGGTTGTAGATGTTTCCTAGCAAGGCAGCACTAGATGTATAGATCGTGCTGCTTCTTGTGTGACGTTTGTAAGGAGATCCCGCTGCCGCTGAACACCCGGTCGCTCTTATACATGTTTATAAAATCATAGACTAACTACTGTATAGTCTATGACAAAATTGCAATTCGTTCCGCCGTGATTTGAACGATTCAATAAATCTATAAAATGTAATTACATTTTGTAGTAATGTTCTGCATTAGCGTAGTATAGTGATTGGCTGGTTTTTATTTGTTTACGATTGATCGTATATCTAGTACGGCCTTGGTTCTAGTATTAAGAATTATGAATTATCCCAGCTGCTACACTAATAATAATTGGTCAAGATAAAAACTGAAACTATTCACAAATAAATTACGATTCTTTACAAACATTGTTAGTACCTAATAAGTAAGTATACTCATTTTAATAGAACATGAAGAGTTTTTAGGTAAAAAAAAAAAAAAAAAATAGATTGCATTATATAGTATAGCACTGTTACACAGGCTATAATTTTTCTTGTGGATTTTAAGAAGTGGTGGTCATAAATAAAATAAAAGAAATGAAATAACTCTTCTTATATATATTTAAATAAAATTAAATAAAACTTTTCTTGTCAAATAAAACAGTTCAAAATTCAAAATAAAATTTAACTTGGTTTTGCTTATCACTTCTGTCTTTCAAAATATAACATTAACTGTTCGAACTTTATTTTTATATTACTGGACTTTAATTTTTAATCTTCCTTTTAAGATAAGAAAAGACGAAACTATTAAAAGATGAAACTATGTAAAGATGAAACCATAAAAGTTGAAACGCTTCGAACCCTGAAAAAGAAATAATTGTTTTACTAACTGTTCCCCTTTTTGAAAAACAAATAAATGAGAAATTGGAGCAATTATTTAAATCGAAACTCTAAATTTTAAAACAACTTTGTACCTTCAAATCTGAAGAGATTCACGTTTCGTTGGGCGACGTACGACACACACACAAGACCAATGGTCAACGTAAAAATGCCGTAGCCTCCCAGCGATCGTGAATATATACCCCTTGGCTAAGAAACTTCCAGAACGCGACCACGCTGGCCGTCACGTGACCCAGCTCCGGTTCAATCCAGCCAAGGAAGAATTTAAATCATTGTCTCCAACTCTCAGCCTTACAAACCCGAACAAGAAAATCGCGATCTTGCCTTGACTTGCAAAACCAAGTAGCACCAGCAATTCTTATTTGCAACTGCCAGCAATTATTCACAAAACATCTTTTATATTTTTATACATTAATTATTTTAATACATAACAAATAGTAAATTTAATTATATATAGCGTTTCAATTACAATTGGGACGCTATATTCTCCCTTGTCTTCCTGAAATTGCTGGTGCTCTGCTACAATACATCATCTAATTTTCATTTTTAAAACTTTCACAAATTTTCCTTTTTGTAAACAATTATACAATCCAAAATATTTACATTTTTCCAAACATTAATACAATTCAAAAAATATTTACATTCAAATTCGCTCAACAAATATAATTTTTTAAAACCACAGTCACTACCCAATGTTTACATCAGTGAAATGTCCAGCTGTACTCGAGCGATAACAATACACAAAGCCTCGCTCCTTATCTCCGCTCAAAGGTCAACGACACAGGAACTCCCCTACTCGGTTCAAGGAGCCCTGCGTTGTCGATTGAAGACTCTCTGAAGTGTCGTCCACTACTCGTGTATGCAGTTCAGTTCTTGTACGGCATCCGAAGTTCGCAGCAACACCTCGATGTTGGCGCAAGTAAACGGTCATCTCAGCATGAGCAGAAGAAGTTCTGCGCAGATCGGGTAGTCGTCCGGAATTGTCTTCGCAGTTGATACAGCAACAATACCCAGAACAAACAATCCTCAACGGCAGATTAATGTTATACTCATTCTTTTACTATTTATTCCGTTCACACTGCTTAACACAGAAGGTGTTTTATTCTTCAGCCATTCCTCCGGAAAAATATTTCTCCAAGCGTCAACACTGTATCCAGTGAACGTCAACCATGAATCGATCCGACAACGGGGTGTGAGTGAAGTGAAGTTTGGTCTATTGTGATTCAAGTGCTGTAGTTAAGTGATCAGTAAAAAAAATTGTGAGTGACCCAATGTGGATAAATCCCAGGTATTCGAACAACTTTCACAGCTAGCTAGTAAAAATATTTAATTCCATGTTTCTCTTTCCTTTTGTTTGTCCATACACTCGCTCATTTATCCACATCTTATTTTATTTATTTAACTAAAATTTATTCTAAGACACAAGAAAATATTATTTCAATTGACTCTTGTCGTCTTGGAGAAAGGTGATTGTTTTCTTGAATTAGCAATACCCATTAATTTACTTCAATAAATTATCTTCATTTATATCTTGCTTATAATCCATGTAGTCCAAGATATAATTTATTTATTACATTTCAATATCTTCAAGTCTTCAGTATTGCCAACTACAACCACCCTTTTTATTCTCACTGAAACATACTTTATTACACAACCTGAAAACATTATTTAATGAACTTGCGACACACCATTGTCACACTTGGTTATTTACAAACAAATAACAGATGTTTATTTACAAACATTTACACAAGGTTTCAATTGACTAATATGTGCCCTTTTAACATCTAACAAATCATCTTTGTGCTGCAATATACAACTCATATCAGTTAAATAATACAAGATTCTGTATGGACCAATGAACTTAGCAATAAACTTTTCATTACCTTCACTGGACCTATTTAGCACATAGGCCCAGCTTCCGATTTTGAATTGGCGGTTTTTAATGCCCTCGTAGACTTTCAACCTTTTATTTCTCTCATTCCTCTTCTTATTATTGGATATTGCTTCCTTCAATTTATTACAAACATCTTCGGCATTTACATCCTCTTCCGTCAAATCATTTAATTCCCAGGTGTTACTCAATGAATTGTTGTGGGCATAAGTAAACATTAACTCATGTGCGCTGAACTTCGTACTTTCACTTGTCCCAGAATTTAAAGTTTGTTGGACTTCACTCAAGTTTTTATCCCATTGGTTCTTAGCTTCATTAAAATAAATTTGTAAAATTGATTTTATATTCCGCAAATAACGTTCACTCAAATTTGCTTGTGGGTGATAAGGAACAATTGTTTTATGCTTTATTGCCAAATTAAATAAAAAGGACCTGAACTCCCCACTCCTGTAATAACTTGCATTGTCTGTCACGATTTCTTTGCATAATGAAAAATTTTTAAAAATACAGTTCTGGAACACTTGAATTATGTTCTGCGATGTGGCCCTTCTAATCGCATTCACCCATACATACTTTGTACAGAGGTCAACAGCAATCATTAAATAACAGTTTCCACTTACCGAGCGGTTTATCGGCCCCATCATGTCGGTGTATATTCGGTCCATCGGCTTGTCACTTGTGTCACTGATGAGCGGGCCGTGCAGGTAACGAGCGGGTGCTTTGGTGCTCAGACATTGTTCACACCTCTTAATTCTCTCCCGGATGTATGGCGCCAGTTTGGGATGGTAAAAGTGTTGTGTTGCCCTCCTCAATGTCTTGTAGACTCCCTGGTGACAGCCTGTGAACTCCTCGTGGAAATATTTATAGACCATTTCCAAAAGTGACTCGGGCAGGTACACTTTTCTGGAACTATCGCTGGAACTCACATAACACAAAACACTACCTCGCATCACAAAGTTACCTTTGTTTGTGCAATTTTTAATACTGTCAATCACCTTTAAAAGTTCTGGATCCTGTTTTTGCATTTCACTAATGTCACTATAGGCTACAGGAAAATTATTTAAATTGCACACTATTTCCGGTTCTGAAATACTATCTATAGCCTTATTTACAAACAGTCTCTTACCACCTGTACTCCTCAGTAAAATATTTACATTTTTATTCAAGTCCATCTCTTTATCAAAGTGTCGAGAAAGAAAATCTGCCACATGATTATTTTTACCTGGGATGTGTTTTATTGTGAATGGAAGCGACAATACAACTTCAATCCATCTACCCAGTTTGTTAAATTTTCGGTGGTTTTTCAAAAGCCAAGCTAAACTTGCGCAATCGGTGCGTAATTCAAAGCGTTGGTACTCTAAATACTTCCTAAATTTATTAATTGAATAAACAACTGCCAAACTCTCCTTCTCATAGGCGCTCAAATATCTCTCAGCGTCATTAAACTTCTTAGAATAATACGCGACCGGTTTCTCCACTCCATTCACCATCTGGGATAATAGACTTCCGGCCGCATTATCGCTCGCATCACAGGTTAAAATAAACTGTTTAGAAAAATCCGGAATTTGTAGAACAGGAGCCTCAGTTATAGCTTGTTTTAATTTAATAAAACTTTCCTCGCATTGTTCAGTCCAAATAAATTTCACATTTTTGCGCCTTAATTCATTTAATGGTGCGCAAAGTTCCCCAAAATTATCAATGAACGTGCTCAAGTAAGACACCATTCCTACAAATCGTGACACTTCTTTGGCATTTTTGGGCCTAGTACAATTTTTAATTGCAACGGTACGGTCTGGATCAATTTTAACTTCATCTTGACTGATAAGGAACCCCAAAAACTTGATTTCTTTGTAAACAAACAACGCCTTATCTGGTTTAACAGTTAAATTGTGACGCCTTAGTCTTTCTAACACTTCCCTCACATGTTTTATGTGACTTTCATAATCGGGGGAGTACACTATGATATCATCAATATAATTTAAACAAAACTTATACTTGATATCATACAACACATCATTGAGGTATCTTGACAAAATCCCTGACCCACTAGCAAGTCCAAATGGAATTCGCTTAAACTCAAAAGCTCCAAAAGGAGTACTAAACCCCGTTAAATGTTGAGATTCTTTCGCAATTTTTATTTGGAAAAAAGATTGCGTTAGATCAAGCACTGTAAAATATTTGCCACCCTTCAAGTGCGCTATCAGTTCTGACATAACCCCAATTGGATAACACACAGGATCTAGCTTTTTATTTAACTCTGCATAATTAACCACAAGTCTATACTGGTCCGTATTTCCCTTTTTTACTAAAAATGCAGGCGAGATCCAACTTGACATGCTCGGTTTAATTACGTCTTGCTGTAATAATATATCCAATTCTCTACGCATTATTTCACTTTTAGGGGGAACAAGCGGATAATACTGATATTTAACTGGAGTATTATCTTTAAGTTTCAAATCAATTTCAAAGTTTATTGCACTTCCAATCTGATCACTAAAAACATTTCCAAATTCCTTAACTAATTTATTTACATCCGGAATAGCTTCATCACATCCTATGTTTAGGTTACAAACAGTCTCAATACTTTCTTGCTTACTCATTATATTTACAATGTCATGACAGGGTATTTTAACACTTGGCACAAACCCAAAATAAATTTCTTCCTTATACAAATTAATTACACAATGGCTCTTCTTAATGTATGGTGCACCCAGAATAATGTCCCAGACTAAGTTTTTACCAATCTGAAAATTAACTTTCCAGGTGAAGCGCTCTATTTTTATTTTTAAATCACACTGTCCCACTAACTCTAGCTTATCGCTACCTGCACTCTTACAATCGATATCAGTTTCTTTTAGTTTACCAACTATCTTATCTTCTCTTAACCTTGTAAATAAATGTTCACTTATTATGTTAACACTGCTACCAGTGTCTATCAAGGCCTTACATTTTTGTTTATCATTAATTAACACTTCCACTGTAGGCAGCAGGTTCTTACTATTGCCTTTTACATTTAAACTTAACTGTCTATTTAAACATTTGTCCCTGTAGTTAGTATACTCCATATTTCTTAATCTCCTCTTCATAAATTGCCCATTAAATTCTTTTTTTGTCAGAGAACCAACCAAATTCGGGCTTAATTTAGCTGGCTCTCTGCTTACAAGTTTTTTGGAACCACAGGCTTCGAAAATTCTTTGTTGACATTTTGCCGGAAACAATTTCTTGCAACGTGCCCGACTTTCCCGTAATTAAAACATTTTATTCCAGCTCGCTCGAACCGATTTGGCCCGGGGAATCTCGATTGTTGTTGACCGCTAGTGGGATTTTCTCTGCGCCTGCAAAAACTCGCATAGGCAACGTTCGCACAGTGTACAGCTAACTGCTCGAGTTCTAAATACGTTTTAGGCATTTGCATAAAAACCAAGTAACTTCTTGTTACTTCATTGAGGCCGATTACAATTAATTGCACAATTTCTTCCTCCTTGTACTGGCATTTGAGCAACCGCGCATGCAACTTAATTTCCAAAATATATTCGTTCAAGTTTTCATTTTGTCTCTGCGGACGCAAAACCAAATCTCGTTTTAACGATTCTCGCATCGTGATAGGTACAAAATGCGCAATTAAAATTGTGTGTACTCGTTCAATGTCATGACCCTCACTTAAGCTCTCTAAGATTTTTGCTCGCAATGCCCCTTTACAGTAACCTAAGCTTACTTCTAAAATCTCACTGGCTTTGAGCTGTGTTTCATCTGAAAGCGTTAACAGTACCTTCACAAAATTTAATAACAATTCCACTACCAGACCATCAGTTGGCTTAAACATCCTTAAATATTGTTCAATGGGGTTGCTTAGTTTCATGTACATCTTACTAACACTAGAGCTAGCATAATCTACCTCAGTCTTATCTCTAGCTATTTCCTTATCTTTAAGGCTAGAACTGCTTAGGTTTAACTGTGTTTCAAATTCAATTTCATCTTGAAAACTATCCTCGATTACCTTCAATGCTTTAGTTTTTTCCTCTTCTGTACATTCTACCTCCGTTAACTTAACTTGCATTGCATCTAGCATCTTAAACAATTCACTTATTTTATCTACAGACTTTTTTCTTACATCTAAGATCTTAGCATAGTTCAATCTGCGGGCATAATGTTCTAATTTGCATTCTAGACGCACTAGCTTATTTACATTTTTGGCTCCCTCCAACTCACTAATAAGTTCACCAATTTCATTTAAATGGATCTCAATCTCCTCTATTTCCTCCTTAATATTCAAACCCTCCAAATTACTCACATTCTCCTTGACTCCCAATTTCAAAATTTCTCGCAAATCCTCTCTTAATTGTAGCACAATATCGTCCTTGGGACATCCTCGAACTTTCAACTCATACATTAATTCTTGCTTTGACAGAAGGTTCACTTTTAAAACTCCCATTTTGACTGTTTTTTAATGACCAACTTCTTTTTTCAGCAGAGTGGCGCAATCTATAGCGCTATTACACAGGCTATAATTTTTCTTGTGGATTTTAAGAAGTGGTGGTCATAAATAAAATAAAAGAAATGAAATAACTCTTCTTATATATATTTAAATAAAATTAAATAAAACTTTTCTTGTCAAATAAAACAGTTCAAAATTCAAAATAAAATTTAACTTGGTTTTGCTTATCACTTCTGTCTTTCAAAATATAACATTAACTGTTCGAACTTTATTTTTATATTACTGGACTTTAATTTTTAATCTTCCTTTTAAGATAAGAAAAGATGAAACTATTAAAAGATGAAACTATGTAAAGATGAAACCATAAAAGTTGAAACGCTTCGAACCCTGAAAAAGAAATAATTGTTTTACTAACTGTTCCCCTTTTTGAAAAACAAATAAATGAGAAATTGGAGCAATTATTTAAATCGAAACTCTAAATTTTAAAACAACTTTTTACCTTAAAATCTGAAGAGATTCACGTTTCGTTGGGCGACGTACGACACACACACAAGACCAATGGTCAACGTAAAAATGCCGTAGCCTCCCAGCGATCGTGAATATATACCCCTTGGCTAAGAAACTTCCAGAACGCGACCACGCCGGCCGTCACGTGACCCAGCTCCGGTTCAATCCAGCCAAGGAAGAATTTAAATCATTGTCTCCAACTCTCAGCCTTACAAACCCGAACAAGAAAATCGCGATCTTGCCTTGACTTGCAAAACCAAGTAGCACCAGCAATTCTTATTTGCAACTGCCAGCAATTATTCACAAAACATCTTTTATATTTTTATACATTAATTATTTTAATACATAACAAATAGTAAATTTAATTATATATAGCGTTTCAATTACAATTGGGACGCTATAATAGGTATGGGAGGGGGCCCTTGCCAGTGTTTTGCCCCGGGGCCCACCATCGTTCTCGGCGGCCCTGGTAGCAACAATATGTTTAACCATTTAAATCCCTTCTTGATATGTTTAACAATCAAAGAGTTTTATTACTCTTTGACCAGATGATTTGTTTGCAAAAATAACCTCCAGTGATGCTCCACTTTTACTTTTCCCCATGTACATAGTAAATGGAGAAAGTATTGTTTTCGTCAAAATTTTCGAATTTGAGTTGTTAGTGGAAATATTTTTTTTGTGCTCCCTGAACTCAAAAAAGTGGTTTTTACTTGAGTCTATATGTCTGGATGTGTGGCTAGAGACGACACCGGTGGACCAATTTCGATGAAGTATTTAAATAAAAACCTATTATGGAGAGCTAGTTTGCTTAGATCTTATGCCTATCTTGAAGATGGGCAAATTCGTCTTGCAACAATTAGTATGCATAGGATGTATAGTATGTATAGTAGTATGTATTAGTTGCATATTTAGTATGCAAAAATTGCCAGAGGACAATTCCTCTGGAATGAATATTGGAAAACATTTTATAATCGAACACCTACTTATGGCAAAAGCAACCTACATACAAAACTCCAACTTTTATTCCTCACAGTTATGGAGATTTTGTGTTTATTGTAAATATCAGTTGAATGACAGTAGGCCAAAGACTCAAGGTATTTTCGGAACGGGAGCACATTTATGTTTGCTTCCGGCGTATTAGTATTGTCTACCTTTGTACCAAGTGTAAGTTTCCTCAATTCAGTATTTGGTATGTGAGCTGTAAAGGATATTTGAGTGATAATACACCAATTTATGCTTTGACATCATTGGATATCTTCCTAGTGACCTATTCAGCTCCATTAGCCTAGTAGTAGTTGCGAGAAGATAAACATAACTTGGAACACCTGTGGGGTCAGAACAGGGATAGGTTTCTGTTTGATTCAGGCGTATTACATGTCTTTCTGCCAAATTCCAGTCCCACACTGGTTCAGTAGTTGGTGTGTGATGGTTAACATGGAACTTTTAAAGGCCAGAAGGGCAATGCCCTAAAGGAAATTTTAGTTAGGAGCACGCCAATGTTTGCCTTGAGATATAAAGTCCACCGTCTGTATTTTTAACCAATCTCTTTGCCTAATAAAATTTACTTTCATGTACAGTAGTTAGGTAATTGTGTTTCTATCCATTCCTCGGCGTCTCCGTGGAAAGTGAATTCGCTGTGCTCATTCTGCTTTAATATATAGAGCATGGAGCATGGAGGGCATGGAGTGGATTCACTTGTTGTCTGCTTGGGGGGAAAGATAATCATAAAATCACTTCATTCAATTGGCCATTGAATAATAAATAAATGCATAGTATTTTATTTATTTTTTGCTTGAGGGCGATAAACAAAATTACAACTCAATGTGCCACTATAACAATACTCCAGTTGTTATTACAACTCAATGTTTCATGAATGTTTATGACTACAGTATGAGCATTGACTTAAGACTTGGCTTTTAACATGTGTCTGAGCTTTGTGGTGGGTATACACAAGTATCATTTATTCACAGGGAGTTTTTGAGAGTAGGTGAGACTGCCCGCTGATACTTTCCGAGAGTGACGGAATCAACCATGCAGTATGCAGTAATCTCTAGGAGGCAACCTGTGCTAGTCGAGCATTGTGTTAGCGGAAACGGCTGATTTACACATATTGAAAACACTTGATACCAAAGTATATCTAGAATAATTAGGTCACAGATAGATATGCGCAGTATATCAGTGGTGCCCACCACTGTTTGTTTGTAACAGTGTAACGTCACTGGTGACCAACCATAGACCAACAGCAGACGGGAATCAAATCTGCGGATGATTCCTACCGTATATTATTATTCTAGATACTGTGCTTGGTACTTTTTCGAAAAAGAGTTTCAAACTGCCTGACAGTAAAAAACACTCTCACCAGTACACCTAAAACGTTATGCATAGTTTTTTGGGGTAAACAATGTTTGGCTATATTAACCAATGACCAGAAAAGTGATAGGCCTACCATTTGCATATTTTCGTAACAAATAAAACTGAGTAGCCCCCAAATTTCTTTTCAAGAAAACCAAAATGTCTGGCTAAAAATTCGCGTTATGAAAATGTTCAAAAATCTACCTATACCTTGTTATTTATAAATACCCCTATAAGTTGAGTTCATTTAACATCATCCTCTAAAAATACAACAAACTATTATTTTATGGCAATAAATGATTGATACCATTTACGTTACATGCATTTAAATGTCATGTTCATTAGATACAAACACTAGACAGTTATTTAATAAATCCAATCATTTTTGAAACCCCAGTAGACATAAAATTTTCTAATACTGCAAGTCAGGGGCTGTTCAGTTGTATGTACTACATAAGTATTCAATTTTTTTTGTTATTGGCTCTTGTTCTGTAAATTAAATTAGCAACTTCCTAGCTGATTACAAACAGCTGTTAGGCACCTCCCTCCGAGGTACCGTTGTGGAAAAATCTGCGTCGCCACAGGAAAATGCATTTTTAAGATAGGGAAACTGAGTGCTGCAGAGGTCCACATAAGAATACGCTTTACAACAGTTAAACATACCCTACAAAGAAACGAAACTGAGATCTCATAAGATATGTAGAACACAAAAGTGCAAAAAATGCATATGTAATTTTTTAAAGTTATATCAAAAATAAACTCAAATATGGACCCGGCGGGTCAAAAAACAATTTAAAAATATTATGGCATTATGTTTTAATCAGCGAGCTTAATTAATCACGTTGTTGGTTTTCATGGGTTAATCAGCTCTCAGCTGGCCTATTTAATCAGCTGTCTGACCCACCAGTTGTATTTGCGTTTGCCATAGAAAAATGGTCTTGCAGGTTCTTTCCTTTTTAGCGAATTTCCCCTATAGGGAAGAAGCTATTACCGTAGGTCTCATGGTAAGACTTAAGCCCGAGACCATGATAACTTTTCATTTTGAGGTCCCCAGATGCCAAAAACACCATTCGTTCAAATTTTTATATATGTTTATATATATATATATATATATATTTATATATATATATTTATATATATATATTTATATATATATATATATGTGTCCGTAAGCACGATAACTCTCGTAAAAAAGGTCCGATCTTAATGAAATTTGGTACAAACGTGTAAAGTACCATTTATTTGAACGAGTTCGAAAACCAGACAAATCGCACCATCCGAAGGGGGGTTTTGGGGGGGTTTTGTACCCCAAAAATGGGTTTTTTGGGGTTTCCACATGTGGTTTTTATTAAAATCAAATTTTAATTTTCACCATTGCATTCAGCATAAAAAAACAAAAAATTTGGTATCTTGATCATTGCTCTACGTCAATTGGTTACTGAGATATTGAAAGTGCTAAACATAGTACGTTGTCTAATGTTATTCTTATGGAGAAAAAGAAAAATTGTATATCTCGCTTATTTATGAACATAAACTGACAAAATTTGGTATATAGCTTCATCTGGTTGTGGTTTATTGTTGTTTGCACAAAAAAACAATTTTTCACCTATGGTTCCCATAGCAGCAAACCTAGGTATTCGGTCCCCATGTTACTCTTATGGAAAATAATTAAAGTGTTATATATCGCTTATTTATGAATGTATATAGATGAAACTTGGTATGTGACTTCACTTAGCTGAGTTCTATTGATATTTTGCATAAAACCCCATTATTTTGTGTTCCTTGTTGCAGCAAACCTGCGTACTCATCCCCAATGTTATTCTTATGGAGAATAATTAATATTTTAAATATCGCTTGTTTGTGAATATATTTCTTATGAATCCTGTTATGTGGCTTAGTTCGTTATGTTATAATTCATTGGAAATTCGCTGAGTATGCAGGTTTGCTGCGACGGGGGTATTTTAATAGAGTGTTGGTAGTTGTTGGAAAAAATATCAAATCACGAATACAGCTGTTTCTTGTAGTTATTTTATATTTATACAACTCACTAAAAGGTCAAATAAAATAAATTGTTAAATATTTGTCAAGTTTCGGAACGAGCCAAATATTACAACGGAATTTGAATCATAGTAACTGTAAATAAATGTAAAATCACATGTACACAGTATTACTTTATTCATCCATACTTTTAAAAATTGTTTTTTACCCTAAAATCAGTGACATTTGAAAATTCTGTTTTTTGACTTAAAAGGTATTATCATATCACAGGGACCTCTAAATATTGACCGAAAACCTGATTTTTTTACTCAATTCTAAAATACCATAATAATGCCAGGCTTGTGGAGAATATATTTTCAAACATTTAAGTTTTTGGAACGCCTCCCACTCCACCTATTAAAATAAGCCATAAATATAAAAAACAATCGTGATGCTCTTGTACTATGCCTGCAACCTGCTTGTACCATATTCAAAAATTGTTGGTTAGGGCTAAAGTACCTGGGGGGCCGAGCGTTGCTCGGGGAAGGCCAGTTTGTTTGTTTAGTCGACTTGACGTGATATTTCACCCCTTTGCCCAACTGATTATCATATTTGTATAGCTCATTAGCATTTTTAAGGCCACTCAAGTTGTTATTTATAGCTCAATGCCCCTTTGATTTATTTCGGATATGACCACTCTATATATGCAATCTTCACTTAACAGTTTTAGAATACATTAACTACAGTATAACTAGACTAAAAATACTGTAGTTAGCCTATGGTTTTATTCACTGCTCTCAGGAAACCACATGGTAACAATTATAAACAACACGAGTATTACTTTGACAGTTCCCTGGTTGATTATGAATAGCTGTTATAATTCTTTTGAGCTTTTTTATATTAGTACCTGGGGGCCGAGCTTTGCTTGGGGGAAGGCCAGAGTTAGTTTAGATGAATAGGAGTAATACCTCACCACACCCCCTAGTCATATTCATATAACTTATTTGCCTCTTTTCTACATTTTTAAGGCCACTCCAGTAGTTATTTATAGCTCAATGACCCTTTTATTTATTTCACTACTCTATATATGTAATCTTCACTTAAATCTTTTAATCTCTGCTCTCAGGAAACCACAGAGAGCTGTTAATAATCATAAACAACATGAGTGTTACTTTGACAGTTCCCTGATTGATGATGAACAGCTGTTACAATTATTTTGTTTTGATTTGAAACTCCATAAGCCCAATGTTAATTTTTTAACTTTTCATTTTAGTTTTTTTTTACATTATTTGATTTTTCCTGGGGATGAAGCCTGTCTAGAACTTAACTTTATCCCATAAATTAGTTATTTCCAACATTTGATAGAAATCGTTGGAGCCGTTTTTGAGATCCGTGTCACAAGCAAGCAAGCAAACCTTACTCATATTAAAGTACAGAATAGGATTTAAAATTTTTTGGGATGAGACCTGTCTAGAACTTATTTTTATCCTAGAAATTAGTTATTTCCAACATATTAAGGAAATCGTTGGAGCCGTTGCAAGCAAACCTTACTCTATTTAGAGTATAGGATAGGATAGGATGAAGATGTGGTGAGGAATGGATCAGGTGATTTTCGTTTTCTGAGGTTTGAAATAACAATAAATTAATAAATGTAATCAAACTCACTTTATTAAAACAAAATCGATAAATACGTTAGGGCAATTCTATTTAGGGCATGGTACATAATGTAGACATATTCTTAAATATTGTAACACTGCATCAGCAGATAAAACTCAGCTTTCAAAATATCTTAGCCATAACTAAATGACAATAACATGCCTGTATTTTCTTTAAAATAATCATAAAATTGATTAGATATGAAATTCTTAAATGCCTCAAATAGTTATAAAAATAAGTGAAAAATATTGTTATAAATATCATTGATTGAGTAAAAATATATAAAATACAACTTCCAAATGTGCATTACAATAAAATATAATTTGTAGGCCTAATGGAATGGTTATTTGAAAATATGTGTGTTGCCTAGCTGAGGATAACAACAAAATAAAACTCTAACAATGTACCAATCCTAAAAAAAGCTGAATAATCAGAATAAATCCTAACTTAAGACCAACTGAACACCTTATTCGCCACTTGTACAGGATAGATATCCTGAAAGCAGTAGGCCAACATTTCAAGTGACAATATGGTTCTTAAAGAAACGCTTAGGATTTTTCTGACTTTTACCATAAGATACAACCACAACTGTAGGTCTAGATCAGAGAAAACCAGCCTTAAGACTTAAGGCCCAATAGAACACTTATTATTTACCACTTGTACAGCAGGAGAGGTCTCCGAAGACAATTAGGCCATAATTTTAAGTGACAATATGGTTCTTAAGTAAAGACTTTGAATTTCGTCTGTCTTATGCAATCCTTCAATCATGATATAATGTACAGATTAGAATTTCGGTCTGTCATAAAACTTCAGGTACTAGCAGAACAACTATCTGCTCGCCTTTAGAACAACAGAGTCACAGAGTGCCCTGAAGACAGCCAGGCTAACTTTCAAGGAGACTACATAGTCCTGAATGTAATGAAAATACCTAAGTCTTCTAATCTATACAAATTACTTTAAAATAATATACAATAGCAGACCCTTTAACACTAATAACTCTTAGCAGTTTTTAGATCACGTTTAATAAAATATTTTAACCTAATTTTTCTCACTATAGCACATAAATATCAATTGTAAATATAAATTAGATAGACCTACCCTCCTTATATTATAATATCAATTATTTTGTTGCTAACTTATTTTATCTGCAATTATATTCACCAACGGACCTCATGAAAATTAAACAAATGTTGTACCAAAATGTTCTAAACAACATCCTGAATCTGGAAATGAAAGTTTTTCCCCACGGAAAAGTAAGGCAAAAGTCAGAAAAACCTTACTTCAAGAAATTTAGCATTGTGGGTACTCACATTGTGTGGGTTTTCACCCTGAACGTGATGATGTAATCAATTTTCTCAATCGGACAATTTATAAGCAATTACTGCCACAAAAGTAAATTATTTAGAACATACAGTCAAAGTAGGGGGCCCAGTGTGATTCTGGGGTACTCACGTGGGAGAGCTTTTTAAGGAAACCTTGAAACATAAAAGTGGGAATTTTTCCTAAAAAGGGGAAGGAAATTTGTCTAGTTACAATAAACAAGTACTTAATCCTGCAAAGTGCTCTAGGTCAGTAATTGGCAATACAGTAATCTGCTGTGTTAGGTTGGGTTAGTTTAATCTGAAATGTCAAACTCCCTAAAAAGTACATTTTTTTAAATATGGTAAATTTGTACTTTCAATAAACTAACTCCACATAACTCTGCAGAGCGCTATATATAGGTAATTTGCAAAACAGTGCTCTACGGAGTAAGGTTAAAGAAACCTAAAAAGGAAATTTCTCCCCAAGGGAAATTTTATTTTTACAATAAACTAACCCAAACTCTACAGAGCGCTATATGTCAGTAATTTTCAATATAGCGCTCTGCCGTTTTAGGTTGGGTAAGTTTCTTATAAATAAGAAATGTTACTTACTGGGCAAAAATTCCCTTTTTAAAGAAATTTCTTATTTAAGATTAAGTAACCCAGCCCAACAAGGCAGAGCGCTGTATTGCTGATTTAAGACCATACAGCGCTCTGCGGAGTTAGGTTGGAATAGTTTATCAATAATGGAAACTAACCTTTTTAGAGAAACTGTTCCCTTTTTAGGTAACTGTTACTTGCTCTGGGAAAATTGATTTCCATCAAAAGTTCTCCCACCCAAGTACCCTGAAATCCTACTAGACCCGCTAGTTTCACTTTTGACTTTTCTGGCACTAATGGGCTTATTAATGGTCTGACTGTGTGTGTGTGTGTGTGTGTGTGTGTGTGTGTGTGTGTGTGTGTGTGACAGTAAAATTCCTCACAATTTGAGTAACCCACAATGCTAAATTTAGTAAATTTAAGTTTTCCCGATTTTTTCCACAGAAAAAATCATTTCAAAGACATTATTTTTGTAATTTTAGTACAACTAATTTGTTAATTCCCGTGAGGCCTGGTAATCGATATAATTACCCAAAATTTGAATAATTTAGCCTGTTAAAAATACAGGAAAAGAAAAAAATTATACATATTAGACTGTGTAACAAAGGTAATACATTATGAAAAAGGTTTTATGTCGATTGAACTTAATATCGTATTGCCAATTAGTTCTGTAAGCTCAGTTTATACAACGTGCAGTAAGCAAACTAGCTAATTTGATCTTCAATAAGAAGGGATAAAATATGAAAAGCTACATCTACCACAGGTTCTAATCAAGATTTTGTTATAAAGGAACATTAGTGATTTTTCTATGTGTGGACATAAATGTTTTAACTTCAGGCGTAACATTTTTCTGTTTTCTTGAACACTTATTATGAATAAATGTTATTAAAGACTGAACAGACCGGGATTGAAACAACTGGATATTTTGTTTGTAAAAATTAGTTATAGAATTCCGGGGTGGGCAGGTACATTCAAGTATTTCCTTTCCAAATTGATTATAAATGCGTTGTTTTTCTTGATCTTTCCACCTCTTTCTGGTGATATTCTTGGTCTCAGGCATTAATTCCAATGATTCATTCATTCCTTCTATTACAGTATCTTGCTCCAAGTCCTTCTCAGGTGTATGGTTTAGAGCGTCCCGTATTATTCTTGGGATTTCATCGGGACTATCAGGGTTGTCATGTGTTTCTTCTTCAATTGGGATGTAAGAACGACTTGGTCCATTACTAACTTGGTCTTCTTCTTCTTGAAAGGCATCAGTAACTTCGGTGTTTTTATTTCCTTTGATATGCCCCACAGTCATTTTGTGGAGCACTGGACACACTATTAATTTTTGTGTTATGCTTGTTGGCATTTCATAGTGTAGTCTGTGAATATGAAGTGTGTGGCCTAAGGCACTTGCCAAGTAGTCTTGATATTGTGGGTGGGCCAAATGAAGTTTACTGAATGTACCGGCATGATGTCGCAAGCCATTCCCACTCATGTGTAATGGTTTTTTGAGCACGACATTTTTAGTCACTCTTTTCATTGACTCCCTGGGGTCAATTGGCTTATCTCCAGCCCTTACAAATAAAGTATCACCAAACACTCTTACGTGAGGTATGTTATCTGAATGGCGTCCAAAGCCTCTCTCATTAAATTTGTTAATGCTATAGGAACCATTTCCTTCCACCCTTTCCCAGGGACATAGAATATCTTGAACTTGTTACACAGCTCTAGGTCTTCATCAGATAGCTTCATTGATGGACTATTTTTTATTTCACTGATGAGGTCTTCTTGGTTATCCATTTTCTCATAGTGTGAGTTCTGTGCTCTTTTAAAATCAACTGGTCGGCGGCGAATGAGACACATAATATGTGTTACTAGGAAATCTACAAGACGGTTGTACCAGTTTTGTTTTGCTGTCGATCCATTGGCTTCAGCATCAAGTTTAGAGATTACTGTTCGGTAGTTGGAAGTAATGTATTGACATGTCTTCACGATATCGTCCTCAACTGCCAGTTTAGGGTCTTTTTCCGACCGGGACCTTTTTACAGCCATGTCGAATATACGCCCCACTTCATTGGCCCATTTCTCCTCCATTAAAATTAAAAAGTGTTTTAACCTTTTTCTCCTCTCACTCTGAGCAGGGGACTTTTCTTTGTACTCTCTGGCTGAAGCATCCCTTTTAGCTGTCTCAGCAGCAGCCTTAATATGACTCCGTAGTCTGTTCCCAAGTCCACAAACAGAGACATTGCCACTTTCTTCATCGTATCCACCTTCTTTCAAAATACATAAGACAAATTGACTAAAGTGCTCAGGAGTTAAGCAATCTTCTAAACAAGCTATATTCGATTCAACTTCTTGCATGCGCATTACTACTTTGGCAAGATCTATTATGATTCGTGACACGTATGTTTTTTGAAAAGAGGCTCGTCGTGTTTTGTAGAACTCACTTACGTACATCATAATGAGGTTGTCTCTCATCGCAATATCTTTGGCTTTTCTAGGTTTCATGCCGCTTAAAATGTCATTAACTAACGCTTCACTAGCTCCTTCAACTGGCTGAATAACCGGTAAAGAGTGTTCTGCCAGGGCACTGACATTGCCTTCTAGGTAGGAGGAACTATTAGTTTTTGTTTTAGCCTCCAAAAACACTTGGCAACTGCGAAGATGTCGACTAAATTTCGACGGTTGTAAAACCCTTGACAGTGAGTACATTGCACACAATTTTCCTGATTGGCCATACCTTTATTAAAACGTTTCACCGGTATAACCGCTGCATCTATTCCTTGGACAAATAAATTTTTGGCGTTGGTCCTACTAAATTCAGCATTTCCTCTTTTTCTTAGAGTTTCAGTAATTTGCATCTTTAACTTCTTCTTTAAAACATTGTCGGTTATATTATTTAAGGACTTCAATTTCTTGCCCTCACTAGTGTCTTTGTGCATTCTTTCAAAATGTTTGCAGAATTCCTTAACCATTTTTTTGCACACAATGCAAAAATTTTCTTTCCTTTTTGTTCTGTTATTAAGAGACATATCACGCAGCGGTAGGCCTCTTACTGAAGGAGTAACACATTTTCCCTGAAAAAAAATTTCATATTATACATATGTAATAACAGCATATGCTGTTAGAAAAGTATCAATAAAAACCCTTTGTGAATTTGAAATTTGTTTACAATAAACGGTATCCGGACACATACTTTCTCCCCAGCGTTATATGACAACTTATTTCGAACATACTCTGTTGGTCAATGCTAACTTGCCCCAAGGGCGGATCCAGGGAGTCACGTTTGGGGGGAGGGGAAATGCTGGGGGTTTGGGGGGTATGGAATACTCCTCAGGGGGGGGGGGGCGCGTTTGGGAGTCCACCCCGGAAATTGTAAACATTTCACATAAATAATGTTATCGGCCGTAAAAATAGCCGAACGCTTTTATTGACTAAAATGTGTGTTATCGGCCTAAAAAGACGACTGTATAGAATTCATGGACCAAAATAAAGAATTTGACCAGTTATTTTGGATAAAATAATTTTAATTATACGACTGAAAATTGAGTACAAACCGTATTTTATGCCAGAAATGTATTTAATCGCTCAAAAACGGCAATCGGACCGCATTTTCTCGGCAATAAAGCTGGGTCGTGATTTATATACAATAGAGAAGTCCTAAACGCATTTTATTGGGCAAAATCAGAGATTTGGCCGTGTTTTATGGGTAAAAACATAAATTTTGCCGCAAATTGGTGATCAAAAACATCAAAATGACTGAATTGTTTTAGGCATAATGGACTGGACCACGTTTAATTGGCCTCAAGCAGCAAGCGAGCCGCATATTATTCATGGAAATAGCAATATAACCTCGTTTTAGCGCCCAAAAAAGGCAATTGACCAACAAACCCATACTGTGATTTATAGGGCAAAAACATTGACCTCAAAAAATTAAGGGCCGCATTTTATCGGCCAAATAAGATTGCGTTTTACAGAAACAAATTACTGACTAAAAATTAGTTTTTCTAACAAATTAGGCAATTTCACTTCATTCTATTTGCCGAAAACAACTGTCTTCCTTGCATTTTAAAGTCCGAAATCGACGGCCGCAACGTGTTTATTGACTGAAAATGATAACCGATGAGCCTCTATATAGCCCAAAAATCACAATCTAACCGTGATTTATCATAAAAATTGGCAAACGGACCACATTTACCCAGCGCAAAATAAAGCCGGATCCCGTTTTTTAGGCCCGAACGACAACCGGAACGTAATTTTTACGTCAACAATCGGCGACTCGACCCCATTCTGTCGTCAAAGAACGCCTATTTTATCCGCGTCGGATAAATGAAATATAGGAATTTATTTTCATTTCATGGCCCAAAATGACGATCGGCAACGTTTCTTATTGGCTGAAAATGACAACCAAAACTTGTTTTATTTGCTGGAAGCGACAACCCAGGGATTCAGCTGGGGAAAAAATTCTTTGAGTAAAAATGCTACAAGCCCTTAGAGACTTGTAGCAAAAATATTTTCCTTTTCACATTTTTATCATTCTAAACATTCTAATAGAATAGGCCTAATATGGCAACAGAACAACTAAAACTCACACCCCGAACATTACACACTCTGAAACATAATCTCAAAGCACATCGCGATCGCATTTGCGCATCATCGATTTCGAGTTGTCTGTTTTCGCTAAGGTACGTCTACACTTTTGCAGATCGTTGCGATTACGAGCGACTCGTGCTTGTATCACATTCTGCAGCGAGTCGAGACCGTGAGCGGCACTAAGTATGGAGGACCTGCCGCTCGTCTCTTTTGACTTGGTCACAAAAACCGACAATAATCGGTGCGGTAGCGAGGCGAGCGCAGTCATCCCTTCGGTTGCGAACTAGCCCTCGACATTCTCGCATTCGCCGATTCACTCGGCTAGACTCGGCTACTACAGACTGCGTGACAAACCGAGTCACAGGGCGTGACGTCTGCTAGGGAGTTAGCCACTGTCACTACCACTGTCATTTCAATAACTCGCCCGTTCTGTTTACACGGTACGCAGTTGAAATCGACAGCAACAGTTTACGTAATGTAGGCTCGTCTCCTCTACCACTTGCTCAGAGGCGATCGGTAAAGTGACGTAGTGCAACCAACGCAACATTAAGCCTCTACAACATCCCAACTACTCTTCTAATCTTTTTGGACGTGGATCGTTATCATGGACTTTTAATATAATTTGTATTGTAAAAACCAGATGTTCTGCAATAAAATTAAAAACATTCTTATACTTTTTTTGTAGCAAAAAAGCGACAGCCTGCCCAAATATTGTCGCATTTTTGTGGTGCATGTCGCATTTTGCGACAAATGCGACCGCAGCTTAAACCCTGCAGCAACCGAGCCAGTATTGGCAGGTATTTTATATATTTTAGAGAATTTGTATTTATATTATTGCTGCTTTACACTCAAGTCAACAAAAAAAATTTGTTTATTTTTTCAATAAACTTTGAACGTTAGGGCTTCAATTGAAATCATAAAATTAAACTTTCTGGCCAGATTTATCCATATTACATCACAGAAACAAGATAAAAATAATAAAATCTGTTACAGATTAGCTTTGTTTTGTTATACTTTTACTTATAACTAACATACATAACTATGAATATAATACCTGGTACATTAAGGACGTAAAATATATAAAAAAAAACAAATTTTAACTAGACACTTTACTTCACTAAAAATTATCAGGTAAAATAAGTTATAACATGATATAATTACTCATATCGATCGATTGCATGCATTAGGTTATATTTGTTATGGCAATCATTTGTTTACTATTCTTAACTTTTCCAATATCTTAATGTTCGTTCTGCTTTTAACGCACTATCGTTTTAAAATAATAAAATAATCCTTCTCTTGCCTAAGCAATTAGAGATTTTTTTTCCCAGTACTTATGTTGGTACTCATAAAACAGTGTGTACTTATTATCAATTAGATATAACAAAGCCTAGACTGACAGGTGCTTCGGCGAGCTAACAGCTGATTGCTCTGATCGTTGCGACGAGCTCGCGTTTGACTGGCTCCACTAAACGGGACCTGGCGAGAGACTACCGTTGCCCCAACGTCGATTTGCCCCAATTGCGAGTCCCCCTTGTTATGATTAAATTGCTCAGTAAATAAGAGACAAATGGTAATTTTTCTATTCCCCATAAGAATAAAATTGGACAAAATACTGTGTTTACCGCAAAATGAATAGTTTCCCCAACTTTTTTGCATAATCAGCGGCACATTTTCTACATTTTGAGCAAAACAAATTTAATAAGTGCAGTACAGTAATGTTATGTTACAAGAGTGTTATATAATTTAATAAAACTTAATGTCGATCATTTTAAAATCTGTTTGCCTATAAAAAAACCCATAACTTAATGCTCCTCACAACTCGTGGGATTTTTAATTACAGCACTCATTTTAAAATATAATTTAAATCAACAGGGAACGATAGGCCACTGGGTTGGTTTGAGAGAAAAAATTAAAGTACTTGTTTCCTCTCCCCACTGATGATAAATGTCTGAATAATTTATTAAATCACACAAACTTACGGGTTTTTCAACAATTTGGTCATTTGTCTGTTTATTCCCATGGGATCCAGGTGAATCAACATGAAACACAGGACTGTTTTGTTCCGGTTGATGGAACACAGGACTGTTTTGTTCAGATTGATGGAACACAGGACTGTTTTGTTCCGGTTGATGGAACACAGGACTGTTTTCTTCCAGTTGATCAAACACGGGATTTTTCTGTTTCAGTTGTTCCTAAAACAAAAAATCTCCTTCAACCCTAAACATACTACTTTTAACTCCACATACTCGGTTAATAAATTGTATTATTGGACTAAATTTTGTTAAATCCATTGAGTTACCATTCCTGTTTCACAATGATTAATCTTTTAGGAAATCTAGAAAATAATTGTGTTGTTTTAGTTTGATTGAACATTATTTGAAAAGTATTATTAGAAATTCCTTTATATTTGATAAACCGACAAGTGCCTGGTTTATTGATCAATTCCAATGTACAGTACTTATGAACTTGTGAGAAAACTACAGGCTGCAACCCTTATAGTCCCACACTTTAAATGATCCGTCTTTGTAAGAAGCCTTGCTGAAAAATATATTTGTATCTTTAAAACGTTCCCTAAGGGCACAATCCCTTTTGAACGGTAAAACTCTACACAACCAATGTTATATTTTAAATAAACAGCTGTAGCTAAAGTTTTGTACAGCAGCTGGTTAAGCTTAAATGTAATCTTAATAAATAAAATCCAAATACCACTGACTCGCCTACCACAAAATCTCCATGCTATTAGGCATACAGGGTTGGGCCTACAGATGTTAAAAAATTGTAGCATAACACCAAACAAACTTAATGTAGGTCTAGCGTTCTATGGTGGTTAGACTGGTTCAGGTTACCACAAATATCTCACTTATTAGTCATCCCACACCAATGACTTTTTCCGGCTGCAAAATCCCCCCAAATTGATCAAGGTACGGCCAACTGTTAGATACCATAATTTCTTAGGTGCAGGCTATTAAGAACTATTAAGAAATAAAACCAAACACAAAGTTGCTGAGAAAACGCAGCAGAAATGCTAGAAACATGCATCGGAAATGCAGCAGAACATTTGTGAACAATCTTAACCCGTAATATATTATGTGTAATGTAAAAATAAAATTTAAACTCAGGGTTTAAAATGTTCATCCTCAAGGCAGATTTTGTACATCTACTAACCTGTTTTTTCGTGCTTAATGGAGATGAAAATGGATTTGGAATGTTTTTCATGTCCACATTTTCTCCTTTTTTTGCTTTTTCTATTAAGTTTTTGTACTGGGCGATGCGTTTAGCTTTCCTCCTTAAAGTTGATTTACAACCACTATCACGGGCTAGTATCCACTGTTGTTTATATTCACGAAGACGAGTTTCCAAACATGTAACAACTGAAAAATCAACAAAAAACAATCAAGTTTACAACATTTGTTTAAGGTTTATAAGAAAATAGCTGTTACCCGCAGCCTTCGCCCCGCAAATGATGTTTTAAAAATATGACAGTCGTGTGTGCTGCATTCTGTGGTTAGCCCATGAAAATACTTCGAATCCAGGATCCTTATGTATTTTTGGAGGGTTAAATATTTAAAACACAGTACTGTACCTATAGCAAAAGGTTGAATCACTAACCACCAGGTTCGACCAACCATATAACTTAGATACTACTTTCACAATGAGACAAGTTTATTACACATATAGGCTATATTGCTTGACAGAAACTGTGGAAAGAAATAAGAAACCATCTTAATCTCAATTAACTGTCTTTCCAGAATATGGACACCTAAAATATACAGAACGGAAGGCACACAGAATGCCAAACAGTACACTAAAAACCAATAACTTTGGCTGTATTAATCAATCAGATGAAAATTAGCTTGTACCTTCACATTCACTTTTTTCCATCTTTAATGGGCTGGGCACAAATAAGCTTGTACCTTCACCGTCACTTTTTTTCCTCTTAAATGGGCTGGGTGCAAATAGTCTTCTTTTAATATGTTTAGCTTTTTCATTTGTTGCCATTGAAGGCGACCACTGAGGGTCCCTATCCGAATCATATTCAAACAAACTTTCAGGCTGAAAAAGAACACACATATTTCACAATAAATAGAATAGTTCACACTAAATGTAATTAAACCTGTCAAATAGAGTTAGGAAATGTAGGCAAGTTGTGAAGCACTTGACTCAATAAAACAACCAATTTCCTATGTGAGGTTACAATCGTTTGAAAACTTTATTAAAGTTAGAAAAATAATAACTAGGCCTAATTGCTAATTTTGTCTTTTTTTAAGTTGTCTTATCAAAAACAAAAATATTTGACTATTTCTTATATTAAAAAAGTACTAAGCTTAAAAAAGCTTTAAAAAGTACATTAGGCAACTATCTGTGTTTGTTTACCTCAAAAGTCAGTCGAAAGACTTTATATGTTTTTTCTCATTCTTAATGGCTGGTAAGCCGGCAAAGTAGTGCCAGCTGTTTACTTCATTATTGGTGGTTTTCAGACTGATTATTTATTGGTGGTTTTCAGACTGATGTTAATAATGTGAGGGGGATAAAAAGTGTATGGACTAATACAAACCAGTTTGTACCATACATGAACATAAAATTATAATGGATGTCAACAAATGAAAAAGATTGCATTATAATGTTAGGAAACAACTAAATATGCAGTTTTAATTGACAGTATAGCCGCCAAAATGAGTAGGCCTAGAGTTTGCAGTGCTGAATCTTATCCAATTGAAGTGTCCGGGTAAAAACTGAAATAACTTTTGCTCAACAATTTATTTTCTGATTAGCAAAAAAATACGCTGTAAACTATCAAAATCTTAATCGCAGTAAAATACTGTACAGAATTATATCAACTATAACCTCTTTGTCGGTGAATATTAAATGTTATAAAGCTTAGTCAGCCAAATTTTTTTAAGAATGTAGGGATTATAGGATTAAATTATTGTATTTTTACTTACTGAATCTGAAAATTGGTTTGTTTCATTGTTGAAAAAAATACTTTTATTTTCTTTTGAAGACGAGTGTTGTGGGTCGGTGTTAGTGTTTTCAGTATTGGTTTCTATGTCATCAGGCAATTTAGGACACTGTACTAAACAAGTGTCTGAAGATTTTCTTTCATCTTGATTACCATTTTCTGAAAAAAAAAATCAGAGTACCAGTAGCAATAAACTAATGTAACAACAGTTGTACATGTAAAAAACATAAAATGTTTAGTTGTAGCCTAGTTCATGGCTGAAAGTTGTTAAAATTACAGTACCGTACTTCAGAAATTTCACGGAAAGCTTTGAGTGATAATGTGGATACAATTTATAAAAGAAATAATAGTTATTTTATTGATTTTGATGTATACAAAATAGTAAGGTGGGAGGTTAGCTTGCAAACTGCATCTTGTCTCAAATTAACAAATATATAATAATTAATTTATTAGCTCCCTTCGGGCCCTTAATCCAGGCACTAGCCTGAGCTCATGTTAGAGCTCTTAATTAAAATTTGCAATTTCCTGCATTTACATAATGTTACAATCAACTTTTGCCTTATGTAGCCTATATAAAAATTGTTGGTATTTCACTTAATAAACTTGTCAGATGGGGCGAGAATTCTCTCTACATTCAAAGAAACCAATCTTTCGGCAAAGTGCAGAGCGTTATCTCTTTTCATGGGAGGACAAACTGTCTGGTTTCCTTTCTTCCGAACTAAGCGCCTCGCCATAGAATCAAACTGTGGGAGGAAAATTTACTTTTGAGATTTCTAATGTTTTCAGTTGAGGACAGCCTCTAGATAAAATTGTATCATAAAATCAGAAAGTAAGATCTAGGGACTTATCCCCTCAATGAACGATACAGATGATCAAATATTCCCACAACTGGCTGCTTGCTCGCCCCATGGGACTTGGCTGTCCCCTTGAATGACTTATTTTCCCCATTCTTTTATAAAAATTGGGTAGGGCTGTATAAAAATATCCTCACTGAATACGGTCCTGGGCCATATCTTAGGAAACTAACAAACTCATTTACTAGCTTAGAAATTACCTAATTTTTGTGCTGCAAGGTTATGGTTATGTTAGGTCTCACAGAAGTGTAAGATATCAACTTGAAATTTGTACCGATAGCAAACGTTGATTCCACAAATAGTCTACTTAAACATGTATTGCCAGGAACAACATAATCATGTCATGTCATTGTCAAGTTTGTTTATTTCATTTTTATTTTAATTGTAGACCTAATAACAAAAGAAACTAAAAAAAAACATGACGTATTAACTACCATACAGAAGATAAAATATTTTGCAATCGATAAAACTATCGAGTAAGGTAATCGATATACCATTCAGCTTATGAAAGTGTACCCACAAAACGTAAGAAATAATTAAATAACCAAAAAAGACGTCTTACGACAATGGTGATGAGCACATTTTCGCCTACTCTGGCGGTCCAATATCGATTCGATATAGAAACATTTTACCAACCAGTTGCTTTTCTGCATTCACGTTATTTCAACTTTTGCCTTTAAAGATGTACCTATATATGGTCAAGTGGGGTAAGTGTAACCCTGTTTTGGCATAATTAAACTTTGACCACAAATACAAACAAAATTCTAAATTTACAAATAATAGAACTGTATGCATCAAAATATCCTCACTGTATACGGTCCTGGCCTTTGCTTAGGAAACTAACCAGCTCATATACTAACTAAAGAATTAATTACCGGTACCTAATTTTTGTGCTGCAAGGCAGACCAGTCTTCTCCCCCTCTCCATGTTCACTGAGGATTTAGCATGATGGTAGTAGCAGAAATCTGAAAAATATGATAGGCCCTAGTTATTATTAAAAATTCAATTGATTATGGGTGCCGTACAGTACGATAAAAAAGCGTCCATTAACTACATTACTATCGAATAAAAATAATATTGACTGTAAAGATTTGAGATATTGCATCAAATGTAACAGCATATCAAAAATTATTCACTCAATATATAACTTATATAATGTGTAGCATATATCTAAATATAACTAAAGTAAAACAGGTTTGACCCGGACACTTTTTTACTAATTTTAGGTTATAGTGCCTGTCACCAATAAAAACCATACCACTGTAAAGTGTTTATCGTTTACTATATCAATGTACCTTTACATATCGGTATGTTGAATGTTATGACAAAAATAAAAAATAAATAAAAGTGTCCGGGTGAACATCCACAAACGTCAAACGGTATTGAACCAGATTTTAATAACAGACACAAATTTTAATAACAAACACAGATAGGTACCATATTAGGGCTAAACACCAATCTTATTGACCTTCGAGGGGGCGCTTGCGGATTTTTACTCCGCACGTAAAGATTTTTGTGGATTAAACCTACTTCTTTGGTGTCGGCAGTCACGTCCGCTACCGTACTTCACGCGCCTCATCCCTAGAGTCCCCCCATCCCATTTCTAACTACGTTTTTCTCATAACATTAGTATAAGTTTGGACTTTGTCGCGTGCGGTCATTTTGCGGAGTTATTATCCGCAAGCGCCCGATCGCGGAAGTTATTAGTGCGGAGTTAAGTTCCTCGCGCGCCCCGTGACGTTATAGATGGCTGTGTGTAGTGTTGTTACATAGTGTGCAACGGATGGTTAGTTTTATTATAGATTTGTAATTTTACTTTATTTGCTATGGATCAATTGCAAGAGCAGAGACTTCTAAAAATGCTAGATATCATAGAAAAGGAAGAGACTGTTGAAATACGACCTACTGGAGATTTTGTTTATTTTAGTTTATTTAAGTTTATTTTGCACTATTTTTATTTAACTACCTACACAATTTCATTTTATTATTATGTAAGGCTTATTACTTACTATTGCTACCAATTATATCATTATATCATGACAAACTAATTCACGTTTATATTTTCACATTCACTTTACAATTACATTATAATTCTATTCTTATAAGATCTCACACAGTTGCAATTACTTATTATCTCATATTTTCGTTACTAATCTAGTGAATTTTGTATTAATATATGTACTAGTAATAATAAATGTGTATTGTTTTTACAGAATTTGAGTTTAATTATTTTTTCCGCAAGCGCCCTCTCCCGTAATAAAATCACTAGTAGGCCTATATATTTGTTCAGAAAAATGTTTCATGACATTTAAAAATTTATATCTAATAGGATGGATAAGAAAAAAAATATATTTACTCGACAAACTGTTGACAATATGTTTGAATAGCATTTAACTGCAAAATAATGTCAATAAAATAAGTGAAATCGGTTCAATTTAAACGTTTTGCTGGTGCGGAGCAAAACTCCGCAGGCGCCCTCTCCCGTTTGAAAATATAAGCGCCCCCTTGAAGGTTAATAGTTATGGCGTGAATACTGTGTTTACGTCACAATTTAGTCCCAACGTTCGGCGCGAGTCACATCCACGGAGTATAATTAAAGTGTCCGAGTCAAAATTGAAATACGTAAATGTTAATTATTATGTTACATACTATATGTTGTACAGCCTTAGCTTTAAATAGAATGGCATTATGCGCGCTTAAATTTTGAATAATAATGTGCCTTCACGAAAACAATTGGACAAACGCGACAACAATTACATTTATTAACTTAGTTATACATATATTTTATTTTTTGCGAAAAGGCACCACTTGCAAAAGTAAAACAAAAAACATCGTAAACAGTTATAACCTATATAGCTGTGTAAAGCGTGTTCTGATCTAAACAAATGTATAATGGACCACTGCTCAACTTTGCAGGTTAATTTAGAAATATTTGTTTACAAATTGTGAACAACGTGTCCGGGTTAAGTCCTCTTGTCTGGGTCTAGCCGGTTTTACGGTAACTTAATCTTACTTTATTTTTTGATATAATAAAAATAAATAAAAAATAAATCAAATCAAATAAAATCAAATAAATCAAAAAATAAATTCAAATCCATCGCTATTATGAGTTTCAAAAATACAGTAATCTTACTCTTATTTGTTTAGTGCTTAACGAACTTACTGTTAACAATATGCAATATGTCAGTTAGAAATATTGTCTACACACACGCATGTATTGTATAAATCTTTTCGCACGCATGCTGTCACATGTTCTGCGGGGTTAAGTTAGGTTGGGTTAGGTTATGATAAATAAATACTAAAGTAATCGACAAAGGTATAACTAACCTAACCTATCTCTGCAGAGCACTAATATGACAAAAATAATTGTTTTCATGGTTAGAAACAACCTAAGCTTAAATGAAACGTGCGATCCGGTAAGATTTATGCCTAGGTAGGCCTATATCGAAAAATCAAAACATTATAGTTTTGATATGAGTAAGTTTGACGAGTGTCATTGGGCTGCAGTTTCATAACTGTCCCACAAAACAATATAATTAATAGGCTATATCGAACTATCGTAATCGATATAGGTAGGCCCTATCGATATTAGAAACAATTGAAATAAATTATTCAACTACATCCAAAAAGCAATGTTTATATAACCATATGATTATAACTCTTATGTTTAGATTTGTATTTTGTTTACATTTTTATAAAAGAAAAGAAAAATGTCTAACTTATAACAATTAACTATCGTGAATTACTTATCCCAAAATGTTTTGACAAATACAGAAACCTGCTTTAACCCTCCAGGTTTAATAATGGTCTTAATGTTTGCCTATTTTTGGTGATTTTGAAGTGTTTTATTCAAATAAATTTAAAAGACTCAAAACACTCCAAACTGCATTATTGTATAGTTTTTCTTGTTCAGAAAATCATGGGCTTCAATATTATGTATATAACATCTCATACAAATTATAATAGAAAAATTATGTGATGTTGAAATAAATAAGAAATTTAAAGTTTGCGCTCCATCAAATTATAAACATCAGAAGGATAATTTACCTCGATATCACTGCAGCCTATTTCTCCAGGAACAGCAACTAACCATTCATCATCACTAAACTTGTCTTCTAAAGCCCCACGTATGTCAATACTGTCAATTTTTTTAAATAAAAACAACGAAAAACATCGCAAAACAACACCATTCCCGTAGTTAGGTTAACAAAGCACAACAAATCTACAAACTTCCGCTGTCTGCTGAAGTAAGATTGGCATGAACGTAAAAAGCGTAACTTATAGAGACAGACATCGGGAGAAAGCTTTGAATCTGCTGTAAACGGTGATACCAATTCCGATCCGGTTCATTAAGATTCAATGCACCCCAGAGCCTATTCCGTAAACGCTGTTTGACTGTCGACAGTAAACACCCCAGCGGATGTGTTTTGTGTTGCTATAGCGACACATAACACCTAGAGGGTTAAATGGCTTCTGAAGAAGGAACTTATTCCAAACAATTCCAAATGCGAGATATGCCAAGGCGAAATACGTGGAAAAACTCGGATCTTTTTTTTTTGAAGACAACCAACAAACACGACGTAAGTATAAATGCTTAAAAAAAAAAATTATTTTGAAATTCTAATTTTGGCAACTCAGGCTACAATAAATTGGCAACTCAGGCTAACCGTGATTTACTTGTATAGAATCAATGTAATAAATAACGATTTGATTACACGTGAATCTAGTTCAGCCACGAAAACTAACCAACGAGCAATAGCAGATTGGGTTTAGTTTTACCACAAGGTTGGTTTTTGCTGGATAGACAATGCGTATGAAGAACAAGAACTGCAATTAATATATCAATATTTACTATTGATATATCGACTACGATAGTTCGGTAATATATCAGATCCTACATGCATTTTCAATAACCGGTATTACTTATTTAAGGATTACAATTTTTTTAAAGGCAAACTGCGACTTTCCAGCACTCTACGGAGCTAGTTTATGATAATCAGGCCTAATGATAAATAAATACAAATTTTTGATTAACATGTTCATAATAAACTATGCTAACCCAACCTAACTCCGCAGAGTTAATTATTGCATGGCAGCAATAATTAAACAGATTTAAGTTACTAATCATTGTTACAATACATTTATACGACCTTGGAATAAAACATGTAATCTGATGTATTTAGGCTATAACCTAAATATCAAATCATTAATGTACCATATCAATTGTGTATATGAGGTGTGAATTTAAAATGAACGTGACGAACTAGGGGTTGCATAGAGGTATTTAGTACTAGGTTACCATGATGTTGGAGGAAATACTTTCATTAGATTATTTTGGATGCTTGACTGTTTAACCTTTTTTTCTTGACTGTTTAATATTGTATGTGCATGCTTATCATACTACCTGCTTAAACTGTTAGTTTTTAAATTAAAATGTAAACTTTGGATACCTGTATGTAACAAAATTAACCTAACCTTAAGACCAAGGTCTAGATCACTGCCGGTAATAGGCCTAGTTTGATTCTAAACATGCCTCGACTTTTTAATAACTTTAAGAAAAGGTTAAGATTGTAAAGAACTACAACTTATCATCACCAATTTACACTATTCTACAGGATTCAAAACGATTTTTACTATTGCTTACCTTCGTGTCTCGTTGTTAGCTTTTCTTTCTTGTTAGAATCATGGAATGATGGAAACGGAAACCTTCCAAAAAATCAAGTCACATTACACTCAGAAATACAGAAGGCAGTGGCTACGTACACGTCCGACATGAGCCGCTACTGTTCACGTCCGTTCCAAATTATGCACCGTACGTTACTTTTCCTGTGATTTTTAAAACAAATTGAGAGCCAGAAAATCTACTAACCTAACCTAACGTAACATAACGTAACGTAACCTAACCTAACCCAACCTAACCTAAGCGGTAGCGAAGTGAATTTGCCCTTACATTGGACGTGTACGCAGTCACTTCGAATACAGAATATAGAATTGTAGACTCCCAAACCTATCGTAATGTGCGACATAGAGTAACTATCTGATGTAGTAAATTCGTTGAAGTTACTACACGAAATACCAAAACATTAATGAATTATTAAGGGTACGGTACTTAAGTTGAAATTACAATTACTAGGAAGTATGGCTTCGTTCAAGTCTGTAATGAGCCGCTCCCCGCTACTGCAGGCAGTTTAAAAATTCTATAAAAACCTGCCAAATAGCACAATAGCACAATTGCACCACGTAAATCCGATCATAAAAAACAAGCAAACGTGTTTAATTCACGACCGGACCGCGAAATATGAGAATTAATTGAAGAAGCTACAGTTTTTTATCTTCAGTGCAGGGGCGGATTTAAGCATAGGCGCGCGCCTAGGGGCCCGCACCACACAGTACTTATTTAAAAGGCTCATCCAAGGCAAAAAAGGTCATCTACTTGAACCTGAACGGCAACAAGGGCCCGCACCACTGATTGAGCCTAGGGACTCCCAGCTCCTAAATCCGGCCCTGCTCTAATGTATACCGTCATCGGTGGCACTGTTCGTGCGTGGTATCGGCGGTTTATTATCATCAACTACTGCGAAACTCTTCGGAAGACGTTACACATGATATTATACGGAAAAATGACTTTACCACGTAGTATTGGCTGTAAACGACGACGGAAAAGTAAAATACTGGCCAAAAATTACTAGTACAGACTATAAGCGATGTCCGGACCAAGTTATATTGAGCTAGTAGTAACTGAATCGTGTTTGATCGGCCAAAAATGACAGTCAAACCATGATTAGTTTGTCAATAATAATCCGTATTGATTTTACTGGCCCAAAATATGTATTGATACTCATATTTTATTTAGAAACCATGTTTAGACTATTAAAACCGGAATGTTATCCAAATCCCATTTAACTATTTTTAAACAATATGTTCCTGACAGCAAACTATCGTTCGAAAAAACTCGAGACTCGAGAATAATATTGGCAGTACTTGACTTGATCCACACCATTCATTACCAGTTTGTTATGAAATATCATTTGTTTTACAATAATTTAAATAAATATATGACAATTGATCTAGTGTTAGTTTTGAAGTGTTTGTTTGTTAAAATCAAATTTTCTTTAACTGATCCTAAAATAGATTTCAGTTTTAACGCCCCGTTATTTGAATTAGCGTTAATGAAGGTTTGGTGACATCCAGCCTAAAATTAAGTTACGAAACTTACATCAACAAAATGTTTACTTCCATCGACAACTCAAACAAAACTCAATTGAAATATCAAATATAATACATTTAGTTACAGTTTTTTTTTTTTTTTTTTAAAGTTGACGTTATAACAGACTTTTCCAGTTCTGGAGTAAAACATCATTTGTATGGTGTGGCAACCTCAGCAGTGAGATATTCTTGGAGGTATATTTGAAAACAGTCGGCTCATTGAAATTAACCCTGGAAATGCCAAAATCAGTAATTTTGTGACCAATGGGGTCTGTCCCGACGTGATATTGTCGTAAAAGAAGTTGTTGGTATTGTAGATCCATTATAACGTCATTTCCCTCTAGCTGGAGTGGAAACATGCTGAAATTCGCATTACTGTTAACAGCGCACATTCCAATCCTTCTTCTTTCTTCTAATGCCTGACTCTCTGTATTGAAAATAAAACAGCAGCTGCTAAATCTGTCACCGTTTGCATTATGTCAATGTTTTTCTTTACATTGTGGCCGCCATAGATACACATAATATTAATGATATCGGTGTCATTGGGAAGAGCTCAGCGTAAAATCACATCGCTGTTCACATTTTTAAAATCATCTAATTTGCGAGAAGATTATATTAGTCTGTAAGATTAAAATTGGAACAGGGCACATTTGATTTGTAATTAAAACACTGAATAGAGTAAACACAATTATCAGCAAGATCATTTATGTTCCTACTCAAACGGTAACCCAACATTTATATTGTGTTGTAATAAGTCCATGCGATTCAATAACTAGTGAAATACAAGTAAAAAACGGGCAGAGCCATCGTACTGTAGACTACGGTTGGTAGCCTAGACAAGTAATGTGGTCTATTCACTATCGCCATCGACCCTTGGGTAGCGTAACTTCGCAGCGGCGCGGCGCGTGACTCTCCACTTGACTGTACAATATAAATATCTATTATCGTTAAATGCTTTCCACGCATTCTACTATTAAGTCTCGTGACTCTTCTAATGGGTTAAAATAAACGTGTTGTACGTGATTTAAAAGTTATATCAAATTAAGAATGTTATGTTCCAACCAAATCTTAAATTAGCTGTTTTCTTCTTAACATGTCTTTACGGGTTGAATAAATTACTTTTAAAATATAAATAAGTTCAACAAAGATGGATAAATTATATTAAAATCGCCTCAGCCATGGAAGTATAAGGTCAATAATTTTTTACAAACCTGCAGGATGTATTTCACTTTAAGACGTGAAATACAACGAGAAGTACGTCGTTGAATTCATATTTTGATCCTGATTAGAATGGTTTACATAACTAATTTAATAGATTTTTATATTGGTAAGAGAATATAATATAATAACCTGGAAATACTTTTAAGTTAAATTCATAAATTAATGCAATCTGGCCTCATAGAGTCAAGTTAGCTAAAGTTATGGAAACACGTTAGATATCGTAGATCGTAGGTAGAAGTTTCAACCTTGAGCCTAATAAACAATCCCGGGATTTAGGGATTGTCCGATGTCAATCTCCCTCCGATTCCAAACAGTCCGATGGCCTGTCCTAGGATTTCGTAATTCTGGCGATGCGTAGGTCCGTGCAGTTGCGATTCTTGGCGTACACAAATACAATGTCCATAGATCTACAGGTTATATGAACTAATAAAGTTAGGTTATTTTTACGTTAATGCAAATATTAGTGAAGCTAATCAAGCTAATCTATAACAATGGTTGCAAACTTATAATTTATTTACTTAAATTAATATCTGTTAGATAAAATAAATTGAAAAATGTGCTATTTTATACTGTCAGTTCCGATATTGGAGGTGAAATATCCCGCGGGGTATTTAGGAATCACCTGTTTAAAACCCTTAATTGTAGGCCCCATTATGAGTGAGTGAGTCCATTGATTATAAATTTAAAATATTACACTTACATGGAAAACTATAGAACACGAAAACTGCATTTTACTTAACTAAGTAAAATACATAACTATGTAAAGTACATTTTTAAACTAAATCGTAAAGAGCTCACGTTTCATTTATTGTAAACGATTATTTGAAAATTAATAATAAAATGAATCGTGCTTAATTTTCAAGGGCATATCTGTAAATTGCCCTAAAATTAAAAGGCGGTATAAGACTGCTTTTTATTCAGTTAGTAGACTGGTAGAACGCAGTTCTGAAGCAGTAAAATATGCTATTAACTGGATAAACTCAAACTACTGACTTGGATTCACAACTTGAGAAATAGTTATTAATGACTTAACTCGATTTCAAGCAATATGACCACTATAGTTATTAAGTGATGATCATTACACAATTAGGCAGAATTGATGCAGTAGGCTTATCTTATAACTTAAATTTAGTACTGTCACAGGCTATTGACCTGTGAGGTGAACTAAAGACAGCGAGGTACCGTAACGGCATTAGTCACATGGGCAAGCCAGAGATCTAACAGGAGTCGGCCGGGACCGGGATTGAACCAGCCAGTCTAACTTACTAGTCAGGCACTTTACCTCTGAGCTACCGCGTCCGGTACGGAAACTTAAAACAATGATAGATCACTTTTGTACTATAAGGATGTTACATTAAAATTCGACTATATTAAATGAATTTACTAAGAATTAACTTAAATATGGACACTTATTATTAACTTGCCGTTTATCTTTTTATATTTTTTTACGTTACGTCAAGTACTACTCTTTAGAAAAAGCCAAGGTTCAAAAGAGCTGAGTACATGCACCTATTGAGCACTTTTTTATTAAATAAATAGTAGCTCAGGAACCACTTGAAGTTAAACTTGAAATTCGGCATGCGTATTATACCATATTCCATGTAAGGTATAATTAATATCACAGAGAAGAAAGAATCAGAGAGGTCACTTTCTTATGGGAGTAGTGTACATCTCTATGGAAGTTAAGGCTAAGTTATCGTGAGCTCAGGTTCAGAGTTTCCTGCCACTTCCTCACATTAGTGAAAGGATTTAGCATAACCATTGACTATAAATACTTCAGTATTTATAGTCAATGGTATAACTCAAAACTGATATCGCACTTCTGGTAGAACTCATTACATTGAGGTTATAGGAAGTGAGTTGGTCAACAATGGTCCAACAATTACTTCAGCGTGCGTAAAATAAGGTGCAGCGTTAATAACAAATTAAGGGTATCTATGTTATGTAGACAACAATCGCTAAGCTAAAAATTAAGGCAGTTGATATAAGTCAGCAAACTATATTTCGGTTAAACATTTTAAATAAAAAATTCCGATTTAGTATATTTTTATTTTAGAATTTATTTCGATTTCACAGAGTATCGAAAATCAATATTGGGTGAAATTTAATGAAACTCTGGGAAGAACTGTGATAAAATGGAAAAGAAAACTATGGGCTATCGATCTACTGTATAGCATGGAATACACATATTTATCCATAATTTTTAGCTAATTATGTGTTTTGTTGGTCAGTCTTCAGATGGTGTTTACGATAAAATGTTGGTATATATAAAGACTATAATTATCTTTTCGTTATAAAAACAAAATAATGCATTTACGTTGATTTGTATTCAGATTTTAAGCTGGATGAACAACTTCGTAAAAATTAATAAAACTTAGTTTAGTTTTTAAGAAACATAGTTTGACTTAAAATGATTGTAAATCTGATTCAATAATCAAAACTGAACTAACAAGAAAGTTTTAACCATAGAATTGACCCTCTTTTTGGGATATTTTGCATGCAGGCGAAACAAATTTGTCTTATATTCAATGGTAATATTACGAGTGAATGTCACCAAGATGGCTTAAATTATCTTAAATAGAGGAAATCAAACGTAAACATGATAAACATTATTATGTTTACAATAAATGTTGAATTCATTGAAATATTTAAACAATTTACACTTTAGGGTATAGTTTAAAGGGTTCTACTCCTGATTCAAATTATTTTACAGTACCTTTAAATCAATATTTACCATGCCTCCAGTGGTGATGGAAAACTATCAGTGAAGTGAAATTCGGGAGCCCCGTGTTTTTAAAAACCTCGCTTGAGGAATACTATGACAGAAATGATAAAAATACAGCGTGGCTTGAAAACACTAAAATACAGTATCCTGCGTTGGTATCTGGAAGAGAAAGAGCAAACGGCAGACAGTTTCAAATCGATGGAACTATATTATTACCTCCCTAAACTATAATAATATTCTCAAAATAGTCCAGTCCAAAAAAAACAACCGTCCGTGCAAAAGGTCATGTAGTTCAAATGTTCTAGTATGCTATTAGGACCTATGCCACAAGTAAGAAACAAAGTTTGCAGCTTCGAAAGACCTGTGCTACTGGCGTAGTAGCAAAATACAGTTTTTGCACTTTTTTAAGTTTTTGCTAAATATCTACGAAAGTATGCCTCGGACAGAATTTTTTGCCCAATCCTTTCTTAAAATGGATGAAATTTGCTCAAAATTTCAAGTTTCAAAATCACCAAGTGTAAAAATCCCCAAATTCCAGAATGACCCTAATTATTTATGTTTGCTACCTGCTCAACGAGTCTCAAAATTCCAAAAGACCGCACGCGCACTCACGAGTATACCTGTGAACTAGACCCGTGCGGTACAGAACACAATACAATCCAAAATCATTAAATATATAATAAACTAGTGGCTTGACGGGACAATAGCCCCTAATCTTGATCGAATACTCTGCCTCGCGTGATATCTATTCTCTTAACATACTGAGGAAAATACAACTATATCACGTGCCAGTTCGTAAACAAAGTAGACACATACCCACATGTTTTAATATAAACAAAGCAGACGTTTTTAAATCCCAATGCTTTTATTATGGGGGATGTTTTACGTTATTTCTAGTTTGCTGGTAACATTTTGGAAATACTGCTATTTTTCCCGATTACCTGGGATCAACACCTTTAATTTGAGCCCTATCCCATCATCCTGCGATTTGCCAAACTCCTGCAATTTTGACTTAAAAATTTCGCTTACAGAATTATATATAACTAGTGGCTTGAAGGAGCCATAGTCCCTACCTCGTTTCAATACTCTGCCTTATCTGATGTCTTACTCTTTACATGCCTGAACAAAGTAGACACTTAATCACATGTTTTAATGTAAACAAAGCAGACGTTTTTAAAACCCCATGCTTTTCTTAAGGGGGGTGTTTTACGTTATTTCTCGTTTGCTAGTGACTTTTTAGAAATATTGAAATTTTTCCCGAGTCCCTGGGATCGAGACCTTTAATTTGAGCCATCTCCCATTATCCTGCGATTTTCCAAACTCCCGCAATCTTGACTTAAAAACTTCGCTTACAGAATTATATATAAAGACTAGTGGCTTGAAGGGGCCAAAGTGCCTAACTTTGCTCCAATAGTCTCCAATAGCCTCATCTGATTTGAATACGTGTAATTTCGTAAACAAAGTGGACTCATAATCACATGTTTTAATGTAAAAAATCAGAAGTTTTTAAATCCCCATGCTTTTCTTATGGGGGATGTTTTACGTTTTTTCTCGTTTGCTGGTAACTTTGTGGAAATACTATTATTTTTCCCGAGTCCCTGGGATCGAGGCCTTTAATTTGAGCCGTCTCCCATCATCCTGCGATTTGCTAAACTACCACAATTTTGATTTAAAAAATTCCCTTACAGAATTATAAAAATTATAAAGACTAGTGGCTTGAAGGAGCCATAGCCCCAACCTTGCTCCAATATTCTGTCTCAACTGATATTTTTACTCTTTCCATACTGAGGAAAACAAAACAGCTGTATAATTAGTGACACATGATGCTAGTTCATAAACAAAGTAGACAATTAATCACATGTTTTAATGTAAAAGAAGCAGACATTTTAAAATTCCCATACTTTTCTTATGGGGTATGTTTACGTCATTTATCGTTTGCTGATTATTTTTTAGGTATACTGTTATTTTTCCCGAGTCCCTGGGACCAATACCTTTAATTTGAGGCCCCTCCCATCATCATGCGATTTGCCAAACTCCCACATCTTTGACTTGCACATTTCGCTTACAGATTTATATATAAAGAAGTTCTTTAAAAACAAACTTAGCATGTTTGCGTCAGTTGGAGGCTTTTTAAAATTAAAACCAAATATGTAAAACATTTAAAGTGGAAATTATGGTTTCGACATTCCTTTCTACACAAAATGTTATTTCTTAAAAAAATATTCATAAAAATCCGTCAAGTGGTTAACTCAGAATTGATGGATAACAAACAGTAGTTTCTTTAATATACAGAATTATCTGATGTCCCTTTCCCCGCGTGGAGGTCTAGGCTGAATGGTTTTAAAATGTAACATTATTATCAGCTATTTCACAAAATAAAATCAAACTCCAAATGGTCCGTCAGGTTGTGTTTCAAAATAAACTTTTATAAAGTATTTTTAATACGCATTTTTACACGGTACGAATCTCTAGCCTACTGAGGTATTATAATGACTATTTGACAAATCTGTTCTCGTCTATCTTGATATTGATTAAGAATTTAACTTAAATGTGACACTTATTATTGACTTGCCGTTTATTTTATTTTATATTGTATTCACGATATAAGGATGATTCCAAGTACTACTCTTAAGAAAAAGTTAAGGGGCCAAAGCTGAGTACATGTACCTGCTGAGCGAATGTTTTAATAAATACATTGTAGCTCAGGAACCACTTGTCGTAAAGCTTAAAATTGGGCATGTGTATTTTACTCATTATGAGTTACTTTGGTATCTAATTTGAGATACCAAAGATTAAGATAAGCAAAGAAATCATCTCTAGACAATTTCCGCGATTTAAATAATTTACAACGAATATGCTTGGCTTAGGTACTGGACAAATAGCTATACAATGGAAAAGTCCTCTATTTCGTTTTTGTTACATAAAGAACATACGTAATTTTGATCCGCTAACCAAGGCATATAGTTTAGCTAGCCAAATTCCTCCTACACTTAAAACCCCGCCTAATTATATTAATGTCTAATACCTTTTTAAAGTAGGAACTGTTACCCAACTCAAAGCTAGGGCTTCCGTAAAAAATCTCATTATATTGGCTGGCCCAGCATCCTGCACGCATCGTTGCCTCTCCTTATCACACATCTGCGTCTTATCTAACAATACAACAGTTCACCGCAGCGAGCACCGCTGGTTCATCATCACAATTCTCCCACTCTGCTGATAACGTTACCGAATGTCTTGATGCTATCCCAGTTCCTATACCAATACACTCTTTTCTTATCACTTCTTTCGATTGAATGTGTGGTAACCGATCATCGGACATTTTTAGACAGTGCATTATGTAATTTGTATGTAACTTCAAAGAGAAACAAAAATGCTTTTTTCTCCCGTTTCTAAACGCAACATTTAATTTAGTGTTTTTTAAGGCAGGCCCAAAATACGCTTTATATAAAAAAACCGTAAACGTTGCTCCACTTGGTATGTTCTTCAAAACCCTGTACCTGTGCCCCGTAACACATTATTGATATTGCCATTGCCCTAAAAAACTCGAATATTGCCTTCAATGGAATTGGTTTATTTCCCGTAAAGCTCACCTACGTATGATTGATGGTATTTTTGCTGTTTCTAACCTTTGACCTAAATGTGTCTTTAAAGATAATGTTGGTGTTAGTGTCACCCCAAGATATTTATAACTATTCACACTTTCAATTTCGTCCCCTTTATATCGCCATCTTTCTTGAGCACCCAGTCTACCCCCATAACGAAAAACTAATATTTTTTATTCTTCTAAATTTATCGTAAGAGAGTATTTTCCCAAATTATTTATCATGTACTGTAATTCAATTGTCAAGGCGGCTGTCAGCAACAATGTTATCTGCATAAATATAGTAAGTTGTTAATTGTTTTTTCCCCGAATCTACAGTCGCCGGCAAATCATTCAAGAAAAAATTGAACAACAGAGGACTACACAAACAGCTATGCCTTAACCTTTCTTTGTAGAACAACTTTCAGAAACACCGCCCTTGCACCAAACAGACCCTGAAATTTGATCACACATATTCTTTATTAAATTTATTATTTGTAGTAATATCCCAATGTTATATAACTTATAATACAGTGCATCCCTATCAATCCTGTCAAAAGCAGCGGAAAAAGTTTTAATTTTGCTATTGAGGACAAATTAAATAAATTGTCAATGGTTGAATAGCCTTTACGGAATCCCGCTTGAAACTCTGAAACTCTGTAACAATTTTGTTGTATGCTACCAATTTTTGAAGTAAATTTGAAATAATGCCAGTAAACAATGTAGCCAATAGTAGTAGGGAAAGGGGACTTTTGGGCCAAGTGATTTATGGCTTCCGGTCACGTGACCGGAAGCGCTGAGTCATGAAAGACGTCATCTGAGGCTGAGCCAGTGACGTAGGCGGTTTTGTGACGAAATGAGTAAAAGTTCAAAGTTCAAGGTCACGGTGAAGTTTTTTTAAAAAAATCTACCTCGCACTCGTAAAACGATTGTGATTCGATAGTTAATCGATAATAAATATCGAATGAAAATTATCGAATGAAACAATCGAATGATACGAGTGCGAGGTAGAACAATTACAAATATTACTTTATTTTATTAACAATAATTCATATTACAAATATTACTTTATTTTATTTACAATAATTCATGTTTACAATAGTTCCCCGTTGTTGGTTGTCATCGATGTTGTTGATCCGGACGAGTTGCGGCCATCACTTTGCTTTCTGAAGAAAGACGGTAGATACTTCGTTCCCTGCGCAGAGTCCATGTTGTTTTTTGATGCGTAAAGTTCCAAAGATAAATCGTAACCGGACGCAATAAGAAGTCTTAACTCTTCACTAAACACCTCGAGGTCTTGGTAAGTCGCAAGATGAATAGAGTCATAATGAATACACCTAATTTTAATGGACATTTTAATATAATGTTTTACGTTTGTGAAGAGCACTCGATGTTCACCAGTCGAGAGCCGGAGGTGTACTGACTATTCGCTAGCTAGCGTTCTGGTATGAAACGAAATGGTGGGGGTAAAAGTGTGGTGGGGCGGAGAAGATGGCGGACAGCAGATGGCAGGCGGCAGGTGGTGCGAGGCAGATGGTTGCTACTACATTCGCCGCCACAGTAATGCAATCCTTCGGCGTAATTCTTGTATTTTATCTTGTCGGTTCATTTGATACGTTTTACATCTACATATGCAATAGCTAAAACACTTGCACTTACGACAAGCTTTCCCGTCAACTTGATCGCCTGGTATTTTAAAACATTGTAACTCGCAACAATATGTCTTCAAATTGTTATCGAAAAATAAATTGTTCATAGGTGGCACCGACATGTTAGCTGCAGCGTGTGTTAGACAAGACTGAGACTAACTTCACTGCTCCCTCTCTTTTATACCTCTTCATAAGTTAACCCTGAATGAAAGTTCAAGGTCATCCATTTGAATTTTAAAAAAAGCAACACAGCAGTATATAAAATAATATACTGCTGTGTTGCTGTTTTTATTTTTTTATTTTTTTTATATTTTTTTAATATTTTCTTTATTAAACAAACATCTTACAATACAATAAGCTTAAGTCTAACATTGATGACTAGAAATACAAACAGAAAAATACAAACAAAGACATTATGTACAAGGATGCGTGATGTGCAGAGTGAGTTCCGTCGAGTTGTTGCCGCTTACACCGTGTGATACCAAATACAACGTCCCCGGTTGAATATCTCGCAAATCTTCATTTTGTAGCAGTTGAACAAATCGTTTTGGAAGAAATACTTGAAACTTCGGCTCATCTCCTGGAGTGAAAGGTCCTTCGCTCAATGAAACTAGAATTGCTTCTCCATGTGTGGTTTCCACTTTCTTGATGTTATGAATAATGTAGTGTTTTTGTTCTTTTAGTTCTGAACACTTTTTAGTTAGCAGCAGGTCGGATTTTGAATGAGTGTTGAATTGATCAACCAGTGTTTGTAGAAACTGTTGTGATGCCATCTTCGTCAGTGGTGTCTTCTGTGATGTTGCCTCTTCGGAGTCTCGAATAATACTCGTGCTGGAGCGGTGCTGTCTCCTCGTATTTATAGGCCCCGCTACCCCCACCACATTTCTGTTCTCCGCTACCCCCACCACATTCCTGCGTTTGTTTCAAGTAAGCAGCCAAACGATACGCGTTGTACAATGCACAGTTTGTTTGGCCGTGTTTAAGATCTTTTGCAGCGACACAAATATTACCGAGATTAATGTTAAAGTCCTTACTGATAGTTATATCGAAAACATCACCGTGCGTGTACTTTTGTATCCAGTTCTTTTTTTCTAATCCTCTTGTGTATATATGTGAATATTGTTTGCAAAAGTTAAACATAATACTGTGCAGATTTCTGTAGCTTATAAATCCTTCATACCAATGTATGTGATGAAAGTAGTTAGTTATCCATTTGTTTGTACTTTTTGCTTTGGTGTTAAGTTTGTTAAAAGAAAAAGGAGCATCAAACGTGAATGGGTAGGCTACAAATGTAAGCAAGTCTAAAATTACTAATTCCTTGATAATAAACCTATCATCATTATTTCGAAATGCTTGAAATTCTATTACACAAGGCTTTACACTCACTTCTTCATCCCCTCCGCTCATCATGGCACCTAGCGATCAACTAAACTGTTTTCCACACCACGGTAGGTTAAATACCAGGCCGTACAGTTGCAGGCGCGTTGGTGTATATTTAACGTGGGCACCGTCCCCAATAGGCCTACCCCACGTGTGTTCTTCTTTACTAAGTCAAACTTTAGTCTTTTTTAACTTCTTCTTCTTTTGTTTCGTTTTCTTCTTCTTCTTTTTTCTCCGTTTCTTCTTCCTGTGTTGTTTCTTCTGTAGCTTCTGTAGCGATTTCTACAAGTGGTTCAAAATCCTTTAACTTTCTCCACATGCAAACTTCATGAGGTATTCTATTAAAAATAGATGTATCCACAGGTCCGTACACGATGGTGCTATCAGGTTGTTTTTCCAAAGTATCGACCAAATATTGTTTAATAATAGCGCTTGCAAATACCAACTGTCTCATGTACCTTGTAATAGGTTCTGTTGCGTAGTTTAAAACGTATAATTCTTCACGTGACAGTAGAATCTTATTTTCATGTTGAGTCAAGTCTCTAATTCGCACTTGTAGTTGTCCACGATGTTTAACAATATCGATTTCATTGTCACAATCCAAAAGTCGAATATGTGTTTTCCTTCCACACAAACTGTTAGTTAAATAACATTCTATTAAATGTACATGTTTCAAAAATGACTCCCAAGCATTTTGCGAAAATAAAACCTTTTTTGTTCCATGGTGTAGTATTACTGTAGGGGAATAATCCAATGACTTCATCAATCCAACTGATACACTTTTACTGATGCATGCTGAGATGGGGTAAAAGATTCGAAAAAAAACTTCAGTTAAAATGTGAGGAGGAATATTTTCTTCAACTTTCTTCTTCCTCTTTGGTACTACCTTTGATGGGTCTGCATTACTTTCCTCCTCTCTATCTCTTTTACCAAACTTTAAAAATGCAGTTATTTCCTTGATGATTTCTTCTTCACTAGTATTATCACGTTCCAATAACGGTGCTACCTCTGCATCACCTTGTACAACAGATGGAGAACTCATTTTGTAGAAGATGTTGCCCATGCGACGATAGACGATCAACTGAAGACCTGCATTGTTGCTCCGCTATTTATAGGTTAGCGACAGTGGCGGTGCCGGTGGTGGTACAACGTTTTACAATACCGTCTTTACGATACCAGTCAACGGTGTGTATGTAACAATTTTATCGTGCAAAATTAAACAATACGCAGATGTATTTGCAGGTACGTTTTCTTGAAATTCCATTTCTATTTTTATATCAACACTAGACGATTTTACAGATTCGTTTTGTTTGGAGCAATCAATTACAACAATCGGAGCTTTCGATTCAAACTGTACGGGAGATAGTAGAGGTGTGTTTGTTTTGCCGTAATATGAATTTTGGAACCTAGCGTACATATCGTATAAAACACTGTACCTTTTTTTATCAAAAGAGATATTAAAGTTGTCGTAGGGAAAGAATTGTGAATTCAGGAACACTTTACAGTTTGTTAATTTACAATGGTCAAATTCACCAGCATTTTCAGTTAATATACTTTTTTTCTTTGTTTGTAATCCAAAGATTACATATCTCGCTTTTTCCAAATGAGTAGAAGTTTTTACAGTCCATGTATGCCGTTGTGTTGAAGGTAAAACGGGGTATTCATGAAACTCCCAGCTTCTGAATGGCATTACAATGTCTCGATCTGATTTTAACTTTCTTAATAATGTAATCCTGTGTTCATCATTTAGTCGCACATGTGGTACTCTCCAAACAATCTTGTCTAATGTTAGTTTCCAGTCTAAATTGGCTTCAGTTGTTCCAGCAGATGCTTTAATAATATCATTATCGTTTGATGACCTTAATAAAACTAGTTCTTGTTTTACATTTATTATTATTCTTCTGTAATCTTCAGCAAATCCTAAAAGTAATCTTAAAGGTACGTAAAAATCAAAGTTTCCCGAAGCGTCAGGAGTAATTATACTTTTGTCTGGTGCAACCCATCCTGCAACAGCTAACAGATTCTTCTCATTTGGTGTTAAAGACGCTAATCCTTTTAATGTACTGGAAATTCCAACCTTTTTTGTTGAATCGACTGTAACTCCTGAAATTTCATATCTAATCTCGTCAAACAAAAATGCCATAGGATTATTTATGAACGGAACAGTGGTTCCAACAGTACCGTCAGCTTTTGTTACTTTTCCTTCAATATATAAATAACTTTCGCATGGAAGAGTATAAATGTCTTGTTGTTGTATAGGAATCCTAATTTCATCGTTATTGTTTAATTTGGACGAAGCGTAAGGGTTGTGCGTGTGATATTCCTTTTCCCATAAGGTCTCGTCGAATGTTGGGCCCTGCGCTATATCCAGTATATCCATTGTTAATGACCTTTAATCCAATTTCTTCTAGAAAACGAATGTTGTCACTTGTTAATCCTTCTACAGCTGATGAGCTACTGACCTCTTTGCTGGTTGGCTCTCTCTTTTTAAATGATAACCCCATTATCTAAGCGGATGATTTTATATGTATTCTTACAGTAATAGCTTCTCCTCGAAAGTCAATAAGGTTTCCGTCTTGATCCACTATGTTCAGCACGATGTCTGAAATGAAACTGGTGTTTAACGGTAGGTACACAAGGTTTTGAGGCTTTTCTACTATCTTGAAACCCGGTGCGACTGATGGGTAGAATGTGTGTAATATATGCCGATTTTCTCCATCTCTGTAGGATCCTTGTATAATGTTACATGTAATGTCTATGCTGTTTACTTTGATGATCGTCACAGTTCTATTCCCAGAATGAGTTGTATTAGGTTCTAATACCTTTGTTTCCTTAGAAAACCCCAATAAACTACCAATTGAACGTTCTTGGCCAAAATCAATATAATACTTAGAAGTAATTTCGGCTTTCATTGTATTGTTATTGCCTTTTATCGTTATATTTTCTTTTCCCATATGTTTTTGTATAACTTCATTTATATTATCAATTTCATAAGCTCCTGTTGGTAAACTGAATTCTTCCAAAGCTGAATATTTTCCTTTATTATCTTTTGTCTTGTAATAATGTATTTTGTTATTAATTCCTTCACTAACGTTTGGAATAGAGTTATATGTTGTTAAATCCAATAATGCGGCTTCCCATAGTCTTCCTTTTTGCAAACGTAGCGCTGGAAACAGAATACTGCGCAAAGTACATGAGTTACCGGTTAATGACACTGTATACGAAGACATCTTAAAGTTGACTAACACTTTTAGCTAAAAAGTCTAAACATAAATGACCGCAAATGGATGTATCATCAGGTTGTTTTCTTGTATAATTGTAAAAAACATTTTCTGCCGCACGAAAGTATTGTTGAAGTTCTTTCGGTGGTGGAAGGTTTCCAAAACTGTCGAAATAATAAATCGTTTCACCAAGTTTCTTGTAACACACCCAATGAGTGCCTAATCCTTCACTATTATCCAAATTTACTATACCAGTCTCATTTTTCCACATTTTAACCGGTAATTCATCTTTCATAAATACTCCTCTAAAAAATGGGATTTTCAAACAAGAAGCATAAGTAATCAGTTCTTCATTGGTTAATTCTTTGTTTTTAATTATTAATTGCTCTTTCTTATTTAATACACACGATACGGTCTTAGGTATAGTCCTCCTCCCTTTTTTATCATTGACCATATTGTTGGTTTCTTTTTACCTTTACCACTAGTAGATCGACGTTTTCTTCTGATATTACCTCCTTGTTTCTTAGCGGGTCTTTTCCCACGCCTTCTTCTCTTTCCTCCTCCAAACGTAGTTTTTGCTTTCATTGCTGCTGTTACTGCTAAAGACGCTGCTTTTTCACCAATACTCGCGTCACTAGATTTTACTCTTTGCCAAGCTTTCTCAGAAAGTGCTCTATCTGCTATTGATCTATTTTTTGTATCACCAAATTTGGAATACGCTATATCGTGCTGTTTACAGGCCTGATCAAGCTTATTTATTCCAGGATCTCCTCTAGCAAGCCGTTTCTCTAATTTGGTTCCAGGACCACAATATTGATATCCTCCAGGTAAATGTAATTCCACAGGTAATAAATCAATCGCCTTGTTAACTATAGCTCCAACCGGTTTACTTAATAGAGAAAATGCTGTTGATGCTATTCCCCTTCCTCTCTGTAATCTCTCTCGATTATGACTGATGCGTTTAGCCCTCGGCATGACTATTTATAGCCAAACTTACAATCAGTAGGTGCACTCTATAAATGTTTTACAATGAATGTAATATTAGTCTTGGCTTCTTGTATTATATATACTGTTTAAAATCAATTTATTATATAGAAATGGATTAATTAATTAAATGTAGACATAATAAATAAAAGTAGTAAAAATAGAAATAAGGTGTAATTGAAGATGTTTCAAATGTTTCTCCGCTGGTGATGGTATCGTTGTTTTCGGTAAAATGAATAAAATCTAAATAGTTGTCATGTTCCCTTAGAAACTTGCCACTTAATCGTTGGTAATTAAATAACACATTCCAGTCTAGTTTATCTTTAAAATTGTCAATGTAATTTTCAGAGAGATTTTGATATTTACTTATTACTTCCCAACAGTTATTAAAATTTGATGTCATCTCTACAAGGAAGTCTTCTGAAAACTGTTGTCTTTGTAAAATATGAATCCAGTTAACTCTGTGAAAATAAATTCTTAACATAGTCATTGTGAAAAGGTAGTGTATGGAAAGTTGTTCCCAATCCATATATCTATCAAACCGTTGAACAAAACCATCTGTCAGCACTCCTTGGGGAAATCTCGGCTCTTGAGATATTAAACTCCACGCAGTAATATTGGATTCCATCATCCTCTCTGTATTATCTCTCGAATATGACTGATGCTTTATCCCATATCATGGGTATTTAAATTATTTTTTCTCTTATATAATCTTCATCGTTTTCTGTTGGTTCATTAATCACATTCACTTTATCCCCCTTTCCTAATGTCTTGACTTTAGAAGGCTCAGACGGTTTATCTAATTGATTAGGTTTTTCTGGATTGTGTATCTTTTTCCAGTCTAAATAATTGTGGCTGTCAACATCTGAAGCTACAGCTCTTCCTGAAGCCCGATGGATATAATTAAATAAAGCTGCACCAAACCTTTCCATATGTTTTTCATATTCTGTAGTCCATTTCTTGTGTACTATATCAAATATTTTCTTATTTACAGCGTCTCCATCCTGCTCACAATCACCTACATTTGACAATTTTAATTTTTTTACATCATAGCTTGTATCAGTTTCATTCTTTTTGTAAATCGTTAACAATTTTAAAGTCGCTAAATTTACTGCTTCACCATCATAAATGGGATGTTTTATATTGCTTAACCTTTTACCGGAAAATCCCCAATGGTCTTCGTGTACAATCGGGGTTCTTTTATCCATATATTGTACCGTAACCGCATCAGAAGACAAAAGCGGATCACCAACATTTTGAATTACTTTTCCTTCAAAATTATAATTACCATCAGGTGTTAACGGAAACCCAGCTCTTTTTTCACTATATCCAGATTTTACTCCAAACTCGGAATACCGTCCAAACTTGTCCACACTCATGATGTAACTGAATCGCTATCGTTTAGATTCTTACTATATATATACGTCTACTGAACAATTATTTCTCGTTTTCGCAGTTCATCAACCAAAGCTACCCATTCGTTTTCTAAACCAGTGTGCCCGGCTTCCATAGCTTCATGTAATAACCTCATTCGATCAACTAACTTATTTATATCGTTGTAATATATTATATTGGTTTTATACAAATTTTTTAATAATCCCCTTCCAGATGTAGTAGGATCAATTGTTTTTCTTTTTTTATGCAAAACATTTAATTCAGCAGAAGATAAAGCTCTTCTTTTAATTGGAGCTTTATTTGATTTCGAGGGGAAAAGACTAGATATAATGTTTGTGTATTTTATTGACCTGTTTCTATGAATAGGTAGGTCTTTGGAATATTTTTTTCTATGTGCATTTGTATACTCTAGTATATTTTTAAACAATTGTAAATCCTTTTTAGTATATTTACCAGGATTATTTTTAAAGATGAGTTCAAACAAACCTGTTGTACCTTTATATTCTTATCACCAATAACTATATCATCATTTTCGTTTATATCTAACTTTCTATCTCCAATCATTAATCCTTTATCCTCTATTCTAGCTCCATATGTATGATAATTTCGATTAGCATGTGTGCCATGTAACATTTTTAATGTATATTTTCTTCCAAGTGTTCCTTTAAACATAATATCTGTGCCTAATTTGCTTAAGTTGGATGGGTTGATATCCTCTTCTTCTGCTCTTGTATCTTCCGCACTTGTATCTTCTGTACTTGTATCTCCTGCAATGTTCTTTTCCCTTAAATCTCCTATATCTCCGCTTTCTTCATACTCGTCGCTTTCTTCAGATGTTTGTAACTGGTCAGAACTTTCATCATTCTGAAATTCTTCTTCATATTTGGAAATTGGTAGCATTTTGTCTCCTTCGAAGCGAATTGAAGGTTTTTCCATATTTTGTGCTAATCGCTTTAAAGGTTCAGTAACAGGTTTGAATGTTGTTTCTAAAAATTGCTCTCTTTCATTTATACCTGATTTTAAAGCTCGGTTTTTTTGTCTAATAGAATCACTAAGTGATTTTATTTCCTTTAATAGCTTTTCCTGGTTAACCATCTTCACACCTTGACGACTTGTACATTAATACCGCTAATCAGTGTATTAAAACGAATTTATCAAAACCTATTCTATAACGACCATCTTTTATAGCTTGATCTTTCATAATAACCAAAAATCCATACTTTTCCGCCCATGCTTTTCCGCAAAGCTCTTTAAACTTTTCAAATGGCATATCCGCATTCACATGATCGTTATATATATGTTTTAGGTTAGTATCATCTTGTTTGAATACAATTAGAATATTTGCATTATCTCTGATAAGTTGTTTTGGGATTTTGCTATAAGTTTGTCCTATATATATGCTGTCGATGTTATTATGTCTTCCCATGGCAAAGTAGTTTCTAATAGTATCCTGATTTTCACAAGATACATCGTCAAATATAAATACAGAATACGGTTTCGCTTCGTTTGGTTGCATAATGCTATCACTAGCGTTAAATTTGTAAAAATTAACATCAGACACATCAGATAGGATTTTATCCAGCAATTGATACTTTGGTTGATGTAGAGACTTTGAAAAAATATATAGGTTACTAAACCTTAATCCCTGCGGATTAGTGATCAAATTAAAGACAACATTGGTCTTTCCACAGTTTGAGGGGCCACTTACTATACATCGAACAGTGTTTGGAAGTAAACTACCGTGTTTACCATTGTTGATTTTAACGTTATCCACAGTTAAATCATCTATGTTATTAATATTGAATCGATCTTTATGGTGAATAATCTCCATCCTGCTCAAAGGTTAACGATGAAATGAGTTGCTTGTATTAAACCAAGTCCTTTATAGGTATCCATGAATCCTCAGTTTTGTTAAACCCTAACCACCGCACTTTAACTGCGTCCTTTTTTCTTTGTAACACTTTTTCAACAAGATATACATCACCTACTGTTGACTTTAACATTTCATGTCCATAAAATGCACCTTGCAACAAATCTCCTTTGTTATCTTTTAGGATATACGTTTCAGGTACAGTCGGTTGCACTTTATACACTGTAAAAACTTCATTCGTCCAATTGGGAAGGTATTTTTTGGTAAACACTCCCTTATATTTACTAATCCGTACTTTATCACTTACATTAAATTTTCTTGGCTGCATTTTTTCTACTTTAGGCTTTGTATTTTTCTTTATGCGTTTTAATACATCTTTTGCATTTCTTCTATTTACTTTGTTAGGTTTCATACCAATAGTTCTATGAAACCTGTTGTTATAATCATTTATTAATTGTGGTAAAACATCATACCATACGTAAGAACCTCTTTTTGAAAATTGTTTATACAGTGCTCCTTTTAAGGTTCTATTAAATCTTTCTACAATAGCAGCTTTTTTCTCTGAATTTGTAGAATAATGATTTATTTTATATTTATTCATTAACTGTGCAAAGTTTGTATTAAAGTATTCTGTTCCATCATCAGTTTGTAAATGTTTAATTTTGTTTTTATCTCTTTTTATGGCTATTTCCATGGCTTCTGTTACGCTTTTACCAGTCTTGTCCTTTAGAGGCAAAGCGTCTGCAACTTTTGTAAAACAATTAATAATTGTGAGTATATATTTAAATCCTTTGTTTATTCTGCTATGCGGTCGCATTTCAATTAGATCCGCTTGATATAGATCATTTATCCCTTTTATAACAGTATTTCTTCTTGGAAACTTTATTCTTGCAGGTTTGTGTAGTTCATTAATAATCTTCTCCTTCAGGTCTGACATGATGGTTTCACGAAGGCAGCTGATATGGTATTAAATATTCTTTGGTATAAATCTGCTTATATTTACATATAGTTCAAGGTCATTCAAAACTTGTGTAAAAAAAGGGGAAACACAGCTTAACATTGCTGTGTTTCCCCTTTTTTTACGGAAAGGAAAAGGATCAAGGATCTAGGACGATGAAAAGGTTACTCGTCAATAGGGTTGAGGGAGTAGTGGCCGAATGGCAATGTGTTGATTTTGTCTGGAAGGGTTTGTCTTTTGTCGTCATTACAGGATAGCGCCTTTTTAACTTCAGTCACGCTGTACAGCTGATGGTTAAAACTTCTGATGGTGTTGAATTTAGCTGTAATGATGTTATCCTCAAATAAGCATTGCTTGTAGTGTTCAAAATGCACTTTCTTCTTTAAATATAAACTCTTTACACCTTTAGCTTTCTTAATATAGCTATTCTTCTTTTCTTCTTCTTCTTCTTCTTTTTCATTATAGAGTTTCAAAGAATATAGTTTAGACATCAGTGCAACAATCTCTTCAAGTAGAACACCATTAGCCTCATCCTTGAATTTGCCTAGTACTTTTTTGTGTCTGCCATTATCGTAGTTTGGATGATCTTTTGGATAATCGGAGAAATCAAAGTCGTTCTTGTAAATAAATGTACGTAAATCTTTATACATGTCCAATGTTACTATGCGATATATGAAAGCGTCAGTGTCCATATATGTAATAGATATATTTTCTCTTCCGTAGAACGCCACCATTTTGTTGTAGTGAAAATCGTACATGTGTGTTTTTGAGATGTCCAAGATTGACATGCCTATATACAAAGGACGATCCATCTTCACACTCGTCTTCTTCATGGACACTGCTACAAGTTTTTCATTAATAATTATCGATGTTCCAAAATTTGGCTGCTGTACTAGTTTCTGTAATTTTTTTGCGTCGGTAACAAGTTTAACATTTTTATGTCTTCTTTTGTTTTCCAATGTTTTTCCAAATATCGCATTATTCATTAATTTAAAGAAATCTTTTTGAAAGTCTGATGTAGCTGCTGCTCTTCTGATGGTATTTGAATCAATGTAGGGTTTCAACCAGCATGATTGAGAAAATTCCAAAACTCTATTAATTTTTGTTAAACGTAGTCCTAATTCGATAGCTTGTTGAACCACCCAAAAGTGAGCCACGTAGCGTTGTTTATTATTTAATGTCATCATTAATTTGGGGTGTTTTCCAATTGGTGAAATTTCTGTTTTAGCAAGAAGTGGTAGGTCATAATGAAGATCATGTAAATTTTCTGGGTATTCAAAATCGCAATCCAAAATATATCCAGTGTCACCATGTTTCGGAATTTGTAAAATATCGCCAATAGAGTCGGGATTAATCCATTTAAAGTTATCAAAAGGAAGTGGGTTTGACATTGCCCAACCGTACAGGTTATTTGCATCGAAATATCCTAAATAGGTTGACGGTTTGGTTTCATCATAATCGGGTAGGTATTTGTTGTTGGCTTTGACATGTCTGGTAACACTTTGGGTCAATCCGCCTCTTACTCCAGCTTCAACCATTAAAACCATGTCAATGTCTGTTAAAAGTTGGAGTTTGCATTTTGTTTCTTTTAACATGGCTTGCCAAGCTAATCCTGGTGAAGTATACGAATGTAGAGGGTCCAAACCGTATGCAGCAAAACAAGTGTTTCGGAATTCTTCCATTACATCACAAAGAAGAGTTACATCTAGTTTGACATAAAAGTCCGAGTAATCTCCTAAGGTCTTCATATCTAACTCGTTCCATACTCGACGTGCGTGTTGATAGTCCTCAAGTGATATTTCCGAATCATTAAGTTTGTTTTTGAAGTTTTCTGGTGGAGGTAGTGATGTTTCATCAAATCTATGCAGTCCATCGATGTAATCATAGGGGAACACTCCTTTTCGAAGAACCAAATCCATTTTACTATTGGGTACAATTTTGCTTGTTTCTATCAAATCTGTTCTTCTTAGATTTTCAGATAATTTCATGAGGCTTGAAGGCATAAATCTAAATGAATCAACAAACCTTAATTTAATTTTACCCACCTTTTTTGAAAAGCTTATAAATTTTTCCATTGTAGTAGCCAAAACGTCTATTGCTCCATTATCTCTTCCTAGTTCGGGGATTATGAAGTGCGAATCATATCCACTCAGATTGTGCAGAACTACGGGGATGAAATATGGTATTTTGTAGTTCAAGTTGCAAGCGTTACAGGCTGCACCTCTATACGCTCCCGTAAGATGATCGTGGTCACGAACTTTAACGTTATCCAGTGTAAAGGTGTTATTACACAAATAACACGTTGTTGTTGAATAATAATGTTGAAGCTCTTCTTCTTCCATAGGTGTCATGGGTACCTTTGTTCCATACAGTTCTTCTACCTTTGCAGCTATTTCATACAGATCATCGACAAAGTATTTGGCTGCTTCTTCACCGCGATAAATCTTTGGAGAAGATGATAGTCCATATTTTTGAAGATGGTCTTCAGTCAACGTGGATTTAATTAGTATGCAATAACTGTTTGGTGAATGAAGTTGGTATTTGCTTCTTCTTGTAACGTCCTCTTCTTGTTGTTCAAGTGGATGTAAAGAAGACTCAAAATCAGCGTAAACAGCAACAGGTACACGGTATTGTTGTATTATTTTATCAAATTTTATCTGCGCTCTGCTGGAATGTGGCAATTTAATTCTAACCTCATAGTTTCCATTACATAACCTTTGATGTTCTACTAACCATTCTGAACCTCCCCTTTTTAATGGTTTGCCTACATGACAAAAACATCTTTTACAAATGGTTTTCTCTCCGTGTTTTTTTGATATTTGTTTAGATACAAGAGCTGCAAAGTTTTTTATGTAGACATAGTGGGATATGTCCCCTTTAGTGATCAATAGCAAATCCGTATGATCTCTGCGCTCAATAGGTGTTATGCGCAAGGGGTACGCATTGTTTGACGAATCTAAGCCGAAAATGTTGACAGAAGCTGAAGGATTTCGCTTTTCAAATTTGGATATATCAGTAATTGAAACAGGGTAAGTCATTCCCTGAAAATTATACTTATGTTGAACTTCTTCATATGCTTGACTTGGTCTTTCAGGATGGTTTTTTACATATTTAGCCAACATAACGTATTTAAAACATTCATTATTTTCATTTTGCACATTAATACAGGATAAGGTATTTCTAATCTTTGTTGGTAAAGGGATATAGCTACTGCCACGAATTCCATAACCGTGTTTGTGCACTCTTAAGTCTAGCCCTGTGATGCTTAACAAACTCCATCCAGATCCTCTTCCTTCGTGTTCTTGTATTTTTGTCATTAGCTCTTCAAAACATTCAGATACGATTGAATCAATATCTGAGGAAGACATAATAGTTCGGTTTTTTGTTAAGAAACCTCTCGGTGAAGTTTCATTCTGAATGTTTGTAAATAAACCATCTAGTAATAGGCCAAATTTGATAAAATTTAATCTTTTTAATTCATTTTGCAGAGTTTTACTTACCAATCCTTTTGCGTTATTTAAAAATTCTTCAAGTTGTAATTTTGCATTGTCAATTTTAAAGTGGGTTACTACATTACCCGGAAGTGCTCGGGCATGTAGTTCTACATTTACTGCTGTTGATGCTGAAGGACGGTGAAGTGTAGACAGAGCATGCGTAGAACTCGATGCAGCTGATGATGTTGAAGGACGATGAAGTGTAGACAGAACAGGCGTAGAAGTCGATGCAGCTGATGATGTTGAAGGACGGTGAAGTGTAGACAGAGCAGAGGTAGAAGTCGATGTTGATGGTGCATATTGAATTACAGTTGGTCTGGAATGTTGGTGTTGAGCTAACATTTGATCTATTTCTTTCAATTCTTCTTCTTCATATTTTTCATCTTGGTTGTTGTTATGTTTCAGTTCATTATGAATCATTAAAAGAAATTCATCCTTAAATGAAGACTTGCAAATATCGCAGCGATGCATAATGTAGGTGCGATCTCCACAAAGGTCAAGGCAATAATGAACAACACTGCAAATGCCCCTCTATTTATACCCTAGCAAAAGTGGTGGGGGTACGTATTACGTTAAGTTTACTATTTTTTTGCATTTTATATTTACTATTGTAGCTGAAGGCTACAAAGTTCTGTATTTAGGTCAAGGTCATTGAACATATTTGCCAAAACGGGGAATAGAGCAGTAAATGATTTCATATCAAACCATAAACTGATCTATTCCCCGCTCTGTATTTAACTAAGACAATTTTCTCCAACAGGAACATTTGATAGATTTTAAACTCGGATGTGAAGTCGGATTGTACACATTGCATCTCGATCAACTAAAAATTTCATAAAACAATAGGGATCTTCAGTTGTAGATTCATCTTTAACATATTCGATGGTCAACATTGCAGAACGAAGATCTTGTGGAATTACGTCGACTTTTATGAGTCGCCTTTCGAGTTCAAACCGTTTTGTTATTGATGTAAGTTTTATCACATCATCGATATCGATGAGGGGAAAGCTGTAGCAAACGGAGTTTCCTGGTGGGTTCATCATGCCGATATGATAAATATACACTGTTGCATCGACATTAAATAGACGTTCCCCCACCATTAAATTTATAAGTTACCCCCACTTTTTCTAAACAAAAAAAGCAAAAAAAAAAAAAAATTGAAAGCTGGTAAATATTTTCTGTCTTGTAACTGGGTCAAGGTTATACAACGATATTACCAAAACGGGGAATAGAGCAGTAAGTAGTTCTCACTTTGACTACAAACTGATCTATTCCCCGCTCTGTATTTAAAGTTTGTCAGTTGACAAGAAAAAGACAACACTTAATCAGACTCATTTGATGAATCGGAATCAGTTGTATCAGAAGCATCGGAAAGAAATAGTCGTCGACGAATATGATATACCCCTCGTGCACTATCTAAAAATAACCCATCCAAACTACTACTACTAGTGGTTGGAGTTTCATCATGTATTTCTTCAGAACAGAGAAGATGCTGATAGATTCTATAGGTTTCAGATTCCCCGTCACTTAACGGTTCAATTTGTTCCATATATCCTGCTTCAAGATCATCACTGTTTATATCACTTAATAATTCAAAATCTTCCATTGCATCCATATCACTTAATAATTCAAAATCTTCCAATTCGTCTTCATTTTCATCCTCACTTTCAATCACAATATGTTTTATAATTCCTACGATTGATTTTGCAGAAGGAAATATATTATCCTTTGGTGACATAGCTGCTATATATTCTAGTGCTAACACAAGTAGCAGAATGAGATAAGCACTGATGAGAAATCTCTTTTTATATTCCCCGATTTAAGTGGTGGGGGTAACTAGTGATAAGAAATGGGTATTATTGTATCAAATATATGTAACAATGTTTATGAAACAAGGATGTTTAAGTCCTGTAAGTAGGTCAAGGTCGTTTTAACTTATTACCAGAACGGGGAATAGAGCAGTAAGCGATTCTCACTTTGACCGCAAACTGATCTATTCCCCGTTCTGTTTTCCCCCCGTTCAGTATTTCCAAAACATCTTTAGTCAATTACGAATGCTAGAAGGTCTTCAGGAAGATCTTGTTGAAGTGATGCACCTTCTAACAACGTTTCTAACGCATTAATGTATTTTATCGCCTGTATCAAAATGGCATGCCTTGAACTTTTTTTATCCATAAACGGTAATTTTGATTGTAATAACTTATATGTTTGATTTATTTTTTTAATCCTTCCTCTTTCTCTAGCATTCCTTCTTCTTGCCTCATCATTCTTTTCCTTGTTATTTGTTGTAGGCTGCATCGATGTTGTAGGCTGCGTCGATGTTGTAGGCTGCATCGATGTTGTAGGCTGCGTCGATGTTGTAGGCTGCATCAACTCTGCTGGGCTATTCATAGCTGAATAACTATACTCTAAAGCTGTACGCCTTATATATGTTTACCCCCACTATTAAAGTCAAAGGATTTAGATGGTGGGGGGGGGGTGTAAGTGATAGGGAAAGGATATGTTATTTAACAATTACTATCCGCAAATTTTTTCCAAGTCTCGTCAGTGGGTCACGGTCACTTAAACATATTGCCAAAACGGGGAATAGAGCAGTAAGCGGTTTCACTTTGACCGCAAGAAATAAATACATTTTCCAATATCTTACCAAACAAAGATTTTCTATGTCCCGAAGTGGGTCAAGGTCATCTGAACATGTTGCCAAAACGGGGAATAGAGCAGTAAGTGATTCTCACTTGGACCACAAACTGCTCTATTCCCCGCTCTGTATTAGGGAAGTGAATTTTGAAGAAAGGTCACAGTTATAGGCAATAAACCTGATAACAGAACCTTTTATTAATTTATCCAAACAAAAGGAAGTTACAGATAGTTTGCAGGGAGTATTTGCAAAAGTTTCTCGAGGGTAAGATGGGTAATGTCAACCGGTTTGCATGGCCGTATTGACAAAGGTCGGTTTTCGTGCCATACCTTTTTGTAAGGGGTTAGGAAAAGGATGAGAAACATACTGATCAGTTAAAGTTAATTTTACAAAGACCAACCAAGGTCGGTTTTACAAAGGTCAACAGCATCCTGAAACCCAGTCGGACGTTGGTCAGTAACGGGCGTCAGGCAACTGTGAACCAAAGTTTTGACCAAGGTTAGTTATAGCGTGTAAGAAAAGGACATACCAACCAAGGTCGGTTTTACAAAGGTCAACAACATCCTGAAACCCAGTCGGACGTTGGTCAGTAACGGGCGCCAGGCAACTGCGAACCAAAGTTTTGACCAAGATCAGTTTTAAAGCGTGAAAGAAAAGTACATATTTCATTAGTAAATAAAACACTTCAAAGACCAACACCACAAATAATTACAAACACCAACACTAACTACATTTTCTAGCAGCAAACTACAAGCTATAATCTAACAAACTAACATGCATAACATACTAATATGCTAAGGTAGAATCTTTAGTATACAGGGGTACCACCTATATACTAAAGATGCTATTACAGACAGCTAAGGCGAACAGCTAGCTAGGCTGTCAGCCTGAGACTGTGAGACCTCTGCGGTCAGCCCCCGCTTTTATAGCCGACGATCCGTGGTGGGAGGTAAAGGGAGGTGGGGGGGGGGAAGGGGAAGGAGGGGGTTACACTATTGTCGCGACGATATAAAGTGCACATTGATATATTCCAAGTTCGTTAACTGGGTCAAGGTCAAGTAAACTGTTTTGTAAAATAGCAAAGGATTTACCTTTGCTATTTTACTTTTTAAGAAACGCAAGATAGCTCTAAGATCAAACAAGGGTTATAGTTATCCGTTTTACACAACATTCATTGTACAATGATTTGATAAAATGGAAAATTTCCATGTTGGAAGGTGATTGCCATATCATCAAAACACAATACACATCATTTCTGTGTAACGGCCTAAGCTCCATCTCTACTTTTAAGTTAATCCCTCGATACTCAAAAGCAAGGATAGTGAGAAATGCTTCTGACAAAGCAAGCTCAGAAGGAACAAGCCAAGTGTTTACACCTACAGCTTCCATAGCGATATGATGATTTTTACCACGCTGTTGCAGTATATAAAACATTTCCCCCTCCAGTATAATATTTCTCCTTTTTTTCCTTTTAAGTTTTATCTTTGACTTAGTGTAAAATATCTAAGTCCGTTATCTAGGTCAAGGTCGTTGTAACATTGTAAAAAAAGGTGTGGACAACCTATTTACACTCTGCAGCATATGCTACAAATTGTAAATAGGTTGTCCACACTTTTTTTTTTAATTTGGAAAAAACTTTATTTAATTTGGAAAGAATGTTTTTTTTTTTTTTTTTTTACAATTTTCTCCACACAGTGGTTCCTGAATCGCCTCGGATTAGATAGTGCTTTTTCGTAGGGTTTTTGGGTTGACGCATGCCTTTAGGTAATCTTAAAATGTAAAGACGGTCTCCACATTTTAACATGACCTTCAGGAATCCCATTATTTTTACAAAGACGTATTGTTTGTTTTTAGCTAGCCTATTAATCCGAGTCTTAGCTGGTTTCACTGTCGGATGTGGTGAAGAAGGAGAAGCGGTATTTTTTAAATGAAGATTGCACAGTTCTTCATTTAAAGTACACTGTTTTGCACAGCGTTCGCCTTTCTTTGCACCTTTTTTGAACACATAATTACATAGTTGTGCAGGACGTATGCACCTCCTATGCAATGACTTTAATTGATTGAATTTCTCTGAAGGAGATTGAATATTTGTGCAAATTACTGAAGGTCTGGTTGAACTAGTGGAAGGTGGAATTTCAATTGGGGGTCTTGTAAATATTTTAGAGCTTGAGGTGGAGCTTGATCTTGAGGTGGGTGATAAGGAGGAGCTCGAAGAAGACCTTGATCTCGAGGTAGATGATGAGGAGGAGGAGCTCGACGAAGGCCTTGATCTCGAGGTGGATGACGAGGAGGAGCTCGACGAAGACCTTGATCTTGAGGATGAGGGTGAAGGAGAAGTTGAACGTGAGCGAGATGTTGAACGATCCATGATGGGTGGTGAAGTTGTCTTTTCAGGGATGATCAGGGCCATTAAAAGAGCCTGACGAAGAATTGAACCAGCAGCCGAAGTCGAGGGTGATGCAGAAGTCGAGGGTGATGTAGAAGTCGAGGGTGATGCAGAAGTCGAGGGTGATGCAGAAGTCGGCAGTGATATCGGGTGTGACTCCATAGTTCTGAGTGTGAGCAAGCACAAGCAGCAGAATGATCTTACCAGTGATGGGAAGCCTCTTTTATACCCAATATAAGTGGAAGGGGGGGGGATGGAGATAGGCTATGGTTTAAAATATTAATCTTTCTATATGTGACCAGACAAAAGTTTATAAGTCCTGTCAGTGGGTCAAGGTCATCTGAACTTGTTGCCAAAGCGGGGAATAGAGCACAAATTGGTGCTCTATTCCCCGCTCTGTATTAGGGGACAGGGAATTACAAGCAATGATTTTAATAACGAAAAATAAAGAAAAACCCAAAAAAGAAAAAATCACAACAGTTTCTCAGGCTAAGAAAGGTAATGTCAACCGGTTTACATGGCCGTATTGACAAGTCCGGTTTTCAGGGCCGAACCTATTTGTCAGGGGTTAGGAAAGGAGGAGAAACATGTTACTTTGAAACAAAAATAAAGACTTTACCCGCAAATATTTAAACAAATTGAACAGTTAAAGTTTATTTTTCAAAGATCAACCAAGGTCGGTTGTACAAAGGTCAACAGCAAACTGGAACCCAGTCGGACGTGGGTCAGTAACGGGCGCCAATCTACTGCGAACCCAAGTTTTGACCAAGGTAGAATTACAAGGACCGATTTTATATTTACAAGTTATTTTTCAAGGATCAAACCAAGGTCGGTTGTACAAAGGTCAACAGCACACTGGAACCCAGTCGGACGTGGGTCAGTAACGGGCGCCAATCTACTGCGAACCCAAGTTTCGACCAAGGTAGGATTACTAGGACCGATTTTATATTTACAAGTTAAACCCCACGGATAAAAATAGGGACACTTTACCCAGTTTGGATCAATATCCATAAGAAAAGGGAGCTGTAGGGAAGGTACATATTAGTAAATAAAACACTTCAAACACCAACACCAACACAAACATTAATTACAAACACTAACTACATTTACTAGCAAACTACAAGCGTTAATCTAACAATCTACCATGCATAACAAACTAACAAACACATGCAAGGGCGCGGATCTGTTAATTGCGCGTCGGGCCCAACGCACACTTAACAGACCTACGCTGCAGCAGAATGCAACCCAGTCGGACGTTGGTCAGTAAAGGGCGGCAAGCTACTGCGAAGAGACCGCGGACTGCTCCCGCTTATAAAGGCAAAGTGACGTCACCGAAGCGGAAGGGGGGATGTTACGTCACGGGGGGGGATGTTACGTCACAGGGGGGGGGTGACCTTGAACATGACCCAAAGGGGGGGGGAGACCTTGAGGAAGGGGGGGGGGGACCGGTTCTAGAACCTGTCTCAGCTTTCTAACCATATATGGATAGGGCAAGGTTTTACCTTGCGACTCGATTTACTCCTTCCGCCACCTCATTCCAGCTTCAACCATTGACTGGTACACTTCACAGCTCTCGCTCTCTCTCTTCTTACAAAATGACTTCGCCGATAACCAACGAGAAACTGAAAAGGATTAAGGAATCCTTGAAGAAGACAGCTCCGAAGACAAGCGGATTTAAACAACCTTCTTCCCTCAGAATGAGGCTAAAGAGGGATTTTAAAAACCACCCTCTTTACTACAAACAAGGTTCTTCTGGTTCGACTTCTTCATCAACAACGGAACGACACTCTGCCACACGGGATCATCTGGACGTGTTGCAGAAGATGAAGACCTTGACGGAAGACGAATTGGTATCTCCCATTGCAGTTACCAAAACAAAATTCAAACATTTGAGAAGAAACTTCCCGTACAGAGCGGTGCTGAAGAACGGAAGCACCTACTACTTAACTGCCGGTGAAGTTCTCTTTGAGGTGGAATTGCCACGATCAATTCCGGCACCACCAGAAGTGTCATACAAACAGACCTTGTCCTTGGTAAAAGAAGAGAGTAGAGTGAAGTGGACTGTAAAGTAAAATCCCTTACCATCCCACCCTCCCTCCACAAACGGTCCTTTTCAGGACCACCCTAAGCATTTCAAGTTAAGGACTTGGCCTGTACATAGGCAGGAGACTATTAGTCTTATGTTTATGTGCAGCCCACTTTGTGAAAATTTCTAAGTCCCAAGGTCCTTGACCTTGACCTTGACCTTGAACATGACCCAAAAAAGGGGGGGGGGTACACAGTTTGTGCAAAGTATGTCATGTGGGTACTCAAATTACGCGGATTGATCAGACGAACAAGTTGGCGCAAACAGAATTCAGATCCGACAAAGGGTATAGCAGCAACAGCGAAAAACAACTATTTTCAAGGGCAAGCCTAAATAACTTCTTTATTTACGGTTTAAAATATATTAAGTGGGTACTCAAATTACGCGGATTGATCAGACGAACAAGTTGGTGCAAACAGAATTCAGATCCAACAAAGGGTATAGCAGCAACAGCGAAAAAACAACTATTTTCAAGGACAAACCTAAATAACTTCTTTGTTTTTGGTTCAAGGTCTAACATGTGGGTACTTCAATTACGCAGCTTGACAAGGCGAACAAGTAGGTGCAATTTAAATTTAAATCTAACCAACAGTATAGCATCCGTGGCGTAAAAACGATGGTTTGAAGGACAAGGTAACGTTGTGGTGGGGGTAGATGCATATTATACACGATAACGCTACATCATTATTCTTCCAGCTCTTGTCGTATGAACATCTACCTAGACGGTCTGAAAAATGTCGCAGTTTTACAGGAACATGAGGAAGGTGACCTTCAGTAGTCCCCTTGACACTACTTTCTACTTCCCTGACGATGAAGACAGAAGGTCTACACTTTTAGTGGACAATGAGCGGTTTCGTCGAAGAATAATTGAGGTTGAAACACTTTTAACCAGTTGTTTGCTACGCAAAAAGAACCATATGAATACATGCACCGGTTTAGATCATAGTAGCTGTTATACTTATACAGCGTTGAAGCGCAAACATTATTGAGGTTTTTAGTTACGGAGGTAAGGTCTTGACAGTCTAAGAGCTAAACCCTAACTAACACATGTAAACTAGTTATTGTGCGATGTAAAACTTGGTGGGGAGACTGGTGTAGTGGGGGACTGGTGTAGTGGGGGACTACCATCTGCCGCACACTTGCCACCTGCCGCCTGCCACCTGCCGCCGCCCATCTGCTGTCCACCATCTGCTTCGTTCTACTACACTTTTACCCCCACCATTTTGTTTGATACCAAAAACGCTAGCTAGCGAATAGTCAGTACACCTCCGGCTCTCGACCGGTGAACATCGAGCTCTCCGAGACGCTCTTCACAAAATAACAATATCATTTCACTCAAGGTCTGATAGATGTTTCTATTTCATTGACGTCACGTATTCTTTCCTCCTGACAGCAATGAAATGCAAACACCTAACAGAACAGATAGGTGTCAAAAACACAACATGGACTCTGCGCAGGGAACGAAGTATCTACCGTCTTTCTTCAGAAAGCAAAGTGATGGCCGCAACTCGTCCGGATCAACAACATCGATGACAACCAACAACGGGGAACTATTGTAAACATGAATTATTGTAAATAAAATAAAGTAATATTTGTAATATGAATTATTGTTAATAAAATAAAGTAATATTTGTAATTGTTCTACCTCGCACTCGTATCATTCGATTGTTTCATTCGATAATTTTCATTCGATATTTATTATCGATTAACTATCGAATCACAATCGTTTTACGAGTGCGAGGTAGATTTTTTTAAAAAAACTTCACCGTGACCTTGAACTTTGAACTTTTACTCATTTCGTCACAAAACCGCCTACGTCACTGGCTCAGCCTCAGATGACGTCTTTCATGACTCAGCGCTTCCGGTCACGTGACCGGAAGCCATAAATCACTTGGCCCAAAAGTCCCCTTTCCCTACTACTGCCAATGCATCCATAAGCCAAATCCTTCGGTAATTTGTAACCTGGTTAAAGTCACTCTTTTTATGTAATGGGAAACTACTGATTTTTTAAAACTTGTCGGGATTTCACCATTATCTAAAATGCAATTAAATACGTTCAATAAGACTGTTAAAAGTGCGTATGGCGTCTGGCTCCCGTTTATAAAACTCAAACGGAATCAAACCTCAGCGCTTTATTGGTCTTAGCTTTCCCCAGAACCTGCTTGATTTTGTCGATCCTATTAAATTAAACATCCTCTAAGTAAGTTTTGGCAAAAATAACAGGCTGTATAGTTATTAATTACAGGCGGATCTAACAATAATTTAAAATTATCAACTCAATCTCCTGTTTAATATTAGTGCCCACTAAATTTTCAGTCTGCTTTTAAAAGTATTCGCTAAGTCCAAAAATTGCTTCAAATTTTTTATCTCTTAAACAGGACAGTTTTTAGGACCTCTGGGGCCCCGGGCGTATACAAAAATGGGGCCCCCTAACATAAATACAAAGATGTACGAGTATGTAGGTACATGTTTATAACAAAGATATTTTTTCTATTCCTTAATATAATGTTATTGTTTGTAATAGTCTAGCTTTTAATAAATACACCAAATACTGAAATAAATAATAAATTTTAATTCAAAACAATTCGTATTTAATTTTACTTACAACATTCAGTATGGTTTTAGCTATCTTTTAGCTCTCTTAAATCTTTTTAGAATAAGCTAATAATATATTAAGTTAATACACAATAAAAAACATAACTAGTTTTACCAAAAACACTAAGATAATTAATAACAAACAAAATAGCAATATAGAAATATATATGTTTGAATTCGATACACATTAATTAGGAATTCTTTAAAAGTTGTTTTTATCAACATACTGCTGGATAGACTTTATTAAATAGTATTTAATGCAGTATAGACAGTAAAAACTCCTTCTATCTGCATTTCTTGGCTGAAAAATCATCAGTCTTCTTTATATTAATAAGCAAGCACAAAACTTTCCCTCGTTTTCAGCTTGTGCGCATCGTAGGAGGAATTCACGCATGCCGTTAGAAAGGTATTGTCGTATATATGAGCAGAAACCTATTATAATTTACAACGGCCCTCAGTGACTCCCAACAGGCTTTCAAAGTTTCAATGTTAATCTTATGGAAGAACATTTATTGATTAAATTGTATTTTTGACAGTTCTTGATATAACAAATGCCAGCAAAACAACATGAACAAATGTTTCAGACATAATCTATATTTTATAGGCTAAGGAGATTTTTCTGGTACCGATTTCTCTGATATGCGGCATCGTAAAATTATAAAACTTTGCACAATTATTTAGTACGATTAGGGGATGTGTCGAAAGCAAATAATTTTGTGATTCGGTGTTAAGGCTATGCTCGTTTGGCCTTCAAAGTTTACATGTTATCCTTATGGGAACTTGCGTTCTGCTTTTCGCTATGTTTTCCTTTTGATAAATAGCTGAGTTATTCAAATAAATGTGTAGCAGCACAGCAAGAACAGATGATTCATAAATACAAAATATTACTGACTAATGGAATGGTAACACCCTTCTTTTAACTCCTCCGTTTTAACTTTACATTAAAAAATAAACCTGTTTGTGAGGGAGGGTGGAAGAGGGACGGGAAGATGATGAGATGGAGAGGTTTCAGGCATAAATAAAAAGACTACTGATTAGTGGAATGGTAATGCCCTTCTGCTATCCATTTTAACTCCTCGTTAAAAAAATACCTGGTAGTGATGATGGGGGAGGGGGAGGGAGAGCGAAATAGAGAGAGAGGGACAGAAGGATGAGTGCAACAGTACCCACTTTTTTCGTATAGTCGTCGAATTTATACATTTAAAAAATACTTGGTCGAATTTCGGAAATAGGGCGATCTCTCGTTATAGACTGATGCACAGCCAAGGCAACGCAGAGTATCATACTCAGGATGCTTAAAGCTTTTAATCTATCTGGTTTAATGCTAATTCAAAAGTAACATTTCACTTTAAACTTTAAAGTTATTTTTGCGGATACATTTTACATCATCACACTCAAAAATATTCTTACATAGGTTTAAATATTTGAAAGTTTAGTAAAAGTCAGTTATATTGTAGACGTTTGAACATTATTTTCAATTTAAGTTTACGTGATGATGACACAATGACATACTATCTTCATCATTGGCTTTCGTCTCTTCCTACGTTTAAACTGTGTTTGTGTGGGGGGAGGGGGGGAATAATCGGAGAATTCAGTATTGACAACAGTGATATAAGCACACACCCCCCGTAACCCTTACCGAGACCAGGGCAGTGCTGATCGTATTGAATAAATTGATTTAAAACAAACATCTTTACCTTTAAAATATTATCAAATCCATAAATATAATTTGGAAAAACTGAATAAAAAAATAGGCCACAAGATATCCTACCAGTATTATTATATTTGTTGTTAACTGTATTATCTAGAATAACCTCAAATACTTAGGACTACTCAAGTGTTCCTACGTTAACTGACTTTCGTAACCAATTATAATTTTGATACTATTATTTAACGACTTTGTGTTTGGCTGATTGTTCGTAATATTTTATAAAATATCATATTGAGTTTTGTAGGAAAAGAATGACAAACGTAAATCTGCTTTAACGAAACCGAAACTTCCAAGTACGGCAAAGCATGGCCGATATTAAAAATAATTAAGGGACTAGGGGATAGGCTTAAAAATTATAGCTCAAGATCATGATCATGTATTGCCGATTTCAAATATACGATCTAGCAAAATAAGGTTCTCTACATTGCCGTCAGTAGTTATATTTTAGATCTTATCTGGCCTGTTACTGGATTAGGGCAGGTTTATGAAATACGCACACATCATTCAAAATAATGCAAATTAGTGAATGAATTTGGGTTTGAAACTTAGTTTGATTGTATACCTTTTACAACTAAAAATTGAGTGTGTCAGTGAGTGAGGGCTTTGTCTTTATAGGTATAAATAATCAATTAAAATTAAGGTATAAGCATATAATGTTTCAGCCGTATATTAAATGTGAATAGCTAATCACGTGAAAAGTTAAAAACTCTGTTTAGAACTTAATAATTGTAAGCTGACACAGAAATTGATATAGGTCAGATAGATTTATTTTAACCTGAGAAGCGTATGCATAGACATGACAGCAATATATTGTACCTAAAAGTATATAAATGAAAAGCTTCTGGCTTTTGATGCCAGAAACATAAACTTGTAAATGATAACTGATGAATGTTCAACGTTGCCATATTTCATGACGCCATAACATTATAATTGTATACTGACGCGTGAAGGTGGTATATTGAATATACAGTATATCTGAAACAACATGAGTGCTCCTTGCGGCGTTTTCATGAAACTGCATGTCCAAAACACCCAGATAAACTATCTATGTTATGGCGTCACAAACTTCAGGGAAACTAATTAATAACTAATTAATGGGTAAAGCAAAAAAGATAACTCTTATATCATTATGTTCCTTATAGTCAGCTCTTCAATCTTGAGGAGTTTGAGAATTGTAACTTCTTTTTTTCGGAAATAACATGGAAAAACCATATGGCGTCAAATATACGACGCCACATTGTTTTTTGACGCCGCAAAGATAGGGAAAATCTTTCACATTGACGCCACATGAATAGAAAGATATATATATATATATATATATATATATATATATGTCCGTGGGTGCGATAACTCTCGTAAAAATAATCCGATTTTGACGAAATTTGGTATAAGCGTGTAAAGAAGCATTTATGACTTTAAGTTCGAAAACCAGACAGATCGGACTATCCGAAGGGGTATTTTGGGGGGGTTTTGTACCCCATTGGGGGGGTTTTGTACCCCATTGGGGGGGTTTTGTACCCCATTGGGGGGGGTTTTGGTGTTTTGACCATTGCTCTACGTCAAATGGTTACAGAGATATCGAAAGTGCTATACACAGTACGTTGTCCAATGCTATTATTATGGAGAAAAAGAAAAAAATTATAGCTCGTTTATTTATGAACGTATTCTAACAAAACTTGGTATATGGTTTCATCTGGTTGGGGTCTATTGTTATTTTTACAAAAAACCCGATTTTTACCAATAATTCCCGTAGCAGCAAACCTGCGTCCTCAGCCCCATGTTATTCTTATGGAGAATAAGTAAAATGTAATTTATCCCTTAATTATGAACATAAATTAATAAAACTTGGAATGTTGGTTCACCTAGTTGAGTTCTATTGATATTTGCATAAAAACCCATTTTTGTTTTCCTTATTGCAGCAAACCTGTGTACTCATCTCCCATGTTATTCTTATGGAGAATAATCAAAATGGCATATATCGTTTATTTATAAACTTATATTGATGAAACTTGGTATGTGGCTTCACCTAGTTGAGTAATATTGATATTTACAAGAAACCCTATATTTGTTGTTTTTTGTAGCAGAAAACCTGCATGCTCATCCCAATGTTATTGTTATAGAGAATAATTCAAATTTGATATATCGCTTATTTTTGGATATATTTTTATGAAACTTGGTATGCGGCTTTATGTGGTATTAAGACTTATATTTTGCATTGTAAATTCGCTGAGTACGCAGGTTTGCTGCGACGGGGGTATTTAGCTTTACCACTGGTAGATCGACGTTTTCTTCTGATATTACCTCCTTGTTTCTTAGCGGGTTTTTTCCCACGCCTTCTCTCTTTCCTCCTCCAAACGTAGTTTTTGCTTTCATTGCTGCTGTTACTGCTAAAGACGCTGCTTTTTCACCTACACTCGCGTCACTAGATTTTACTCTTTGCCAAGCTTTCTCAGCAAGTGCTCTATCTGCTATTGATCTATTTTTAGTATCACCAAATTTGGAATACGCTATATAGTGCTGTTTACAAGCCTGATCGAGCTTATTTATTCCAGGATCTCCTCTAGCAAGACGTTTCTTTAATTTGGTTCCAGGACCACAATATTGATATCCTCCAGGTAAATGTAATTCCACAGGTAATAAATCAATCGCCTTGTTAACTATAGCTCCAACTGGTTTACTCGATAGAGAAAATGCTGTTGATGCTATTCCCCTTCCTCTCTGTAATCTCTCTCGATTATGACTGATGCGTTTAACCCTCGACATGACTATTTATAGCAAAACCTACAATCAGTAAGTGCACTCTATAAATATTTTACAATGAATGTAATATCAGTTTTGGTTTCTTATATTATATACTGTTTAAAATCCATTTATTATATAGAAATGGATTTATTAATTAAATGTAGACATATTAAATAGAAGTAGTAAAAATTGAAATAAGGTGTAATTGAAGATGTTCCGGATGTTTCTCCGCTGGTGATGGTATCGTTGTCTTCGGTAAAATGAATAAACTTTAAATAGTTGTCATGTTTCCTTAGAAACTTGCCTTTTAATCGTTGGTAATTGAATAACACATCCCAGTCTAGTTTATCTTTAAAATTGTCAATGTAATTCTCAGAGGGATTTTGATATTTACTTATTACTTCCCAACAGTTATTAAAATTTGATGTCATCTCTACCAGGAAGTCTTCTGTAAACAGTTGTCTTTGTAAAATATGGATCCAGTTAACTCTGTGAAAATAAATTCTTAACATAGTCATTGTGAATAGGTAGTGTATGGAAAGTTGTTCCCAATCCATATATCTATCAAACCGTTGAACAAAACCATCTGTCAACACTCCTTGGAGAAATCTCGGTTCTTGAGATATTAAACTCCACGCAGTAATATTGGATTCCATCATCCTCTTTGTATCGGCTCTCGAATATGACTGATGCTTTATCCCTTTTCATGGGTATTTAAATTTTTTTCTCTTATGTAATCTTCATCGTTTTCTGTTGGTTCATTAATCACATTCACTTTTTCCCCATTTCCTAATGTCTTGACTTTAGAAGACTCAGACGGTTTATCTCGTTGATTAGGTTTCTCTGGATTGTGTATCTTTTTACAGTTTAAATAATTGTGTCTGTCAACATCTGAAGCTGCAGTTCTTCCTGAAGCCCGATGGATATATTTAAATTGAGCTTCACCAAACCTGTGCAAATGTTTTTCATATTCTGTAGTCCAATTCTTGTGTACGATATCAAACATCTTCTTATTTACAGCGTCTCCATCCTGCTCACAATCACCTACATTTGATAATTTTAATTTTTTTACATCATAGCTTGTGTCAGTTTCATTCCTTTTGTAAATCATTAACAATTTTAGAGTAGCTAAATTGACTGCTTCACCATCGTAAACGGGATATTGTATATCGCTTAACCTTTTACCGGAAAACCACCAATGATCTTCGTGTACAGTTGGGGTTCTTTTTTACATGTACTGTACCGTAACCGCCTCAGACGGCATTAGCGGATCACCAACATTTTGAATTACTTTTCCTTAAAAATTATAGTTGCCGTCAGGTGTTAAAGGAAACCCAGCTCTTTTTTCACTATATCCAGATTTTACTCCAAACTCGGAATACCGTCCAAACTTGTCCACATCATGATGTAACTGAATCGCTATAGTTTAGGTTCTTATATATATATATATATATATACGTATACTGAACAATAATTCCTTGTTTTCGCAGTTCATCGACCAAAGCTACCCATTCGTTTTCTAAACCAGTGTACCCGGCTTCCATAGCTTCATGTAATAACCTCATTCGATCATCTAACTTATTTATATCGTTGTAATATATTATATTAGTTTTATAAAAATTGTTCAATAATCCCCTCCTAGATGTGGTAGCATCAGTTGTTTTCTCTTTTTATGCAAAACATTTAATTCAGCAGAAGATAAAGCTCTTCTTTTAATTTGAGCTTTTTTTGATTTCGAGGGGAAAAGACTAGATATAATACTTGTATATTTTATTGACCGATTTCTATGAATAGGTAGGTCTTTGGAATACTTTTTTCTATGTGCATTTGTATACTCTCATATATTTTTAAACAATTATAAATCATTTTTAGTATATTTACCAGGATTATTTTTAAAGATGAGTTCAAACAAACCTGTTATACCTTTATATTTCTTACCATCAATAACTATATCATCATTTTCGTTTATATCTAACTTGCTATCTCCAATCCTCTATTCTAGCTCCATATGTATGATAATTTCGATTAGCATGTGTGCCATGTAACATTTTTAATGTAAATTTTCTTCCAAGTGTTCCTTTAAACATAATATCTGTGCCTAATTTGCTTAAGTTGGATGGGTTAATATCCTCTTCTTCTGCTCTTGTATCTTCTACACTTGTATCTTCTGTACTTGTATCTTCTGCAACGTCCTTTTTCCTTAAATCTTCTATATCTCCGCTTTCTTCATACTCGTCGCTTTCTTCAGATGTTTGTAACTGGCCAAAACTTTTATCATTCTGAAATTCTTCTTCATATTTGGAAATTGGTAGCATTTTGTCTCGTTCGAAGCGAATTGAAGGTCTTTCCATATTTTGTGCTAATCGCTTTAAAGGTTCAGTAACAGGTTTGAATGTTGTTTCTAAAAATTGCTCTCTTTCATTTATACCTGATTTTAAAGCTCGGTTTTTCGTCTAATAGAATCACTAAGTGATTTTATTTCCTTTAATAGATTTTCCTGGTTAACCATCTTCACACCTTGACGACTTGTACAGTAATACCGCTAATCAGTGTAGTAAAACAAATTTATCAAAACCTATTCTATAACGACCATCTTTTATAGCTTGATCTTTCATAATAACCAGAAATCCATACTTTTCCGCCCATGCTTCTCCGCAAAGCTCTTTAAACTTTTCAAATGGCATATCCGCATTCACATGATCGTTATATATATGTTTTAGGTTAGTATCATCTGGTTTAAATACAATTAAAACATTTGCATTATCTCTGATAAGTTGTTTTGGGATTTTGCTATAAGTTTGTCCTATATATATGCTATCGATGTTATTATGTATTCCCATGGCAAAGTAGTTTCTAATAGTATCCTGATTTTCACAAGATACATCGTCAAATATAAATACAGAATACGGTTTCGTTTCGTTTGGTTGCATAATGCTATCACCAGCGTTAAATTTGTAAAAATTAATATCAGACACATCAGATAGGATTTTATCCAGCAATTGATACTTTGGTTGTTGTAGAGACTTTGAAAAAAAATATAGGTTATTAAACCTTAATCCCTGCGGATTAGTGATCAAATTAAAGACAACATTGGTCTTTCCACAGTTTGAGGGACCACTTACTATACATCGAACAGTGTTTGGTAGTAAACTACCGTGTTTACCATTGTTGATTTTAACGTTATCCACAGTTAAATCAACTATGTTATTAATATTGAATCGGTCTTTATCATGAACAATCTCCATCCTTTTCAAAGGTTAACGATGAAATGAGTTGCTTGCACTAAACCAAGTCCTTTATAGGTATCCATGAATCCTCAGTTTTGTTAAACCCCAACCACCGCACTTTAACGGCGTCCTTTTTTCTTTGTAACACTTTTTCAACAAGATATACATCACCTACTGTTGATTTTAACATTTCATGTCCATAAAATGCACCTTGCAACAAATTTCCTTTGTTATCTTTTAAAATTTACGTCTCAGGTAGAGTCGGTTGCACTTTATACACTGTAAAGACTTCATTCGTCCAATTGGGAAGGTATTTCTTGGTAAACACTCCCTTATATTTACTAATCCGTACTTTATCACTTACATTAAATTTTCTTGGTTGCATCCTTTCTACTTTAGGCTTTGTATTTATCTTTATGCGTTTTAATACATCTTTTGCATTTTTACGATTTACTTTGTTAGGTTTCATACCAATAGTTCTATGAAACCTGTTGTTATAGTCATTTATTAATTGTGGTAAGACACCATACCATACGTAAGAACCTCTTTTTGAAAATTGTTTATACAGTGCTCCTTTTAAGGTTCTATTGAATCTTTCTACAATAGCTGCTTTTTTCTCTGAATTTGTAGAATAATGATTTATTTTATATTTCTTCATTAACTCTGCAAAGTTTGTATTAAAGTATTCCGTTCCATCATCAGTTTGTAAATATTTAATTTTGATTTATCTCTTATTATAGCTATTTCCATGGCTTGTGTTACGCTTTTACCAGTCTTGTCCTTTAGAGGCAAAGCGTCTGCAACCTTTGTAAAACAATTAATAATTGTGAGTATATATTTAAATCCTTTGTTTATTCTGCTATGCGGTCGCATTTCAATTAAATCCGCTTGATATAAATCATTTATCCCTTTTATAACAGTATTTCTTCTTGGAAAATGTATTCTTGCAGGTTTATGAAGTTCATCAACAATTTTCTCTTTTAGATCCGTCATGATGTTTCTGCTAACACAGCTACGATAGTATTAAATATTCATTTTTAATACATGACCTTATATAGGTCAAGGTCATTCAAAACTAATGTATAAAAGGGGGAACACAGCAAAATACTGCTGTGTTCCCCCTTTTATACGGAAAGGAAAAGGAAAAGGAATGTAGGACGATGAAAGGGATACTCGTCAATAGGGTTGAGGGAATAGTGGCCGAATGGTAGAGTGTGGATGTTGTCTGCAAGGATGTGTCGTTTATCATCATTTGAAAAGAGAGCTTTTTTTACTTCCGTCACGCTGTACAGCTGATGGTTGAAACTTCTGATTGTGTTGAATTTTGCTGTTACATCTTGATCCTCAAATAAACATTTCTTATAGTGATTAAAATGCACATTCTTCTTTAAATACAAACTTTTTACTCCTTTAGCTTTCTTAATGACTTGGTTTTCATTTAGTTGTAAAGAATATAATTTTGACATTAGTGCAACAATTTCTTGAAGTATAACACCATTGGCTTCATTTTTAAATTTGCCAAGCACTTTTTTGTTTCTGTCGTTGTCGTAGTTTGGATGATCTTTTGGATAGTCGGAAAAGTCAAAGTCGTTTTTGTAATCAAATGTCCGAAGGTCTTCATACATGTCGTTAGTAATTATCCAATATATAAAAGCGTCTGTATCCATATAAGAGATGCCGATGTTTTCTCGACCATAAAAGGAGACCATCTTATTGTAATGAAAATCGTACATATGAGTTTTGGAGATATCCAGGATTGACATTCCTATATACAAAGGACGATCCATCTTCACACTTGTTTTCTTCATAGATACAGCTACAAGATTCTCATTAATAATTATAGATGTATTAAAGTTCGGCTGTTGTACGAGTTTCTGTAGTTTGTTTGGATCTGTAATAAGTTTAAAATTTTGATGTCTTCTTTTGTTTTCTAATGTTTTACCGAATATCGCATTGTTCATTAATTTAAAAAAGTCTTTTTGAAAGGCTGATGTAGCGGCTGCTCTTCTGGTAGTATTCGAGTATATGTACGGTTTCAACCAGCACGATTGGGAAAATTCCACAGCTCTATTAATTTCAGTAAGACGTAAACCTAATTCGATAGCTTGTTGAACAACCCAATAGTGAGCTTCGTATCGTTGTTTATTGTTAAGGGTCATCATTAACAGTTGGTGAAATTTCTGTTCTTGCAAGGAGTGGAAGGTCATAATGAAGATCGTGTAAATGTTCTTCAAAGTCGCAATCCAAAATATATCCGATATCTCCATGTTTTGGAATTTGTGAAATATCGCCAATACAGTCGGGATCAACCCACTTAAAGTTGTCAAATGGAAGTGGGTTCGACATGGCCCATCCATACAGATTATTCGCGTCGAAATATCCCAAGTACGTTGAAGGTTTCTCTTGATCATGGTCAGGTAGATATTTGTTGTTGGCTTTAACATGTCTCGTCACGCTTTGAGTTAATCCACCTCTAACACCCGACTCAACCATTAAAACCATATCTTTATCTGTTAACAGCTGGAGTTTGCATTTTGTTTCTTTCAGCATTGCTTGCCAAGCTAATCCTGGAGAAGTATACGAATGTAGAGGGTCCAAACCGTATGCTGCAAAACAGGTTCTTCGGAATTCTTCCATAACATCACAGAGAAGAGTCGCGTCAAGTTTTACATAAAAGTCTGAGTATTCTCCTAAAGTCTTTATACCCAACTCGTTCCATACTCGACATGCGTGTTGATAGTCTTCAAGTGAAATTTCCGAATCATTAAGTTTGTTGTTAAATTGTTCTGGTGGAGGAAGTGAAGTTTCATTAAATCTATGCAGTCCATCGATGTAATCGTAGGGGAAGACTCCTTTTCGAAGAACCAGATCCATTTTACTACTGGGTACAATTTTGCTTGTTTCTATCAGATCTTCTCTTTTTAAATTATCAGTTAATTTCATTAGGCTAGAAGGCGTAAATCGAAACGAATCAATAAACCAAAGTTTTATTTTGCCAACCTTTTTAGAAAAACTTATAAATTTTTCCATTGTTGTTGCCAAAACATCTATTGCTCCATCATCTCTTCCTAACTCCGGGATTATGAAATGAGAATCATATCCACTATGGTTATGTAGAACAACGGGTATAAAAGATGGAACTTTGTAATTTAAGTTGCAAGCGTTACAGGCTGCACCTCTGTAGGCTCCTGTAAGATGGTCGTGATCACGCACTTTATCGTTATCTGGTGTAAATAGGTTATTACACAGATAACATGTTGTAGCAAAATTGTGATGTTGAAGTTGGTGTTCTTCCATAGGTTGCATTGGTATTTTAATTTTGTAGATTTCTTCCACCTTAGAGGCGATGTAATACAAATCATCTACAAAGTGTTTCGCTGCTTGTTCACCGCGATAAATCTTTGGAGCAGATGATAGTCCAAATTCTTGAAGATGTTCTTCAGACAGCGTGGATTTTGTTAATATACAATAACTGTTTGGTGCATGTTTTTGATATTTGCTTCTTTTTGTGATATCCTCTTCTTGTTGTTCAATTGGAAGTAAAGATGCTTCGAAATCCGCGTACACAGCAAATGGAACAGGGTATTGTTGATTTACTTTGTCAAATCTTATCTGCGCTCTGCTAGGATGCGGCAATTTAATTCTTACTTCATACTTTCCACTACATATCCTTTGATGTTCCACTAACCATTCTGAACCTCCTCTTCTTAATTCTTTGTTTACATGACAAAAACATCTTTTACAAATTGTTTTCTTTTCTTCATGTTTAGATAATTGTTTAGAAACAAGAGCTTCAAACTTTTTAATGTAAACATAGTGGGATATATCTCCTTCAGTGATTAATAGCAAATCCGTATGATCTCTGCGCTCAATAGGTGTTATTCGCAAGGGGTACACATTTTTAGACGAATCTAAGCCAACAATGTTGACCGAAGCTGAATGGTTTTGCTTTTCAAATTTCGATATATCAGTTATTGCAACAGGGTAAGTCATTCCCTGGAAATTATACTTGTGTTGAACTTCTTCATATGCTTGACTTGGTCTTTCCGGATAGCTTTTTACATATTTAGCCAACATAACATATTGAAAACATTCTTTATTTTCATTTTGCACGTTGATACAGGATTTGGTATTCATAATTGTTTGCGGTAGAGGGATATAGGTACTTCCTCTCATTCCATAACCGTGTTTATGAACTCTAACATCCAGACTTGTTATACTTAATAAAGTCCATCCAGATCCTCTTCCTTCATGCTCTTGTATTTTCGTTAAAAGTTCCTCAAAACATTCTGTTACGATCTTTTCAATATCTGACGCAGCCATGATGGTTCGGTTTTTTGTCATGATACCTCTTGGTGATGTTTCGTTTTGAATGTTAGTGAATATAGCATCTAGCAACAGTCCAAATTTGATAAAATTTAAACTTTTTTTTTCATTCTTTAGTGTTTTGGTTACTAATTCTTTGGCGTTATGTAGAAAGGTTTCAAGTTGTAATTTTACGTTGTCAATTTTAAAATGTGTTACTACCTTACCAGGTAGTGCTTGAGCGTTTAGTTCCACATCTGCAGCTGTTGATGTTGAAGGTCGGTGAAGTGTAGACATAGCAGCTGTTGATGATGAAGGACGGTGAAGTGTAGACTAGCAGGCGTTGAAGTCGATGTTGATGGTGTTGATGTTGAAGGACGGTGAAGTGTAGACATAGCAGGCATAGAAGTGAATGTTGATGGTGCATATTGAATAACACTTGGTCTGGAATGTTGGTGTTGATCTAACATTCGATTTATTTATTTCAATTCTTCTTCTTCATATTTTTCATCTTGGTTGTTGTTATGTTTTAGTTCTTTATGAATCATTAAAAAAAATGCATCCTTAAATGAAGACTTACAAATGTCGCAGTAATGCATAATGTAGGTGCGATCTCCGCAAGGGTCAACACAATAATGAAAAACACTGCAAATGCCCCTCTATTTATACCCTAGCAAGAGTGGTGGGGGTAAGTATTAGGTTAAGATTACAATATTTTACATTTTCTATTTACTATTGTAGCTGGAGTCTACAAAGTTTTGTACTTAGGTCAAGGTCATTGAGCATATTTGCCAAAACGGGGAATAGAGCAGTAAATGATTTCATTTTAAACCATAAACTGATCTATTCCCCGCTCTGTATTTAACAATAACAATTTTCTCCAACAGGAACATTTAAAAGATTTTAAACTTGGATGTGAAGTCGGATTGTACACATTGCATCTCGATCAATTAAAAATGTCATAAAACAATAGGGATCTTCAGTTGTAGATTCATCTTTAACATATTCAATAGTCAACATTGCCGAACGAAGATCTTGTGGAATTACGTCGACTTTTATGAGTCGCCTTTCGAGTTCAAACCGTTTTGTTATTGATGTAAGTTTTATCACATCATCGATATCGAGGAGGGGAAAGCTGTAGCAAACGGAGTTTCCTGGTGGGTTCATCATGCCGATGTGATAAATATACACTGTTGCATCGTCTTTAAATAGACGTTCCCCCACCATTACATGTATAAGTTACCCCACTTTTTCAGTCATATAAATGGGTCAAGGTCATACAACGATATTACCAAAACGGGGAATAGAGCAGTAAGTGATTCTCACTATAACCACAAACTGATCTATTCCCCGCTTTGTATTTCAAGTAAACTAATTGAAGACAACAAAAACTTATTCAGATTCTTCCGATGATAATGATGATGATGAGCTCATATCACTAAATAAGCGACGACGAACACAAAAGTTCCCTGTGACTGGATCTAGAACTACATCATCGATATTAATACTGCTTGGAGGGGTTTCACTATCAACAAGGTCCATTTCCTCCAAACAGAGCAACTGATGATGACATTCTGGTTCATTATCATCGTCGTCGTCGTCGTCAGTCAACAGCTCCAACAGCTCCATCTCTCCAAGATATGGTTCACTGCTAGCAAACTCACTCAGTAGTTCAAGATCACTAAATAGTTCACCTTCCATCTCTGAATCCTCTTCGTCTTCATCTTCGATTATATTTACTGGAATATTTTGAATCAATTCCAGTATAGTCTTCTTAGAAGGGAAAATGTTATCTCTGGGCGACATGATTCCAAGTAGCAGACTGATTTTACCACTAATACGAAACCACCTTTTATACCTGATTCCTGTGGTGGTGGGGGTAAGTGTTGAAAGTGCAAGTGGTAGGGAAAAGTGATAGGGAAGAGGTATTATTGTAACACAAATGATTAAGTCCTGTAAGTGGGTCAAGGTCACCTTATCCTATTACCAGAACGGGGAATAGAGCAGTAAGTGATTCTTATTCAAACCTCAAACTGATCTATTCCCCGTTCTGTATCCCCCCTTCGGCCTTTTATGTAGTTTATGAGGTTGTGTAATAAAGGCACAGGATGTAGCCTTCTCGTAATAATTGGTCAATTTTTTTCTTCAAAGGGATTGGTTTTACATCTATTTTTACTTCTTCTGTTCCACGAATACCCAATCCTTTGACCTGAACATGTTGGTACTCCGTTAACAGTTGGTAAACACGCTGGATAAAAGTATCCGCTTTTGCAGTAGAGTCAATATAGTGGAGTTATACCATGGTAAATGCTCTCTTGATGCAATTCAGAACCAAAGTGATAATTATCTCTGCAACATCGGGCTTATATATCCATCGTTTTTTTTTTTGCTTTAGTTACAGGTTTGGAACAATATAAAATGTTATGTTAATGTTCCATCCCTTATCGACTAACCTTACCATATTGCCAAAGATTTTATATAACTTTCTACTATAGTTTGTTTTAAATGCTTCATTTTCACTACTATAAACTTCACCTGTTGGTCTCCACATGTACAATTGACAACTAACCTCTATATCAAGATACCGTAGCAGTAATCTCCTTACAGCAAGCAGCTGATCAATGTTTTCGACCCGTCTACTAACTATTATAGTTGCTGCAGAGATAGAAGGAGTGGTTGCACTCATTTTCAGCAGAGTACTAATTTTTACCAACGATGGAGAACCTCCTTTATACTTAGTTTAGGTGGTGGTGGTGGGGGTTAGGAAGGATTTTCATTATTTTTTATCAAACGAATATTTTCTAAGTCCAAAGGTCATTTACACCTGTTGCCAGAACGGGGAATAGAGCAGTAAGTGGTTCTTACTTTGACCGCAAACTGATCTATTCCCCGTTCTGTATTCTTCCGTTCAGTGTTTCCAAACCATCTTTAGTCAGTTGAAACAAATTGATCAATTTCGAATGTTAGAATTTCATTAAGGATTTTTTCTATTGCATCATCACCATCATCAAGAAAAACTTTTTGTAGAGTTGAGTTGGAGATTGGTTGATCAGGCAGTTGAGGCGAAGTTAATGGTTTTTCCAACTCCATTTGTAGGGTTTTAATGTATTTTGTCGCGTATTGTATAATTGATAATCTTGACATTTTTGGATTAACAAATGATAGTTTTGAATGTAGTAACTTATATGCTTTATTTAATTTTAGCAGCCTTTTCTGCTCTCGGGCATTTCTAGGCTCTCTATGTAAGTTGGATGATCCAGCTTGACTGTCCATAGCTGACTAATTACTAAGTTCTGGAGCGGTCGCTTAAATACCCCGCTTACCTATACCATTAGAGTGGGGGTAGGTAGTAGAGGGGGGTTGGTAGTAGAGAAGGAATGTTTTATTTAACATATCTATCCTATCCGCAGATTTTCTAAGTCAGTGAGTGGGTCAAGGTCGCCTGAACATATTGCCAAAACGGGGAATAGTGCAGTAAGAGGTTCTCACTTTGACCTCAAACTGATCTATTCCCCGCTTTGTATTTCAAAGGACTTTAGTTTTTTTTAAGATAGTTACTCGTCCTGATCTTCATCCATGAGGAAGATTTGTTTGTAAGCTGAAGGTTCTTCAGCGAAAAAATGTTGATCCGCTAACTCATCCTCTTTAAGAAAAACAGCTTCAAAAGGTGGAGGGATGTGTAAGACTTGTTTGTGAATTGAGGACGGTTCTTGAAGCTGCGATTGAAGGTTTGCAATGTATTTTATTGTCTTTTGTATAGTGGTTAATTTAGAATCATACGGATTGGAGGATGGTAATATGCTTCTTAATACTTTATAACGGTCAGCGATCCTTGCTCTCATTTTCCGAAAACTAGCATTGTTTCTCTCGGTTTTGAGAGATCTCGAGTTTAAGTTTGGCGAAGTATTACCAGTCTCTGGAAGAATGTGGGATAGAATCATAGCCTGGACAAGTATCGATGGAACAGCAAAAGATGGGACAACAGAAGATGAAACAGTACAAGAAGAGGTGGCAGAAGTTGGTTTTCTGATGTGCTCCATGGTGACCGAGGTGAGCAAACACAAGCAGCAGACTGATTTTACCATCGATGAGGTGTCTCTTTTATACCCACGGGAAGTGGTGGGAGTGGAAATTTTAGAGACGAAATATTTTTGTAAGAAATACATGAATATATATTTTAATGTTTTTTTTTACCAAACGAGAATTTCCAAGGTCATCTGAACAAGTTGTCAAAACGGGGAATAGAGCAGTAAGTGGTTCTCACTTGGACCGCAAACTGATCTATTCCCCGCTCTGTATTTTAAAGTAAACAATAAATCTTCTCACTACTGAGCAGCCTTTGTTCTTTGAAGCTCAAGTTCTAAGTCTGCAACCAGGCGAAAGTCTGCATCGTGCTCCTCCCATTGTTCAGGAGAACACGGTTGACACACCACTTTGTAAAGGCTTACCTCATCGCCTCATTATACTCCTCCAGGATAACATGATAGGGTCTTGGTTGCTGCGTTGTAGACTGCATCGATGATGTAGTTTGTTGCGGTTGTGACTGAGCATCATTCTCCGCAACCTTATCAGTTTTATAAACCTCAGTCATTTCAGCAGCCTCAGCAATCGCGTACAACTCCTCTTCGCTAATTTTCTTTTCCCATGTGTTGCTGTTGACGCTCATGACGATACAACTAATAATTATATTCCTAATCGCTCGCTTAAATACCCGCTTACCTCCTCTCCTCTTTACTGTTGAATAATATTTTTAGTATAATATTTCTCCTTTTTCCTTTTAAGTTTTATCTTTGACTTAGTGTAAAATATCTAAGTCCGTTATCTAGGTCAAGGTCGTTGTAACATTGTAAAGAAAGTGTGGACAACTTATTTACAATCTGCAGCATATGCTACAAATTGTAAATAGGTTGTCCACACTTTTTTTTTAATTTGGAAAAAACTATTTTAATTTGGAATACACTTTTTTGATCTTTTTTATTTTAATGTTTTCCACACAGTGAAACCTGAATCATTTCGAATACATTAGTCTTGTTTGGTAAGTTCTTTGACGTGGAGGTCCATGGCTCTAGGCAACTCTACATAGTACAATTTACCTTCACATTGAACCACCACCTTTGCAAAGCCTTTTGATTTAAAAAAAATGTATCGTTTATTTCTACAAAGCCTATTAATTCAAATTTTGGTCGGTCTCACTGTTGGATGCGGTGTAGAATGAGAAACGGTACCCTTGTGATTTTGTTTTAAATGTAATCTGCATTCTTCTTCATTTAAAACACAAGACTTAGCACAACGTTCCCCTTTCCTTGCACCTTTTTTAAAACTGTAGCTGCATCTTGGTGCAGGAAGTATAGACTGCCGTCTCAAGGCTTTTAATTGTTTAAATTTCTCTGAAGGAGGTTCGTTGTTAATGCAGATTACTGAAGGACGGGAAAGAACACTTGAAGAAGATGTAGAAGTTTTGGTGGGAGAAGGTTGTAGACTTGCAGATGGTGTTGAAGAGCCTGGTGTAGAAGGTGGAAGAATGCTTGCCAGCGCCTGCTGAAGAAGCGAAGGAGCTGGTGAAGCCAAAGATGGTACAGGTGTTTGCTCATCCTTCCTCGGTGATGGAGAAGGTGAGCAAGAAGTAGCCGAAGATGAAGACGATGAAGAAGATGAAGAAGATGAAGAAGCTGACGGGGGAGCAGCGAGGTTTTCTTGAAGTGGTTGCGGTCGTGGTGCAGTCTCTTCAGAAACAATACACGATAAAATCAACGCCTGCCAAAGAATGGAAGGAGCTGGTGGAGCAGATGACGGAGCAGGTGAAGAGTGCTCAACTTTCTTTGGCAAAAGTTGCTTCCTGTGGTCAGACATCTCGGGAACAGAAACGCACTCGTGATGTGTAAGCAGCAGAATGATTTTACCACTGGTGGAAACCCTCCTTTTATACCCAGTTGTAGTAAGGGGAAAGGGAAAAGAAGAAGGGGGGGGTTAGGTTAGGGAAGAAATATTGTTTTAATGTTTTACCAAACGAAGATTTTCTAAGTCCCTTTAGTAAGTCAAGGTCATCTGAACGTGAAGCCAAAGCGGGGAATGGAGCATAACATACTGCTCTATTCCCCGCTCTGTATTTGGGAAGGGGGGCAAAAGACAACAAACAAGAGACTGATTTTTAACAAGAGACTGACTTTATATTTTACAAAGGTTTCTCGGGCTAAGATGGGTAATGCCAACCGGTTTACGCGCCGTATTGACACAAGGTCGGTTTGCGCGCCATACCTTAGAGGGGTTAGGAAAAGGATGAGAAGCAAGATACATTACTTTGAAAATAAAGACTTTACCAGCAACTATGTAAACAAAATTAATCAGTTATCGTTACTTTTACAAGAACAGCCGAGGTCGGTTTTGCAAAGGTCAACAGTATCACTGAAACCCGGTGGGACGTAAACCCAAACACCCGGCGTCAGGCTGCTGCGAACCCAAGTTTTGACCAAGGTTGTTGAGGGACCTGTAGGGCTGGGAGTACATATGTTATTAGTAAATAAAACACTTCAAACCGATACCAAACACTAACATATATTAGACTAACTACATTACCTAGCAGCAAACTACAAGCGTTATCTAACATGCTTAAACAAACTAACTAAACATGCAAGGGCACGGATCTCTTAATTACGCGTCGGGAACAACGCACACTTAACAGACCTACGCTGCAGCAGAGTGCAACCCACCGGGACGTATATCCAAACAACGGGCGGCAAGCTACTGCGACGAGACTGCGGACTGCTCCCACTTATAAAGGCAAAGTGACGTCACCGAAGCGGAAGGGGGGAGGTCGAAGGGGGGGTGACCTCGAACATGACCCAAAAAGGGGGGTACGTCACGGGGGGGATGTTACGTCACGGGGGGGTTGTGTCGTCACAGGGGAGGGGGAACCGGATGTAGACCGGTCTTTAGCTTTCTACCCGTATATGGAAATGTCACGGTTACACTTGGCGACCCGCTTTGCTCCGTCTGGTACCTCATTCCAGCTTTGCCTTGCGAACTGTATACACCTCTCTGCTATGTCTTCTCCCATCACAACCGAGAAACTGCAACGTTTGAAGGAGACTTTGAAGAAGTCTTCGGAGAAAAGGAGCGGTTTCAAAAGACCTAGTTCTTTTAGGTCTTGTATACAAAGAAATTTTCGGAACCACCCACTTTACTTTGATCAACGGCCTTCGACGTCTTCCACATCTCTGCCATCGACATCGCCTCGCCGTCATCGCCTCGACCTTCATCGCCGCCTCCAACTGTTGAGGAAATAATGAAGAGGACGGCTACGGTGAAACTTACCGAGTTGGTAACGCCGCTGGAGTCTGTCACCGTCAAGTATGCTCAGTTGAAATTGAACATGGAGTATTTATTTGTGGGGAAGATCGGCGATGATACCTACTCCAACACCTCTTTGGCGGCCGTTACATCAAGGTCCACCTTCCAAGGTCCACTCTGCCACCTCCTGAGACCGAGTGCGACTTGTTTTTGGTACGGCAGAAGGGTCAAGTAAAGTGGGTTACAAAGAAATAAAGTAAACACTGTCTACCGCTCCTTATCCACCATCTCCTTCAAACACAAACGGTCCTTTTCAGGACCACCCTAAGCATTTCAAGTTAGGGACTTGGCCTGTACATAGGCAGGAGACTATTAGTCTTATGTTTGTGTGCAAGCCCACTTTGTGGAAATTTCTAAGTCCCAAGGTCCTTGACCTTGACCTTGACTTTGAACATGACCCAAAAAAGGAGGGGGTACAAAGTTTGTGCAAAGTATGTCATGTGGGTACTCAAATTACACGGATTGATCAGACGAACACGTTGGTGCAAACAGATTTCAGATCCAACCAAGGGTATAGCGGTAATAGCCATAAACAACTATTTCGAGGGTCAAACCTAAATAACTTCTTTATTTACGGTTTAAAATATATTGAGTGGGTACTCAAATTACGCGGATTAATCAGACGAACAAGGTGGTGCAAACAGAATTCAGATCCGACAAAGGGTATAGCAGCAACAGCGGAAAAACAACTATTTTCAAGGACAAACCTATATAACGTCTTTATTTTTGGTTTAAGGTATAACATGTGGGTACTCTACTGACGCGTCTCAGCAAGTCCAACAAAAAAGTGCAATCAAAATTTAGATCCGACCAAGTGTATAGCAGCAACAGCTATTCTTTGAAAAATCAACTATTTTCAAAGACAAACCTAAATAACTTCTTTGTTTTTGGTTCAAAGTATAACATGTGGGTACTTCAATTACGCGGTTTGACAAGACGAACAAGAAGGTGCAATCTAAATTTAAATCTAACCAACAGTGTAGCATCCGTAGCGTAAAAACGATGGTTTGAAGGAGAAGGTAACGTTGTGGTGGGGGTAGATGCCTATCATACACGATAACGCTACATCATTATTCTTCCAGCTCTTGACGTATGAACATCTACCTAGAGGGTCTGAAAAATGTCGCAGTTTTACAGGAACATGAGGAAGGTGACCTTCAGTAGTCCCCTTGACACTACTTTCTACTTCCCTGACAATGAAGACAGAAGGTCTACACTTTTAGTGGACAATGAGCGGTTTCTTCAAAGAATAATCGAGGTTGAAACACTTTTAGCCAGTTGTTTGCTACGCAAAAAGCACCATATGAGTAGTGGGGGTTTGTAGGTTCTGGGCCAAGCGATTGACAGCTTCCGGTCACGTGACCGGAAGCGCTGAGTCATTAAACACGTCATCTGAGACTCAGCCAGTGACGTAGGTGGTTTTGTGACGTAATGAGGGAAAGTTTAAAGGTCAAAGTCACTGGGAGGGTAATTTAAAAAAGTACTACCTCGCACGCGTAAAATCCGATTGTGATTCGATAGTTTTCATTCGATAAAATATCGAATGAAAACAATCGAATGAAGCAATCGAATGATACGAGTGCGAGGTAGTACTATTTCATTTATTACTTTAATGTTTACATTTCTTTTTATTTACAAGAAGTTATGTTTACAATAATTTATGTTTACAATAGTTCCCCGTTGTTTGTCGTCATCGATGTTGTTTATCCGGAGGTGCGACCATCATTTCGTTTCCTGATGAAAGGCGGTAGATACTTTGACCCCTGAGCAGAGTCTATGTTGTTTGTTGCGATCAGTTCTAAAGATAAACTGTAGCCATTCGCTAGGAGAAGTCTTAACTCCTCTTTAAAAACCTCCAGGTTCGTAGAAGTTGATAGATAAATAGAGTCATAATAAATACATCGAATATTGAGTGACATGATAATGTTATTTTGTGAAGAGCGCGGAGAGAGGATGATGTTCACCAGTCGAGAGCTGGAGGTGTACTGACTATTCACAAGCTAGCGTTGCAATCGTACCAAATGGTGGGGGTAAAAGTGTGGTGGGGCGGAGCAGTTGGCGGACGGCAGATGGTAAGCGGCAGATGGCAGGTGGCAGATGGCAGGCGGCAGGTGAAAAGTGCGCGGCAGATGGCAGCTGACGTGGGGAGGAAGACTTTGAATAAAATATCCATGAGTTAAAACCCTGGTCCGCTCGTTGAAGTTCCTCCTCTAGCTTAGTAACTAGCCGAAAATCCGCTTCCATTTCATCCTCCTGCTCTGGACATTGCGGCTGCGCACACCACCTCTTGCAAGCATAATCATACGCGTTCTTATATTCCTCCAGGACGTGTTCATATGTCCTAGGCTGCTGGGATATAGTTTGCATCGCCGCTCCTTGCTTAACCTCGGTAGTCTCAAGAGTTGCCACCAACTCCTTCTCACTAATCACACCTCCCCAAATAATGTTATTACCACGGCTTATGATGTTGCTTGTTGGCTGCTGTGATGTAGTTTTCTCAACCTCGGTAGCGTCAAGAGTTGCTATCAACTCCTCCTCACAAACCGCATCTCCCCAAATAGTGTCCTTGACGCTGCTCATGGTGTTGTCTGTTCCAATGTTTGTATAGTAATGCAGCGTTTGATTGTAGGTTAGGTACTCGTCCCTTCCCCCATCACATCACTCCCCCCACCACACCACTTCCCCCACCAAGTTTTTACATCGCGCACTAACTAGCGTACACGCATTAGTTAGGGTCTGACTCTTACACTGACAAGAACGTAGCTCCTTAACTGAAAACTTCAATTAATTTGTCTCAACACTATATGTGTATAAATAGTACAGTCACTATGATCTAAACTAGTGCATGTTTTCATGTGTTGCTTCTTGTGCAGCAGACAACTGGCTAAGAGTGTTTCAACCTTGGCTATTCTACGATGGAACCGCTCATTGTCCGCTAAAAGCGTAGACATTCTATCTTCATTGTCGGAGAAGTAGAAGGTGGTGGCAAGCGGGCTACTGAAGGACACCTTACTCATATTCCTGTAAAACTGTGACATGTTCAGACGTTAACACAAACTATATAGGTAGATGTTCATCCGACAAGAGCTGGAAGTGGCAGATGGCAGGTGGCAGGTGACAAGTGGGCGGCAGATGGCAGCTGACGTGGGGAGGAAGACTTTGAATAAAATATCCATGAGTTAAAACCCTGGTCTGCTCGTTGAAGTTCCTCCTCTAGTTTAGTAACCAGCCGAAAATCCGCTTCCATTTCATCCTCCTGCTCTGGACATTGCGGCTGCGCACACCACCTCTTGCAAGCATAATCATACGCGTTCTTATATTCCTCCAGGACTTGTTCATATGTCCTAGGCTGCTGGGATATAGTTTGCATCGCCGCTCCTTGCTTAACCTCGGTAGTCTCAAGAGTTGTCACCAACTCCATCTCACTAATCACACCTCCCCAAATAATGTTATTGCCACGGCTTATGATGTTGCTTGTTGGCTGCTGTGATGTAGTTTGCTCAACCTCGGTAGCGTCAAGAGTTTCTATCAACTCCTCCTCACAAACCGCATCTCCCCAAATAGTGTCCTTGACGCTGCTCATGGTGTTGTCTGTTCCAATGTTTGTATAGTAATGCAGCGTTTGATTGTAGGTTAGGTACTCGTCCCTTCCCCCACCACATCACTCCCCCCACCACACCACTTCCCCCACCAAGTTTTTACATCGCGCACTAACTAGCGTACACGCATTAGTTAGGGTCTGACTCTTACACTGACAAGACCGTAGCTCCTTAACTGAAAACTTCAATTAATTTGTCTCAACACTATATGTGTATAAATATTACAGTCACTATGATCTAAACTAGTGCATGTTTCCATGTGTTGCTTCTTGTGCAGCAGACAACTGGCTAAGAGTGTTTCAACCTTGGCTATTCTACGATGGAACCGCTCATTGTCCGCTAAAAGCGTAGACATTCTATCTTCATTGTCGGAGAAGTAGAAGGTGGTGGCAAGCGGGCTACTGAAGGACACCTAACTCATATTCCTGTAAAACTGTGACATGTTCAGACGTTAACACAAACTATATAGGTAGATGTTCATCCGACAAGAGCTGGAAGTATAATGATGTAGCGCTAGTGAGTAGGATAGTCACTTATCCCCACCACAACGTTACCTTGTCCTTCAAACAGTTGTTTTTCGCTACAGTTGCTATACCCTTGGTCGGATCTGAAGTCTGTTTGCACTAACTTGTTCATCTGATCAATCTGCGTAGTTTGAGTACCCACTTGATATATTTTAAACCGTAAATAAAGAAGTTATGTAGGTTTGACCTCTAAAATAGTTGTTTTTACTTTCTCCCTCTATACATAGTATATGGAGAAAGTATTGTTTTCGTCAAAATTTTCGAATTTGAGTTGTTAGTGGAAATATTCGTTTTGGTGCTTCCTGAACCCAAAAAAGTGGTTTTTACGTGATGTCTGTCTGTGTGTGTGTGTGTGTGTCCGTGTGTGTGTGTGTGTGTGTCTGTGTGGATGTGTACAGAGCTAGAGCCCTAACCATTGGGCCGATTTTGATGAAATTTGGTATGTAGGTACTAATCCACGATATCTCCAGGCATTTTTTTCATTTTTTTGAATTTTTGATTTTTAAGGGTAATTATCCCCCAAAAACCGCCAAAAAACATGAAAAATCCAAATTTCTCAAAAACGGCTCAAACGATTTTGATTAAACTTTAGTCATTTGTAGAACATTAGTTTTCCAACAAAATGACACCACCCGCATTCCTGTAAAAATTCGAGTTCAGAAATTACAGGACTTAAAACATCCAAAATTCAGTTTTTTGGATTTTTCATAAAAAGACATAAATATAAAAAATATTACTATTCACCATTAAAAAGAGCTCAAAAAACCAAATAATTTAGTATTTTGAATTACTCTTCTACGACTGCTGGTTTAGGAGAAAATTGAAATTTTCATTTAGCGGTAAACGCAGTACGTTGTCCAATGTTATTCTTATGGGGAATACAAAAATTACTATTTCTCTCTTATTTACTGATCAATTTCATTCAAACTTGATATGCTTGTCAATTTAGCATTGACCAACAGAGTTAATTCGAAATATGTTGCCCCTTAATAACCCTGGGGGGGAATAGTGGGCATTTCCCCTCTTAAAACCACAAATGTAGCAATTGATTCTGTAGTGCCTCCAAAACAGAGATTTGGGTGGATATTTTTGTAAACAACTTGTTTCAAGATTTTCTGTACACTCGACCGTGCTTTGTATTCTATATTTAGTAAATAAAAAGTAATTTATTCATTAAAGTTGGGCTAAAAGGGAGAAAGTATGTGTCAGTTTCCTGATATTACTTTCTCCCTCTATACATAGTATATGGAGAAAGTATTGTTTTCGTCAAAATTTTCGAATTTGAGTTGTTAGTGGAAATATTCGTTTTGGTGCTCCCTGAACCCAAAAAAGTGGTTTTTACGTGATGTCTGTCTGTGTGTGTGTGTGTGTGTCCGTGTGTGTGTGTGTGTGTGTCTGTGTGGATGTGTACAGAGCTAGAGCCCTAACCATTGGGCCGATTTTGATGAAATTTGGTATGTAGGTACTAATCCACGATATCTCCAGGCGTTTTTTTCATTTTTTTGAATTTTTGATTTTTAAGGGTAATTATCCCCCAAAAACCGCCAAAAAACATGAAAAATCCAAATTTCTCAAAAACGGCCCTAACGATTTTGATTAAACTTTAGTCGTTTGTAGAACTTTAATTTTCCAACAAAATGACACCACCCGCATTCCTGTAAAAATTCGGGTTCAGAAATTACAGGATTTAAAACATCCAAAATTCAGTTTTTTGGATTTTTCATAAAAAGACATAAATATAAAAAATATTACTATTCACCATTAAAAAGAGCTCAAAAACCAAATAATTTAGTATTTTGAATTACTCTTCTACGACTGCTGGTTTAAGAGAAAATTGAAATTTTCATTTAGCGGTAAACGCAGTACGTTGTCCAATGTTATTCTTATGGGGAATACAAAAATTACTATTTCTCTCTTATTTACTGATCAATTTCATTCAAACTTGATATGCTTGTCAATTTAGCATTGACCAACAGAGTTAATTCGAAATATGTTGCCCCTTAATAACCCTGGGGGGGAATAGTGGGCATTTCCCCTCTTAAAACCACAAGTGTAGCAATTGATTCTGTAGTGCCTCCAAAACAGAGATTTGGGTGGATATTTTTGTAAACAACTTGTTTCAAGATTTTCTGTACACTCGACCGTGCTTTGTATTCTATATTTAGTAAATAAAAAGTAATTTATTCATTAAAGTTGGGCTAAAAGGGAGAAAGTATGTGTCAGTTTCCTGATACCGTTTATTTAGCTATTAATGCTATGCCCTTGGTCGGATCTGAATTTTGTTTGCACTACCTTGTTTGTCTGATCAATCCGCGTAAATTGAGTACCCACTTGATATACTTTAATCCGTAAATAAAAAAGTAATTTAGATTTAACCTCCAAAATAGTTGTTTTTAGCTATTACTGCTCTACCCTTGGTCGGATTTGAATTCTGTTTGCACCAACTTGTTTGTCTGATCAATCCGCGTAATTTGAGTACCCACATGTCATACTTTGCACAAACTTTGTACCCTCCTCCCCCCCCAAATTGGTCATGTTCAAGGTCAAGTCAAGGTCAAGGACCTTGAGCCTTAGAAATTTTCACAAAGTGGGCTGCAAACAAACATGAGACTAACAGTCTCCTGCCTATGTACAGGCCAAGTCCCTAACTTGAAATGCTTAGGGTGGCCCTGAAAAGGACCGTTTGTGTTTGAAGGAGATGGTGGATAAGGAGTGGTGCACAGTGTTTACTTTATTTCTTCGTAACCCACTTTACTTGACCCTTCTGCCGTACCAAAAACAAGTCGCACTCGGTCTCAGGAGGTGGCAGAGTGGACCTTGGAAGGTGGACCTTGACGTAACGGCCGCCAAAGAGGTGTTGGAGTAGGTACTCATCGCCGATCTTCCCCACAAATAAATATTCCACGTCCAATTTCAACTGGGCAAACTTGACGGTGACAGACTCCAGCGGCGTTACCAACTCGGTAAGTTTCACCGTAGCCGTCCTCTTCATTATTTCCTCAACAGTTGGAGGCGGCGATGAAGGTCGAGGCGATGACGGCGAGGCGATGTCGATGGCAGAGATGCGGAAGACGTCGAAGGCCGTTGATCAAAGTAAAGTGGGTGGTTCCAAAAATGTCTTTGTATACAAGACCTAAAAGAACTAGGTCTTTTGAAACCGCTCCTTTTCTCCGAAGACTTCTTCAAAGTCTCCTTCAAACGTTGCAGTTTCTCGGGTGTGATGGGAGAAGACATAGCGCAGAGGTGTATACAGTTCGCAAGGCAAAGCTTGAATGAGGTACCAGACGGAGCAAAGCGGGTCGCCAAGTGTAACCGTGACATTTCCATATACGGGTAGAAAGCTAAAGACCGGTCTACATCCGGTTCCCCCTCCCCTGTGACGACACAACCCCCCCCGTGACGTAACATCCCCCCCGTGACGTACCCTCCCTTTTTCGGTCATGTTCAAGGTCACCCCTCTTCGACCTCCCCCCTTCCGCTTCGGTGACGTCACTTTGCCTTTATAAGCGGGAGCAGTCCGCAGTCTCGTCGCAGTAGCTTGCCGCCCGTTTTTTGGGTATACGTCCCAGTGGGTTGCACTCTGCTGCAGCATAGCTCTGTTAAGTATGCGTTGGGCCCGACGCGCAATTAAGAGATCCGCGTTCTTGCATGTTTAGTTAGTTTGTTTAAGCATGTTAGATAACGCTTGTAGTTTGCTGCTAGGTAATGTAGTTAGTCTAATATATGTTAGTGTGTGGTATTGGTTTGAAGTGTTTTATTTACTAATAACATGTGTACTCCCGGCCCTACAGGTCCCTCAACAACCTTGGTCAAAACTTGGGTTCGCAGCAGCCTGACGCCGGGTGTTTGGGTCTACGTCCCACCGGGTTTCAGTGATACTGTTGACCTTTGCAAAACCGACCTCGGCTGTTCTTGTAAAAGTAACGTTAACTGATTAATTTGTTTTTACATAGTTGCTGGTAAAGTCTTTATTTTCAAAGTAATGTATCTTGTTTCTCATCCTTTTCCTAACCCCCTGACAATAAGGTTCGGCCCTGAAAACCGGCCTTGTCAATCAGATCAATACGGCCATGCAAACCGGTTGACACCACCTGTCTCACCCATGAGAAACGTTTGTGAAATATAAAATAAGTCTCTTGTTTAAAATCAGTCTCTTGTTTGTTGTCTTTTGTCCCCTTCCCCTATACAGAGCGGGGAATAGAGCAGTATGTTATGCTCTATTCCCCGCTTTGGCATTATGTCAGATGACCTTGACCTACTGACGGGACTTAGAAAAACTTTCGTTTTGATCAAATATTGGAAGAATTATACTTTTAAAATAACCTTTCTCAATCACCGCCACTCCCACCACTTACATCTCCCCACCACTTACATCTCCCACCACTTACATTGCGTATAAAAGAGGTTCCCCATCACTGGTAAAACATTCTGCTGTTTGTGTTTAACCATGGCGCATATCAGGGAGCAGACCAGGCCTAAGAAGATGATCGCAGCAAAACCAGCTCTTGTGTCACCTACTACCTCTTCTACTGCTTCTTCATCATCTACACCAACTACTTATGCACCGTCTCTTCTCCGCCAGGTTTTATCTTCGCCAGCTTCTTCATCGCCTGCTTCTTCATCGCCTGCTTCTTCATCATCCGGTCCTACGTCCATACTCCGCCAGACATTACTGATGTCCTTGATAATCCCGGAAGAGTCGCAACCAAGGTCTCCATCTTCTCCACCACCAAGACCCAAGTCACCAACAAAATCATCTTTATCTTCCCCATCACCAAGGTCAAGGACAAGGTCTTCTTCGTCATCTTCGAGCTCAAGGTCCTCTTCTTCTTCAACTTCGAGCTCGGGATCACCATCACCGAGTTCAAGATCTTCAACACCCACTATACCGCAGATCATTTCTCCAATCATCACTCCACCTTCCACAAGTTTTCGTCCGTCAGTAATCTGCATAAATGATCAAACTCCTTCAGAGAAATTTAATGAATTAAAATCCTTGAGAAGGAAGTGCTTACTTCCTGCACAGCAATGTAAATACAGTTTTAATAAACGGTATCAGGAAACTGACACATACTTTCTCCCTTTTAGCCCAACTTTAATGAATAAATTACTTTTTATTTACTAAATATAGAATACAAAGCACGTTCGAGTGTACAGAAAATCTTGAAACAAGTTGTTTACAAAAATATCCACCCAAATCTCTGTTTTGGAGGCACTACAGAATCAATTGCTACACTTGTGGTTTTAAGAGGGGAAATGCCCACTATTCCCCCCCAGGGTTATTAAGGGGCAACATATTTCGAATTAACTCTGTTGGTCAATGCTAAATTGACAAGCATATCAAGTTTGAATGAAATTGATCAGTAAATAAGAGAGAAATAGTAATTTTTGTATTCCCCATAAGAATAACATTGGACAACGTACTGCGTTTACCGCTAAATGAAAATTTCAATTTTCTCCTAAACCAGCAGTCGTAGAAGAGTAATTCAAAATACTAAATTATTTGGTTTTTTGAGCTCTTATTAATGGTGAATAGTAATATTTTTTATATTTATGTCTTTTTATGAAAAATCCAAAAAACTGAATTTTGGATGTTTTAAGTCCTGTAATTTCTGAACCCGAATTTTTACAGGAATGCGGGTGGTGTCATTTTGTTGGAAAACTAAAGTTCTACAAACGACTAAAGTTTAATCAAAATCGTTAGAGCCGTTTTTGAGAAATTTGGATTTTTCATGTTTTTTGGCGGTTTTTGGGGGATAATTACCCTTAAAAATCAAAAATTCAAAAAAATGAAAAAAATGCCTGGAGATATCGTGGATTAGTACCTACATACCAAATTTCATCAAAATCGGCCCAATGGTTAGGGCTCTAGCTCTGTACACATCCACACAGAAACACACACACACACACACGGACACACACACACACACACAGACAGACATCACGTAAAAACCACTTTTTTGGGTTCAGGGAGCACCAAAACGAATATTTCCACTAACAACTCAAATTCGAAAATTTTGACGAAAACAATACTTTCTCCATATACTATGTATAGAGGGAGAAAGTAATATCAGGAAACTGACACATACTTTCTCCCTTTTAGCCCAACTTTAATGAATAAATTACTTTTTATTTACTAAATATAGAATACAAAGCACGGTCGAGTGTACAGAAAATCTTGAAACAAGTTGTTTACAAAAATATCCACCCAAATCTCTGTTTTGGAGGCACTACAGAATCAATTGCTACACTTGTGGTTTTAAGAGGGGAAATGCCCACTATTCCCCCCCAGGGTTATTAAGGGGCAACATATTTCGAATTAACTCTGTTGGTCAATGCTAAATTGACAAGCATATCAAGTTTGAATGAAATTGATCAGTAAATAAGAGAGAAATAGTAATTTTTGTATTCCCCATAAGAATAACATTGGACAACGTACTGCATTTACCGCTAAATGAAAATTTCAATTTTCTCCTAAACCAGCAGTCGTAGAAGAGTAATTCAAAATACTAAATTATTTGGTTTTTTGAGCTCTTTTTAATGGTGAATAGTAATATTTTTTATATTTATGTCTTTTTATGAAAAATCCAAAAAACTGAATTTTGGATGTTTTAAGTCCTGTAATTTCTGAACCCGAATTTTTACAGGAATGCGGGTGGTGTCATTTTGTTGGAAAACTAAAGTTATACAAACGACTAAAGTTTAATAAAAATCGTTAGAGCCGTTTTTGAGAAATTTGGATTTTTCATGTTTTTTGGCGGTTTTTGGGGGATAATTACCCTTAAAAATCAAAAATTCAAAAAAATGAAAAAAACGCCTGGAGATATCGTGGATTAGTACCTACATACCAAATTTCATCAAAATCGGCCCAATGGTTAGGGCTCTAGCTCTGTACACATCCACACAGACACACACACACACACACAGACACACACACACACACAGACAGACATCACGTAAAAACCACTTTTTTGGGTTCAGGGAGCACCCAAACGAATATTTCCACTAACAACTCAAATTCGAAAATTTTGACGAAAACAATACTTTCTCCATATACTATGTATAGAGGGAGAAAGTAAAAAGGTGCAAGGAAAGGGGAACGTTGTGCTAAATCTTGTGTCTTAGATGAAGAAGTATGCAGTTTTCATTTAAGACAAAAACACAAGGGTACCGTTTCTCTTTCCACACCACATCCAACAGTGAAACCAGCCAAAACTCGGATTAATAGGCTTTGTAAAAACAAACAATACTTCTTTGTCAAAATAATGGGTTTCTTAAATGTCATGTTAAAATGTGGAGACCAACTCTACATTTTAAGATTACCTGAAGCCATGCACCATCCCTACAAACCCACGAAAAAGCACTATCTAATCAGAGACAATTCAGGAACCACTGTGTGGAAAAAATTGTAATAACCTTTTTCCAAATTAAATCAAGTCTTTCTTTTTCCAAATAAAAAAAAAAGTGAAAAACCTATTTACATTTTGTAGCATATGCTGCAGAGTGTAAATAGGTTGTCCACACTTTTTTTACAATGTTACAACGACCTTGACCTAGATAACGGACTTAGAAACATTTCGCTCTGTTTAAATTCCTTTTCAAACCAAAACATTGATCTGTTCACCAACCTTTTAGGTGGGGGTAAGCTGGTATATAAGCGTGGCGTCGTAGAAAATATTCATTAGTCAGCTATGGAGACTCCAGCAGGTTCATCCAACTCATCAGCTACTGATATGGAAGTAATCTGGGAACGTAGAGCGAAACAAAATAGAGCACGTTCGCGAAGAAACGAAAATAAAGTAAGAGAAGGATTCAAAAGATTACAAGTCGTTGTACCATTTGCTAATCCTAGTGATTCTAGGAATTCAAAAATTCGACAGGCAATACAATATATTAAGTGTCTTCAAACACAGCTTCAAGAACCTTCTATAAAAGCTGAACTGCCTGAGGAACCGCTGCCCCCCTTAATCTTACAAAAGAATTAGGGAACGTTTTTGTCGAACCTCCGACCCTTAAAAAAGAAGATAACTAAACTCGTTAAAACAATGAGAGTGGTTAAAAAAAATAAATAAAAAAATAAAACGAAGCGGGGAATAGATCAGTTAGTGGTCAAAGTGAGAATCACTTACTTCTCTATTCCCCGTTTTGGCAATATGTTTAGACGACCTTGACCCACTAAAAAGACTTAGAATATTTGTGTATAGTATTGACTTACACTCCGTGTGGTAAAATAATGGAAGATATATTTATTTCTTAACACAATATACCCCTCCCCTAACCCTTGTACTCCCACCACTAACCCCCACCATTTAAATGTAGTATAAAAGGGGTTCCCTATCACTGGTAAAATCATTCTGCTGAAAATGAGTACACCCGCTCTCCCTATCGCTGCAGCAAAACTAGTAGTAAGCAGAAAGGTTGAAAATCACGATCAGTTAATTGTCTTAAGAAGATTACTGCACAAGTTTCTCGATTGGGAGGTTGGTTGTGATTTGTGTATGTGGAAGCCTACGGCTCCAGTGTATAATAGTGAACAGGAAGCATGGAAAACAAGCTATAAAAACAATGTAAAGTTACTTAAAATGATTGGTATAATGGAAAGGTTACTCCGGCAGAAATGGATCATCAATACAACATTTTATATTAAACCAAACCATTGTTGAATCAATAAAAAGGAGAGAGATTAAAAACAGAGCGGGGAATAGATCAGTTTGAGGTCTAAGTGAGAACCACTTACTGCTCTATTCCCCGTTCTGGTGATATGTTCAGACGACCTTGACCCACTTACAAGACTTGTCATTCTGCGACATCGTTGTTTGATATAAAATGTGCTTCCTACAATAATATCCTTGACATCTACCCCCACCACGTAAACTTGGTATTTAAGCGACCGCATCGGAATATCCCCAGTAGTTAGCTATGGACTCCCAAGCAAGCACATCCAAAGAGTATAAAGATGAACTATCAGAGTTTTTGAAGTTCAACAATTGCTTGCGGAACCGAAGAGCCGAAAACGCATTAAGAACAAAAACATATAAGCTGACAATGCAAAAAGCCTACCGGAGATTATCAAGTAAAGTCCCGGGCGTTAAATCTACTACTAAAACAAAGGACATGATATATCGGGCAATAGAATACATAAAACATCTGCAGGTAATAGTTGCAGGAGTTCCTTCTGAAGAACCGGTCTCTCTTGAACCGATAGAATGCGTGTTTCTGGTGGAAGATAGGTTGGTGAAACATCATTTTCTTGAGGAAGAACCGTCAGCCTCCAAAAAAATCTTCCTCATGGATGAAGACCAGGATGAATAACTGGGTTAACAAAATTAAAGACGTCTGGAATACAAAGCGGGGAATAGATCAGTTTGTGGTCCAAGTGAGAATCACTTACTGCTCTATTCCCCGTATTGGTCACATGTTCAAACGACCTTGACCCACTTCAGGACTTGGAAACAACTTTGTTTAGTACTAAATATATATTTAACAACAATATCCCCTCCCCAAAACTCCCCCCCCTAAATATTGCGGTATAAAAGGCGAGTTTGTATCAATGGTTGAATCAGTCTAGTCATGGCACCAAGAGACATCATCTTTCCTCATCCACGAGAGGTAATTCTAATGTTAAAAAACATTTTGTTAGAAGATGAAGATGAAAATGAAGATGCGGTGTTGGAAGATGAAAAAGTTGATTCCGTAGAGATGGAAGTCGTGAGTTGGATGGAACAATTGGAGAGTGATGAGGATATCTCTAGTGTAGCGGATGACGTGGAGGAATTCGGACGATGCGGAGTGTTACCAACAGTCACTCTGTTTGGAACACATGGAGGCAACTCCGAGTGGTAGTAGGACCCTTTTTGAGGGTACCTACGTCACTAGCTTTCTCCCCCGTCGCTTATTTCCGTTTGATGAATCGGATTTGTAAGATGAGTCTGATTATTTTTCTTCGTTAACCTTCCAACTACAAATACAGAGCGGAGAATAGATCAGTTTGTAGTCAAAGTGAGAACTACTTACTGCTCTATTCCCCGTTCTGGAAATGTCTTCAGATGACCTTGACCTATATCAGGACTTGGAAACAACTTCTTTTGATACAATAATTATTACTAAATCAAACATATGCTCCAAGAGGGGGGTACTCTAATGGTGGGGGTAAGCAGGTATTTAAGCATGCACTTTGGAATACACGTATTAGTCAGCTATGGATTCGCAAGCAAGCACATCCAACTCCAGATCTGTCTACAATCAGAGAAACGCTGAACACTCAAAGAAATGGAGAGTGAATATTAACACTGGATATGAGAGATTACAAAGTGTAATCCCATTCGCCAATCCTCGAGATGCAAAAATAACCGTTTTATATAAGGCCATGGAATATATCAAAAGTTTACAGTTAAAACTCCAAGAACCGCTGTCAGCTCCCTCAATCGATCAAAAACTGTTGGAATCATGTCCTCTGACTGAAGATGACTTGGCGGTTCAACATTTCTTTGCTGAAGAACCCTCATACAAACAACTTTTTGAAGATCAGTATAATTAAAAGAAAACTTAAAGATCTGTTAAATAATACAAAGCGGGGAATAGATCAGTTTGTGGTCCAAGTGAGAATCACTTACTGCTCTATTCCCCGTTTTGGCAACATGTTCAAACGACCTTGACCCACTTTGGGGACTTGAAAACATCTTGGTTTGATGCAAAATGTACTTCCTGCGTAAAATTTGGTATTTCTTCACTAACACATATACTCCGGCATGTATACCCCCCACCACTGTTCTTATTCGGGTATAAATAGAGGTGCATTTTGGAGTGTTATTAGTAGCTGGTTAGCCTTTGAGGAAGACACAGTTATAATATGTATCGGTGAAATATTTGTAAAGCCTCATTTAGAGATGATTGGCTTTTAGCCATTCATAAAGAACTAAAACATAATCCCAACACAAATACAAAAGAAGAACAAAATGAACAAGAATTAGCTTCAATCAATTAGCACAACATCAATTTGCAAACCTAAATCAACAAGAACAAAATGATGTTTTAAGACTGAGTGTCATTCATTATGCACAATCAACGCCATCAACATCGACTTCTACGCCTGCTATGTCTACACTTCACCATCCTTCAACATCAACACCATCGACTTCTACGCCTACTATGTCTACACTTCACCATCCTTCAACATCAACACCATCAACATCAACTTCAACGCCTGCTATGACTACACTTCACCGTCCTTCAACATCAACAGCTGCTATGTCTACACTTCACCGACCCTCAACATCATCAGCAGTAGATGTGGAACGACACGCTCAACAACTACCTGGTAAGGTAGTAACACATTTTAAAATTGACAACGTTAAATTACAACTTGAAAACTTTTTACATAACGCCAAAGAATTAGTAACCAAAACACTAAAGAATGAACAAAAAATATTAAATTTTATCAAATTTGGACTGTTGCTAGATGCCATATTCACTAACATTCAAAACGAAACATCACCAAGAGGATTCATGACAAAAAACCGAACCATCATGGCTGCGTCAGATATTGAAAAGATCGTAACAGAATGTTTTGAGGATTTTTTGACGAAACTACAAGAGCATGAAGGAAGAGGATCTGGATGGACTTTATTAAGTATAACAAGTCTGGATGTTAGAGTTCATAAACACGGTTATGGAATGAGAGGAAGTAGCTATATCCCTCTACCGCAAAAATTATGAATACCAAATCCTTTAATAACGTGCAAAATGAAAATAATGAATGTTTTAAATATGTTATGTTGGCCAAATATGTAAACAACCATCCGGAAAGACCAAGTCAAGCATATGAAGAAGTACATAAGTATAATTTCCAGGGAATGACTTACCCTGTTGTAATAACTGATATATCAAAATTTGAAAAGCAAAATCCGTCAGCTTCTGTCAATATTTTCGGCTTAGATTCGTCAAACAATGCATACCCCTTGCGCATATCACCTATTGAGCGCAGAGATCATACGGATTTGCTATTAATCACTAAAGGGGATATATCCCACTATGTCTACATTAAACATTTTGAAGCTCTTGTTTCTAAACAATTATATAAACATGAAGAAAAGAAGACAATTTGTAAAAGATGTTTTTGTCATGTAAACAAAGAGTTAAGAAGGGGAGGTTCAGAATGGTTAGTAGATCATCAAAGGTTATGTAGTGGAAACTATGAGGTAAGAATTAAATTGCCACATCCCAGCAGAGCGCAGATAAAATTTGACAAAGTAAATCAACAATACCCTGTTCCATTTGTTGTGTACGCGGAATTCGAAGCATCTTTACTTCCTATTGAACAACAAGAAGAGGATATCACAAAAAGAAGCAAATATCAAAAACATGCACCAAACAGTTATTGTATACTAACAAAATCCACGCTGTCTGAAGAACATCTTTAAGAATTTGGACTATCATCTGCTCCAAAGATTTATCGTGGTGAACAAGCAGCGAAACACTTTGTAGATGAGTTGTATTACATTGCCTCTAAGGTGGAAGAAATCTACAAAATTAAAATACCGATGCAACCTATGGATGAACACCAACTTCAACATCACAATTTGGCAACAACATGTTATCTGTGTAATAACCTATTAACACCAGATAACGTTAAAGTGCGTGATCACGACCATCTTACAGGAGCCTACAGAGGTGCAGCCTGTAACGCTTGCAACTTAAATTACAAAGTACCATATTTTATACCCGTTGTTCTACATAACCTTAACGGATATGACTCTCATTTCATAATCCCGGAGTTAGGAAGAGATGATGGAGCAATAGATGTTTTGGCAACAACAATGGAAAAATTTATAAGTTTCTCTAAAAAGGTTGGCAAAATAAAACTTAGATTTATTGATTCGTTTCGATTTATGCCTTCTAGCCTAATGAAATTAACTGATAATTTAAAAAGAGAAGATCTGATAGAAACAAGCAAAATTGTAGCCAGTAGTAAAATGGATCTGGTTCTTCGAAAAGGAGTCTTCCCCTACGATTACATCGATGGACTTCATAGATTTGATGAAACATCACTTCCTCCACCAGAACAATTTAACAACAAACTTAATGATTCGGAGATTTCACTTGAAGACTATCAACACGCATGTCGAGTATGTAACGAGTTGGATATGAAGACTTTAGGAGAATACTCAGACTTTTATGTAAAACTTGACGTGACTCTTCTCTGCGATGTTATGGAAGAATTCCGAAGAACCTGTTTTGCAGCATACGGTTTAGAACCTCTACATTCATATACATCTCCAGGACTAGCTTGGCAAGCAATGCTGAAACAAACAAAATGCAAACTCCAGCTCTTAACAGATATAGATATGGTTTTAATGGTTGAGTCGGGTGTTAGAGGTGGATTAACTCAAAGCGTGATGAGACATGTTAAAGCCAACAACAAATATCTACCTGACCATGATCAAGAGAAACCTTCAACGTACTTGGGATATTTCGATGCGAATAATCTGTATGGATGGGCCATGTCGAACCCACTTCCATTTGACAACTTTAAATGGGTTGATCCCGACTGTATTGGCGATATTTCACAAATTCCAAAACAAGGAGATACCGGATATATTTTGGATTGCGACTTGAATATCCAGAACATTTACACGATCTTCATTATGACCTTCAACTCCTTGCAAGAACAGAAATTTCACCAACTGGAAAACACCCCAAATTAATGATGACCCTTAACAATAAACAACGATACGTAGCTCACTATTGGGTTGTTCAACAAGCTATCGAATTAGGTTTACGTCTTACTAAAATTAATAGAGCTGTAGAATTTTCCCAATCGTGCTGGTTGAAACCGTACATAGACTCGAATACTACCAGAAGAGCAGCCGCTACATCAGCCTTTCAAAAAGACTTTTTTAAATTGATGAACAATGCGATATTCGGTAAAACATTGGAAAACAAAAGAAGACATAAAAATGTTAAACTTATTACAGATCCGAACAAACTACAAAAACTCGTACAACAGCCAAACTTTGGAACATCTATAATTATTAACGAAAATCTTGTAGCTGTATCTATGAAGAAAACAAGTGTGAAGATGGATCGTCCTTTGTATATAGGTATGACAATCCTGGATATCTCCAAGACTCATATGTACAATTTTCATTACAAAAAGATGGTCACCTTTTATGGACGAGAAAACATCGGCATCTCCTACATGGATACAGACGCTTTTATATATTGGATAATTACTAACGATATGTATGAAGACCTTCGGACATTGGATTACAAAAACGACTTTGACTTTTCCGACTATCCAAAAGATCATCCAAACTACGACAATGACAGAAACAAAAAAGTGCTTGGCAAATTTAAAGATGAAGCCAATGGTGTTATACTTCAAGAAATTGTTGCACTAATGTCAAAATTATATTCTTTACAACTAAATGAAAACCAAGTCATTAAGAAAGCTAAAGGAGTAAAAAGTTTGTATTTAAAGAAGAATGTGCATTTTAATCACTATAAGAAATGTTTATTTGAAGATCAAGATATAACGGCAAAATTCAACAAAAATCAGAAGTTTCAACCATCAGCTGTACAGCGTGACGGAAGTAAAAAAAGCTCTCTCTTCAAATGATGATAAACGACACATCCTTGCAGACAACATCCACACTCTACCATTCGGCCACTATTCCCTCAACCCTATTGACGAGTAACCCTTTCATCGTCCTACATCGATTTTCCTTTTCCTTTCCGTATAAAAGGGGGAACACAGCAGTATTTTGCTGTGTTCCCTTTTTTATACATTAGTTTAGAATGACCTTGACCTATATAAGCAGATTTATACAAAAGAATATTTAATATCATATCAGCTGTCTTCGTGAAACCATCATGTCAGACCTGAAGGAGAAGATTATTAATGAACTACACAAACCTGCAAGAATAAAGTTTCCAAGAAGAAATACTGTTATAAAAGGGATAAATGATCTATATCAAGCGGATTTAATTGAAATGCGACCGCATAGCAGAATAAACAAAGGATTTAAATATATACTCACAATTATTAATTGTTTTACAAAAGTTGCAGACGCTTTGCCTCTAAAGGACAAGACTGGTAAAAGCGTAACAGAAGCCATGGAAATAGCCATAAAAAGAGATAAAAACAAAATTAAACATTTACAAACTGATAATGGAACAGAATACTTTAATACAAACTTTGCACAGTTAATGAATAAATATAAAATAAATCATTATTCTACAAATTCAGAGAAAAAAGCAGCTATTGTAGAAAGATTCAATAAAACCTTAAAAGGAGCACTGTATAAACAATTTTCAAAAAGAGGTTCTTACGTATGGTATGATGTTTTACCACAATTAACAAATGATTATAACAACAGGTTTCATAGAACTATCGGTATGAAACCTAACAAAGTAAACAGAAGAAATGCAAAAGATGTATTAAAACGCATAAAGAAAAATACAAAGCCTAAAGTAGAAAAAATGCAGCCAAGAAAATTTAATGTAAGTGATGAAGTACGGATTAGTAAATATAAGGGAGTGTTTACCAAGAAATACCTTCCCAATTGGACGAATGAAGTTTTTACAGTGTATAAAGTGCAACCGACTGTACCTGAAACGTATATCTTAAAAGATAACAAAGGAGATTTGTTGCAAGGTGCATTTTATGGACATGAAATGTTAAAGTCAACAGTAGGTGATGTATATCTTGTTGAAAAAGTGTTACAAAGAAAAAAGGACGCAGTTAAAGTGCGGTGATTAGGGTTTAACAAAACTGAGGATTCATGGATACCTATAAAGGACTTGGTGTAATGCAAGCAACTCATTTCATCGTTAACCCTTGAGCAGGATGGAGATTATTCACCATAAAGATCGATTAAATATTAATAACATAGATGATTTAACTGTGGATAACGTTAAAATCAACAATGGTAAACACGGTAGTTTACTTCCAAACACTGTTCGATGTATATTAAGTGGTCCCTCAAACTGTGGAAAGACCAATGTCGTCTTTAATTTGATCACTAATCCGCAGGGATTAAGGTTTAATAACCTATATATTTTTTCAAAGTCTCTACATCAACCAAAGTATAAATTGCTGGATAAAATCCTATCTGATGTGTCTGATGTTAATTTTTACAAATTTAACGCTAGTGATAGCATTATGCAACCAAACGAAGTGAAACCGTATTCTGTATTTATATTTGACGATGTATCTTGTGTAAATCAGGATACTATTAGAAACTACTTTGCCATGGGAAGACATAATAACATCGACAACATATATATATAGGACAAACTTATAGCAAAATCATGTGAATGCGGATATGCCATTTGAAAAGTTTAAAGCGCTTTACGGAAAAGCATGGGCGGAAAAGTATGGATTTTTGGTTATTATGAAAGATTAAGCTATAAAAGATGGTCGTTATAGAATAGGTTTCGATACATTTGTTTTAATACACTGATTAGCGGTATTACTGTACAAGTCGTCAAGGTGTGAAGATGGTTAACCAGGAAAAGCTACTAAAGGAAATAAAATCACTTAGTGATTCTATTAGACAAAAAAACCGAGCTTTAAAACCAGGTATAAATGAAAGAGAGCAATTTTTAGAAACAACATTCAAACCTGTTACTTAACCTTTAAAGCGATTAGCACAAAATATGGAAAAACCTTCAATTCGCTTCGAAGGAGTCAAAATGCTACCAATTTCCAAATATGAAGAAGAATTTCAAAATTATGAAAGTTTTGGCCAGTTACAAACATCTGAAGAAAGCGACGAGTATGAAGAAAGCGGGGATATAGAGGATTTAAAGGAAAAGGACATTGCAGAAGATACAAGTACAGAAGATACAAGTCTAGAAGATACAAGGGCAGAAGAAGAGGATATTAACCTATCCAACTTAAGCAAATTAGGCACGGATATTATGTTTAAAGGAACCTTTGGAAGAACATGTACGTTAAAAATGTTACATGTCGCACATGCTAATCGAAATTATCATACCTATGGAGCTAGAATAGAGGATACAGGATTAATGATTGGAGATAGTAAGTTAGATATAAACGAAAATGACGATATAGTTATTGGAGATAAGAAATATAAAGGTACAAAAGGTTTGTTTGAACTCATCTTTAAAAATAATCCTGGTAAATATACTAAAAGGGATTTACAATTGTTTAAAAATATATTAGAGTATACAAATGCACATAGAAAAAAGTATTCCAAAAGCCTACCTATTCATAGAAATCGGTCAATAAAATATACAAGTATTATATCTAGTCTTTCCCCTTCGAAATCAAAAAAAGCTCCAATTAAAATAAGAGCTTTATCTTCTGCTGAATTAAATGTTTTGCATAAAAAGAGAAAAACAACATAACCACATCTGAAAGGGGATTATTGAAAAACTTGTATAAAACTAATATAATATATTACAACGATATAAATAAGTTAGTTGATCGAATGAGGTTATTACATGAAGCTATGGAAGCCGGGCACACTGGTTTAGAAAACGAATGGGTAGCTTTGGTTGATGAACTGCGAAAAAAAGGAACAATTGTTCAGTAGACGTATATATATAATAAGAACCTAAACGATAAAGATTCAGTTACATCATGAGTGTGGACAAGTTTGGACGGTATTCCGAGTACGGAGTAAAATCTGGATATAGTGAAAAAAGAGCTGGGTTTCCGTTAACACCTGATGGCAACTATAATTTTGAAGGAAAAGTAATTCAAAATGTTGGTGATCCGCTTTTGTCTTCTGATGCGGTTACGGTAAAATACATGGATAAAAGAACCCCAACTATACACGAAGATCATTGGGGGTTTTCCGGTAAAAGGTTAAGCAATATACAATATCCCGTTTATGATGGTGAAGCAGTAAATTTCGCTACTCTAAAATTGTTAACGATTTACAAAAGGAATGAAACTGACACAAGCTATGATGTAAAAAAATAAGAATTATCAAATGTAGGTGATTGTGAGCAGGATGGAGACGCTGTAAATAAGAAAATGTTTGATATTGTACACAAGAAATGGACTACGGAATATGAAAAACATTTGGAAAGGTTTGGTGCAGCTCTTTTCCATTATATCCATCGGGCTTCAGGAAGAGATGCAGCTTCAGATGTTGACAGTCACAATTATTTAGACTGGAAAAATAAACACAATCGAGAGAAACCTAATCAACGAGATAAACCGTCTGAGCCTTCTAAAGTCAAGACATTAGGAAAGGGGGATAAAGTGAATGTGATTAATGAACCAACAGAAAACAATGAAGATTACATAAGAGAAAAAATAATTTAAAATACCCCCCATGATAAGGGATAAAGCATCAGTCATATTCGAGAGACAATACAGAGAGGATGATGGACTCTAATATTACTGCGTGGAGTTTAATATCTCAAGAGCCGAGATTTCCCCAAGGAGTGTTGACAGATGGTTTTGTTCAACGGTTTGATAGATATATGGATTGGGAACAACTTTCCATACATTACCTCTTTACAATGACTATGTTAAGAATTTATTTTCACAGAGTTAACTGGATCCATATTTTACAAAGACAACTGTTTTCAGAAGACTTCCTTGTAGAGATGACATCAAATTTTAATAACTGTTGGGAAGTAATAAGTAAATAACAAAATCTCTCTGAGAATTACATTGACAATTTTAAAGATAAACTAGACTGGGATGTGTTATTCAATTACCAACGATTAAGTGGCAAGTTTCTAAGGAAACATGACAACTATTTAAAGTTTATTCATTTAACCGAAGACAACCATACCATCACCAGCGGAGAAACATCTGGAACATCTTCAATTACACCTTATTTCAATTTTTACTACTTCTATTTAATATGTCTACATTTAATTAATAAATCCATTTCTATATAATAAATGGATTTTAAACAGTATATAATACAAGAAACCAAAACTGATATTACATTCATTTTAAAACATTTATAGAGTGTACCTACTGATTGTAGGTTTTACTATAAATAGTCATGTCGAGGGTTAAACGCATCAGACATAATCGAGGGAGATTACAGAGAGGAAGGGGAATAGCATCAACAGCATTTTCTCTATTGACTAAACCGGTTGGAGCTATAGTTAACAAGGCGATTGATTTATTACCTGTGGAATTACATTTACTTGAGGGATATCAATATTGTGGTCCTGGAACCAAATTAGAGAAACGTTTTGCTAGAGGAGATCCTGGAATAAATAAGCTCGATCAGGCTTGTAAACAGCACGATATAGCGTATTCCAAATTTGGTGATACTAAAAATAGATCAATAGCAGATAGAGCACTTGCTGAGAAAGCTTGGCAAAGAGTAAAATCTAGTGACGCAAGTATTGGTGAAAAAGCAGCGTCTTTAGCAGTAACAGCAGCAATGAAAGCAAAAACTACGTTTGGAGGAGTAAAGAGAAGAAGGCGTGGGAAAAAACCCGCTAAGAAACAAGGAGGTAATATCAGAAGAAAACGTCGATCTACCAGTGGTAAAGCTCAAAAGAAACCAACAATATGGTCAATGATGAAAAATGGAGGAGGATTATACCTAAGACCGTATCGTGTGTATTAAATAAGAAATAGCAATTAATAATTAAAAACAAAGAATTAACCAATGAAGAACTGATTACATATGCTTCTTGTTTGAAAATCCCATTTTTTAGAGGAGTATTTATGAAATATGAATTACCGGTTAAAATGTGGAAAAATGAGACTGGTATTGTAAATTTGGATAATAGTGAAGGATTAGGCACTCATTGGGTGTGTTACAAGAAACTTGGATAAACCATTTATTATTTTGACAGTTTTGAAGACCTTCCACCACCGAAAGAACTTCAACAATACTTTCGTGCGGCAGAAAATGTTTTTTACAATCATACAAGAAAACAACCTGATGATACATCCATTTGCGGTCATTTATGTTTAGACCTTTTAGCTAAAAGTGTTAGTCAACTTTAAGATGTCTTCGTATACAGTGTCATTAACCGGTAACTCATGTACTTTGCACAGTATTCTGTTTCCAGCGCTACGGTTGCAAAAAGGAAAACTATGGGAAGCCGCATTATTGGATTTAACAACATATAACTCTATTCCAAACGTTAGTGAAGGAATTAATAACAAAATACATTATTACAAGACAAAAGATGATAAAGGAAAGTATTCAGCTTTGGAAGAATTCAGTTTACCAACAGGAGCTTATGAAATTGATAATATAAATGAAGTTATACAAAAACATATGGGAAAAGAAATTATAACGATAAAAGGCAATAACAATACAATGAAAGCCGAAATTACGTCTAAGTATTATATTGATTTTAGTCAAGAACATTCAATTGGTAGTTTATTGGGGTTTTCTAAGGAAACAAAAGTATTAGAACCTAATAAAACTCATTCTGGGAATAAAACTGTGACGATCATCAAAGTTAATAGCATAGACGTTACATGTAACATTATACAAGGATCCTACAGAGATGGAGAAAATCGTCATATATTACACACATTCTACCCATCAGTTGCACCAGGTTTCAAGATAGTAGAAAAGCCTCAAAACCTTGTGTACCTACCGTTAAACACCAGTTTCATTTCAGACATCGTGCTGAACATAGTGGATCAAGAAGGAAACCTTATTGACTTTAGAGAAGAAGCTATTACTGTAAGAATACATATAAAATCATCCGCTTAGACAATGGGGTTATCATTTAAAAAGAGAGAGCCAACCAGCAAAGAGGTCAGTAGCTCATCAGCTGTAGAAGGATTAACAAGTGACAACATTCGTTTTCTAGAAGAAATTGGATTAAAGGTCATTAACAATGGATATACTGGATATAGCGCAGGGTCCAACATTCGACGAGACCTTATGGGACAAGGAATATCACACGCACAACCCTTACGCTTCGTCCAAATTAAACAATAACGATGAAATTAGGATTCCTATACAACAACAAGACATTTATACTCTTCCATGCGAAAGTTATTTATATATTGAAGGAAAAGTAACAAAAACTGATGGTTCTTGTGGAACCACTGTTCCGTTCATAAATAATCCTATGGCATTTTTGTTTGACGAGATTAGATATGAAATTTCAGGATTTACAGTCGATTCAACAAAAAAGGTTGGAATTTCCAGTACATTGAAAGGATTAGCGTCTTTAACACCAAATGAGAAGAATCTGTTACCTGTTGCAGGATGGGTTGCACCAGACAAAAGTACAATCGCTCATGACTCTTCGGGAAACTTTGATTTCTACGTACCTTTAAGATTACTCCTAGGATTTGCTGAAGACTACAGAAGAATTATAATAAATGTAAAACAAGAACTAGTTTTATTAAGATCATCAAACGATAATGATATTATTAAAGCAGCTGCTGGAACAACTGATGCCAATTTAGACTGGAAATTAACATTAGACAAGATTGTTTGGAGAGTACCACATGTACGACTAAATGATGAACACAGGATTGCATTATTAAGAAAGTTAAAAACAGATCGAGACATTGTAATGCCATTCAGAAGCTGGGAGTTTCATGTATACCCCGTTTTACCTACAACACAACGGCATACATGGACTGTAAAAACTTCTACTCATTTGGAAAAAGCAAGATATGTAATATTTGGATTACAAACGAAGAAGAAAAGAATAATAACTGAAAATGCTGGTGAATTTGACCATTGTAAATTAACAAACTGTAAAGTGTTCCTGAATTCACAATTCTTTCCCTACGACAACTTTAATATTTCCTTTGATACAAAAAGGTACAGTGTTTTATACGATATGTATGCTAGGTTCCAAAATTCATATAACGGCAAAACAAATACACCTCTACTATCTCCCGTACAGTTTGAATCGAAAGCTCCGATTGTTGTAATTGATTGTTCCAAACAAAATGAATCTGTAAAATCGTCTAGTGTTGATATAAAAATAGAAATGGAATTTCAAGAAAACGTACCTGCAAATACATCTGCGTATTGTTTAATTTTGCACGATAAAATTGTTACATACACACCGTTGACCGGTATTGTAAAGACAGTATTGTAAAACGTTGTACCACCACCGGCACCGCCACTGTCGCTAACCTATAAATAGCGGAGCAACAATGCAGGTCTTCAGTTGATCGTCTATCGTCGCATGGGTAACGTATTCTACAAAATGAGTTCTCCATCTGTTGTACAAGGTGATGCAGATGTAGCACCGTTATTGCAACGTGATAATACTAGTGAAGCAGAAATCATCAAGGAAATAACTGGATTTTTAAAGTTTGGTAAAAGAGATAGAGAGGAGGAAAGTAATGCAGACCCATCAAAGGTAGTACCAAAGAGGAAGAAGAAAGTTGAAGAAATATTCCTCCTCACATTTTAACTGAAGTTTTTTTGTGAATCTTTTACCCTATCTCAGCATGCATCAGTAAAAGTGTATCAGTTGGATTGATGAAGTCATTGGATTATTCCCCTACAGTTATACTACACCATGGAACAAAAAAGGTTTTATTTTCGCAAAATGCTTGGGAGTCATTTTTGAAACATGTACATTTAATAGAATGTTATTTAACTAACAGTTTGTGTGGAAGGAAAACACATATTCGACTTTTGGATTGTGACAATTAAATCGATATTGTTAAACATCGCGGACAACTACAAGTGCGAATTAGAGACTTGACTCAACATGAAAATAAGATTCTACTGTCACGTGAAGAATTGTACGTTTTAAACTACGCAACAGAACCTATTACAAGGTACATGAGACAGTTGGTATTTGCAAGCGCTATTTTTAAAGAATATTTGGTCGATACTTTGGAAAAACACCCGATAGCACCATCGTGTACGGACCTGTGGATACATCTATTTTTAATAGAATACCTCATGAAGTTTGCATGTGGAGAAAGTTAAAGGATTTTGAACCACTTGTAGAAATCGCTACAGAAGCTACAGAAGAAACAACACAGGAAGAAGAAACGGAGAAACAAGAAGAAGAAGAAGAAAACGAAACACAAGAAGAAGAGGTTAAAAAAGACTAAAGTTTGACTTAGTAAAGAAGAACACACGTGGGGTAGGCCTATTGGGGACGGTGCCCACGTTAAATATACACCAACGCGCCTGCAACTGTACGGCCTGGTATTTAACCTACCGTGGTGTGGAAAACAGTTTAGTTGATCGCTAGGTGCCATGATGAGCGGAAGGGATGAAGAAGTGAGTATAAGGACTTATGTAATAGAATTTCAAGCATTTCGAAATAATGATGATAGGTTTATTATCAAGGAATTAGTAATTTTAGACTTGCTTACATTAGTAGCCTACCCATTCACGTTTGAAGCTCCTTTTTCTTTTAACAAACTTAACACCAAAGCGAAAAGTACAAACAAATGGATAACAAACTACTTTCATCACATACATTGGTATGAAGGATTTATAAGCTACAGTAATCTGCACAGTATTATGTTTAAATTTGCAAACAATATTCACATATAAACACAAGAGGATTAGAAAAAAAGAACTGGATACAAAAGTACACGCACGTTAATGTTTTCGATATAACTATCAGTAAGGACTTTAACATTAATCTCGGTAATATTTGTGTCGCTGCAAAAGATCTTAAACACGGTCAAACAAACTGTGCATTGTACAACGCATATCGTTTGGCTGCTTACTTGAAACAAACGCAGGAATATGGTGGGGGTAGCGGAGAACAGAAATGTGGTGGGGGTAGTGGGGCCTATAAATACGAGGAGACAACACCGCTCCATTACGAGTATTATTCGAGACTCCGAAGAGGCAACATCACAGAAGACACCACCACTGACGAAGATGGCATCACAACAATATCTACAAACATTGGTTGATCAATTCAACACTCACTCAAAATCGAACCATCTGCTAACTAAAAAATGTTCAGAACTAAAAGAACAAATACATTACATTATTCATAGCATCAAGAAAGTGGAAACCACACATGGAGAAGCAATTCTAGTATCATTGTGCGAAGGACCTATGACTCCAGGAGATGAGCCGAAGTTTCAAGTATTTCTTCCAAAATGATTTTTTCAACTGCTACAAAATGAAGACTTGCGAGATATTCAACCGGGGACGTTGTATTTGGTATCACACGGTGTAAGCGGCAACAACTCGACGGAACTCACTCTGCACATCACGCATCATTGTACATAATGTCTCTATTTGTTTTTCTCTGTTTGTATTTCTAGTCATCAATGTTAGACTTAAGCTTATTGTATTGTAAAATGTTTGTTTAATAAAGAAAAAATAAATAAAATTAAAAGAAAAAAAACAGCAACATTGCAGTATATTATTTTATATACTGCTGTGTTGCTTTTTTTAAAATTCAAACGGATGACCTTGAACTTTCAATCAGGGTTAACTTATGAAGAGGTATAAAAGAGAGGGAGCAGTGAAGTTAGTCTCAGTCTTGTCTAACACACGCTGCAGCTAACATGTTAGTGCCACCGATGAACAATTTATCATTCGATAACAATTTGAAGACATATTGTTGCGAGTTACAATGTTTTAAAATACCAGGAGATCAAGTTGACGGGAAAGCTTGTCGTAAGTGCAGGTGTTTCAGCTATTGCATGTGTAGATGTAAAACATATCAAATGAACCGACAAGATAAAATACACGAATTACGCCGACGGCTTGCATTACTTTGGCGGCGAATGGAGTAGCAACCATCTGCCGCGCACTTGCCACCTGCCGCCTACCATCTGCCGCCTGCCATCTGCCGTCCGCCATCTGCTCCGCCCCACCACACTTTTACCCCCACCATTTAGTACGAATACAACGCTAGCTTGTGAATAGTCAGTACACCTCCGGTTCTGACCGGAATAGTGGTCAGTACCACCGGCTCTCGACCGGTGAACATCGAGCTCTTCAAAAAATAACAATATCGCTCGTCCCGACTGTGTGTTCCCTGCGGTCACAAAGTAGGCAAGGAACACACAGTCGGGATGGGCCGATTGGACAAACAAGCGCAACACTTGAAGACTGCGTCTGATGGCTGCGACTCCGGATCAACAACATCGATGACGACAAACAACGGGGAACTATTGTAAACATGTATTATTGTAAATAAAATAAAATAAAGTAATATTTGTAATAGTACTACCTCGCACTCGTATCATTCGATTGTTTTCATTCGATATTTCTTATCGATTAACTATCAAATCACAATCGAATTTTACGAGTGCGAGGTAGATTTTTTTTAAAAAAAATTCATTGTAACCTTGAACTTTGAACTTTCCCTCATTACGTCACAAAACCGCCTACGTCACTGGCTCAGCCTCAGATGACGTATATAATGACTCGGCACTTCCGGTGATGTAACCGGAAGCTGTCAATCACTTGGCCCAGAACCTACAAACCCCCACTACTTATCTAGCATTTAATTAAAAATTTCTGTTATATAAAAAGCTTGAATAGGCTTGAAGAAAGATTCTCGGGACGTATACATTTATTTAAAAATTCAAAATCTAAACGTGATGTCCTCTTTGTACTCCATGCCATAGTTAGAGCAACATGGGTAGAGTAGTATCGATCTTAAAAAAAAATAAAATATTTGAGTATAGTTTGATTTTATTTTTCCATACTCCTTGTAACCGAATAATACAGCCAGTTAACCCTACAACAACAGATTGGCCTGTTAGCCTCGCTGACAGTAGCGCCCTTCTGGAGGATAAGTGGTCTTGACACTTTTTGACTCCCACCGCCCCAATTGGGGTGTTGCTATTGAGTCGCTATAGTGTCACTGACGTGACACTTCGAAATTGTCTCATACGTTCTTGTATTCACATTCGATTGGTGGGATGTAGATATTTTACAATATATTTTCTATTCGTGATATTTTAAGCCCATTACCTGAAAGGAGTGGAGATGTCTGACTGTTGCGTATTACACGACTAAAGGGAAAATTAGAACTAATTACTATTTAATTGTGTTTCAAATTAGAACTAACATATTACTGAGCATCTTACAATATGAGTTAATTCTATGATTAGGTGAAGGTAATTTACAAAACAAGTTGTAAAGTAAAAACCAGACTGTATTGCACATAGGTTTTGTATACAGTGTACTGTAATATGCTACAGAATTTCTGGGATTAGGTTAGACTGCAACATTTTAACTGTTAATAAAAAACATGAAAAGTAGCTCGATGTAAAAAGTATTTAATAATCAACATTGAATTGGTTATACATTATGTTTTTAAAGAAAAAAAATTACACTAAGATACAAAATACTTAGTTTGGAATTAAAGACATTTCAGTAATAAAAAGGAAAATTATATCAATTTAAATAAAATGGTAATAATCGGTACCGGCTTTAGGGCAGTGCGAGCCGTTCTCCAGCCGTGCACGGCACCTTTGCGATGAAGTTGGCTAAATCCAAGTTGTACCTACGCCGAGTTACAGTTATGATTGTTAATGAGAAACTTCTTACTATACGGTTAACAAAAACTAATATAAAACGGATTGCACTTGGTAATGTTAAATATAATTGATACTATTTGTATCAACTGTAAACATTAATAACTAGAAAAATCTTAATTTTTGTAAAAAAATATTGTTTAAGGAAGGATTAGTTTTATTCAAATTTTTGGTGTATTACAGTATATTAGGTTTAATCATTTAATCATATTGAATGATATTGATCACATTCTTGAACGGTAAAAAGCCCAGATAATGTCATTTGAAATTTGATTTAGCTATATCATCAAGAATGACGGTATGGTACGACTGGCAAATATTGTGTCTTTAGAGTAGTTTGAAGCAAGGGCACAGAGGACCTTTCTGGGGAATTACGTCCGTCCGATGTCCCAATAGGTAGAGAAACAGAGAAACAGGTTGGCGACACTGACGAATGTCTCATTGGCGGTGGTAGTTCCATCGCCGCCCACCAGAGCGTCCTCTGTAGGGGGTGTTTTGCGAAGCGCTTTTCAGAAACAACCCTCACAAATTACTCGAATTATGAGATAAATATTCGTTTTCATGAAATCCTGCCTATCGGGAAATTATCTTCAATAACTAATAAGGGTTTTAAAACAGAAAAACGTTCTAACTGTTTCACATTTACGTAGTAGAAAATGGTAAATTTTTACTGAGTTCAACCCCGAATAAAATATGTATAACAATAACATAAAACCTTAAAATAACTTTTTATCCTGGTTAAATTCATGAGAAACATTTTATCGTTCACTGGAGGTCGCTAGGTGCTTTAATAACCTCAGAATTTGAGTAATACGGAGGTGTGTTTTTCAGCCGTTTGGCGAAGTTTTAGAGCCCTCTTAAACCAATTTTCTTTACGTCAATTCATTAAAACTAGAGGCTTGAAGGGGCCATAGCCCCAACTTTACTCCAATATATAGTTTTCGGATTTGTTTTCTATCTACTACTCTCTACTGAGGAAAATAAAACAATATAAGAAGGAACACATGCCAGTTCGTAAACAAAGTAGACATAATATAACCACATGTTTTAAATCAAACAAAAAAGCAGGCGTTTTAAATCCCCTATGCTTTTCTTATGGGGGAGTTTTTACGTTATTTCTCGTTTGCTGGTAATTTTTTGGAAACACTAATATTTTTCTCGAGTCTTGGGATCAAGACCTTCAATTTAAGCCGTCTCCCATCATCCTGCGATTTGCCAAACTCACAACATTTTGACTTAAAAATTACCCTGACAGAATTATATACGAAGGTATTATTACAAAGTTTATTTCTTTAACCATTCATTAAAGCTACAAAATACTAATAAATAGTGCAAATGACAGCAGTAGGCCTGAGAGGAGATCGTGACGGGCAACAAGACGGTGACCACGGCGACAAGCGGAGAGCGGAGCGGCCGCGGTGCCAGGTGGAGTAGGGCGAGTAGGCCCCTCCCCCGAGCCACGCCCGCGACCGCACGTACTACTCTATTCATTCATTCTGAGCTGTGGGACTGTGCAGAAATCCATCAACATTACGTCAAGCTCCTCATTCATTCGCACTTGTGGGACGATGTGTCAAATCTTTCGAAAGTCTGGGACTCTTAAATAAATTCATCGGGGCTGTGAAACAAGTTCAGATTCGAAGTTGCGACACGATTTAAAATTAAATTTTAACCGTTTTCGACATTATGGGAAGACACAATATTCGAGGATGTGAGACTAAAACACTAATCGAGGCTGTGGGATTCGAGGCTATGGGACCTCCTCCTGCTATCATGCTCCAATATATCGCGTAGTTTTAATATTATTGCTAAGGAACATTAACTTTAATATAGAGTAATTTTTTAAAAAATATATCCTACGATGTTACAGTTTAACTCCTTGTATTCTTGTACGTTTGTAAATAACATACACCTATTTTTATCTATTTTTGTTTTAGAGACGAGCATGCACTGTTACTCATGATGTCCTTATATGAATTAACTAAAAAAAACTATTCTGGAGGTGTTTCAACAGATGAATGAGCTAGATGCAGTTATAAATAAACTTCCTTGTGAAGTATATGAAAAACTTGTCAACGAGCATTGTATAAATTGTATGAGCTCCTCGATCTATTATTACAAACGAGAAGACATTCAGATATGTCGTAGATGTTTTAATAATAGTGTAGCTGATAATAACAACAATGAAGAAGTGGTTCGATTCGAGTCATCTCAAAAAACTTTAAATTGCATTAACAAAAAATACAATTGTTCAAGATGTGGTTGTACTTTTATTGTTCAGAAATAAATTACACCAGGCTGTGGATGTTCGGTAAATATTGATCAACAGCTCTACAGTTAGGTCTAATTATTAATACCTCGTTCAGAAAAATTATTCTTTAGAAAGTAAATGAATCAATAATTGAAGTATAAGAATTTTAGTATTTTGGGAATAGAAATAAAAAACATTATCATGCAAATTAATAACTATGATAGGATTTTATGTTTCTTTAAAGTTATAAACATACACTACCTTCTTTTGGTTTTTATTAATACCCATTTTAAATACAAAGAGTTATTTTTTATTCACTATGTGTTACGGACAAAATCAAAAGATTTCTCTCACAACTAAGTTGGAAGGACTTCAAAATTCAATTTCGCTACCTAGAGTTCCAGTGAAGGACTTGATTTTGGCGAATGGCTACCCTATAATTACGATCAGACGAGTTGATACTAAATTTGGCAAATCAATTGCTGTTGAGATAGGAATACCAGATTCTTCACAAGTAGTTGTCTATCTACCATCTAGGTTTGAAATTCAATTGACAGAAGACGACTTAATCGAAATCAGACAAGGCGGGTTTTCTTTAAAATGTACAGGAGCGGTGGGCAGATCACCAGATGTGCTTATCTTCAAGAAGGATTCTTAATCCCTACAGTTACTAAGTTTCTGTAATATTTTTAATTACTGTTGATTATTATAACACTAAATTCATTTTATCAACATTAAAATCAACGACTTAAAGTATCATCAATAACTAACAACTCTAGTAGCTTATTATTTATTCATATAATAATGGAATCATACTTGTCAAAAAAGTTAAGAGCTTACTTAAAGGGTCTTACGGCGAATGCAATATCTTAAGGCCTCAGAACACGTCCAATGGTTTGTTGTACTCTGTTTCAAATAATTGTTATAATAAGAAATTCTTTGATAGTATTCACTTTGTTTCATTAGTTTGTAAAACCTTATACTCTATTTGTACTTGATGGAAAATGATTTGTCAAATGTTTAAAAGCTGCAGGCAAATACATTGTTTCTAGTAAATTAGTTATTGTTTTATTGTCCATTTGCAAATGAAATAGGTTAAGTGTTAACTGGTTTATTTAATGACAATTATTAAAACCTATCCTTACCGGTAATTTGAGCTGGACCAAATGTGGCGGGAGGGGAATGGGGTACATCGAGCACGAGGCTTATGCAGTCCCTAAGCTCCTCGATTTCCTCCCTCGTCCTGGGGTGGGTGAGGTAGATCGTCAAATAGTAATTCGACTCCATTGCAGTGGTGTGGATGCACAACTAACTCTGGATGCATTTCTCTGAGCTTAAGTACTAAAGGAGGTGTCGCCCAGTTTAAGTTAATTTAAGTTTTTGTTTGTCATATAACTGCGTTTAAGTCCCGAGAGGAAAAACGAGACGTAAAATACAGTGCTTAGACACTGACCACAGACAACAAGGAGTTGGGTGTGTCAGCGATCCAAGAAAAACATCGTAGCAAAGTAATTGCCATTTAGTGGAACACATTCCACCAGGTCCGGGTTCACACCGTTGCACGGCTGGCGTCTCGCCAGGTCTACCACGCAGTTACATAAGACAGTCCCCATGTATCTCAGATCTGCTAAAATTCACTTTCTGCTTCTAGCATTATGCTAATTAGGTCACGTGGTAACTAAAGGTCGTTCTATCTACTAATCTAAAAACACCAGAGGTTTGTTATTGTTTAATTTGATTATGTTGCTAGAAACAATAAGCTGTTTAAAAATTATATAATGTAATACTGTAAGTAAAATAGCAGCGCTCGTGGTGTCAAATCATGGAACCTTCTCACTTGGCCTAGTCCCTTTTGCAGTTTTACCCGGACTGTTTACCCGTCCTATCGGGAATCGATTGGTTTGAATCACAGCTGGTAGTTTTGTAAATAATAGTTTATTGCGTGGATACAGGGAGGTTTATTGTATAACCGGATGTAACACTGCTTAACGATTTTGGTCAAAAAGCGAGCCGGTGATTTTGTCAGGTTGGTACACTGGTGAGGAAAATGTATCGTTCTTTGAAATATTCTGATTGGCTGTTTTATTCCTATAAGTGAATCTACTCATACAAATCACTGGAATAAAAGTATTAAAAGTTGGAGTAAATTAATTTTTTGGTTTGATTTATGCATCCAACATTTTCATAAAACATGATTAATTATGAGGAAATAAACAGATACGAATTTATTGAGTTTCAAATCATGGAGAAGTACTTGTTTGATTCACTTTGTCAAATCGTTCTATTTTAGCGAGTAGTTCTTTGCCTCACCAAAATTTGTAAAGATAAGCTCGCAGTTTTGTTCATCAGTGTTACCTACAGTTATACAATAAACCTCCCTGCGTGGATATGATGAAAACAAATAATAGCATCTCACTCATGTTTTTGATTATACAAATAAACATCTGATAAAATCTAAATAAATTGTCAAGTAGCCTATTTAGTTTAGTTGATTTTATTTTTAATCATTCAAAATATTTTAGACCTAAATGAATGTAGCAAATATAACATATACGAGTTCATATTTATTTAAAAATTTTCAAATAATTGTATCTATTTTATTTAATGATAAAGGTTCCGCCGACAAATTTATTAACATCACTATTTTTTTAGCTTCCTTATTCCTGATAACATACTGAATCCTGGCATTAATTATGACACAGTATAGAATTTGTAAGATTAAATTACAAATATTTTCAATTACAGGCGTAGTTCAGTTTTGTCTACATTTTAAAATTTAAGTAGGCTTAACACTTTAATAGTTCAGCCTCTGTTGAGGTAATTATAACAACGATTATTTTATATAATAGTAATTGTTTTTTAGATCTATATGAACTGTTCACAGACATATCCACACGTGCTTTTAAAGGAACACTCTAAAATGGACAACTTTCTGTCGTAACCACAACATTTACGAACACTGTAAATGCATCCTTCCCTACTACTGAATTCCTGACCATCATAATCAATGAACTTGTCATAAGTGTAGTTTACTGGTGCATCGTTGACCCAGAAAATTTGGTTCCCTATGTATTGACCGCCAACCCAGTATCCTCGCTCGCAATCTGGAAAGTATAAGAAACATTTACAAGTTAGCAATTTAGAATATATATATATATATTTAACATTATTTTATTTACAATCTTATCTAAAAACTATTGAATATTGAGTAAATTTGATAAAATAACAGTAGTTTAACTTTGGGAGTTCTGGCCCATTTGAATGACAGCTTCCGGTCACGTGACTTTTGTGACGTAGCTATGATGTAGTTGGCGACGTATTAGTGTCGTCATGTGAGTAAGATTAGTTCAAGGTCATCCTGAGGATGTTTTAAAAAATAAATCCTGCACAGGTTTGATACGATAGTTTTCATTCAATAGTTTTCATCAAACTATCAAATGAAACCTGTGCAATATATTGTCTTTAACTTTTACTTAGTTTCCTCCAATGACGAATGTGCAGAGTCCTTGGTGTTTTCAGGGTCTTTTGTTAACTTAAAAGATAGTGCAAAACATCTGGATCTGGTGTTTCCAATTTTACAGCACAAGTTTGTGAAACAGTAGATATTATAGCAAATTCCACTTCACCTCTAATGCTTCCTTCCATGTTTGTTAAATAAAATATCCCTTAGTCAAATCCTACCAAGGATAACATCATTGCGTCCGCATCAGAAGACGTTGTGATAGAAACTTTATGCACTTGTATTTGATCAGTTGTATTTACATTATTGGCAGCTTTTTCAAAATTACAAGAAGAAGATGTGGAAGAAACAGTAGTGTCTTGGATTGGCGAGTCCATGTGTACTGGGCAAGGGCCGGAGGTACACTGATGTGGCACAAGCATCTAGGATCGGTACCCAGCCGTTACCCCCACCTCACCAGTCCCCCCACTACAACGTTCCCCCACCAAGTTGTTACTTCGCATAATAACCACGGGACAGCTATTTAGTTAGGGTTTAGCTCTTACACTATGAGGATCGTAGCTCCGTAACTGAAAACTTCAATGATTAGTTCTAAACAACGAATGTAAATAGTTATAACAGTCACTGTGAGTAGTGGGCATTTGGGGCTGCTAGAATGGAAGTGATGTCATGCGGTAACGTGACCGGAAGCGCTGGGTCATTAAATACGTCATCTGAGGCTGATCCAGTGACTTAGGTGGTTTTGTGACGTAATGAGGTAAAGGTTAAAGGTCAAGGTCACGGGGAGGATATTTAAAAAAGTACTACCTCGCACTCGTAAAATTCGATTGTGATTCGATAGTTTCATCGATAAAAATATCGAATGAAAACAATCGAATGGAACAATAGAATGATACGAGTGCGAGGTAGTACTACTTCATTAATTACCTTAGTTTTTACTTTTCTTTTTATTTACAATAAGTTATGTTTACAATAATTTATGTTTACAATAGTTCCCCGTTGTTTGTCATCATCGATGTTGTTAATCCGGAGTCACAGCCATCACATCGTTTTCTGATGAAAGGCGGTAGATACTTTGATCCCTGCACAGAGTCTATGTTGTTTGTTGCGATCAGTTCTAAAGATAAACTGTAGCCATTCGCTAGGAGAAGTCTTTACTCTTCTTTAAAAACCTCCAGGTCCATAGAAGTTGATAGATAAATAGAGTCATAATAAATACATCGAATCTTGAGTGACATGATAATGTTATTTTGTGAAGAGCGCAGAGAGAGGATGATGTTCACCAGTCAAGAGCTGGAGATGTACTGACTATTCACTAGCTAGCGTTGTAATCGTACTAAATGGTGGGGGTAAAAGTGTGGTGGGGCGGAGCAGATGGCGGACGGCAGATGACAGGCGTCAGATGGCAGGCGGCAGGTGGCAGGCGGCAGGTGACAAGTGCGCGGCAGATGGCAGCTGACATAGGGAGGAAGACTTTGAATAAAATATCCATTAGTTAAAACCCATCAAAGTATTTGTAGATCCATGTGCACAGCGCAAAAGTTGGTCAGCTCGTCGAAGTTATTCCTCTAGTTTAGTAACCAGCCGAAAATCCGCTTCCATTTCATCCACCTGCTCTGGACATTGCGGCTGCGCACACCACCTCTTGCAAGCATAATCATACGCGTTCTTATATTCCTCCAGGACTTGTTCATATGTCCTAGGCTGCTGTGATATAGTTTGCATCGCCGCTCCTTGCTCAACCTCGGTAGCCTCAAGAGTTGCTACCAACTCCTTCTCACTAATCATATCTCCTCAAGTAATGTTATTGCCGCGGCTTATGGTGTTCCTTGTTGGCTGCTAGGATGCAGTTTGCTCAACCTCGGTAGCGTAAAGAGTTGCTATCAACTCCTCCTCACAAACCGCATCTCCCCAAATATTGTCGTTGACGCTGCTCATGGTGTTGCATGTTCCAATGTTTGTATAGTAATGCAGCGTTTGAGTGTAGGTTAGGTACTCGTCCCTTCCCCCACCACATCACTCCCCCCACCACACCACTTCCCCCACAAAGTTTTTACATCGTGCACTAACTAGCGTACACGCATTAGTTAGGGTCTGACTTTTACACTGTCAAGACCGTAGCTCCTTAACTGAAAACCTCAATTAATTTGTCTCAACACTGTATGTGTATAAATATTACAGTCACTATGATCTAAACTAGTGCATGTTTCCAAGTGTTGCTTCTTGTGCAGCAGACAACTGGCTAAGAGTGTTCCAACCTTGGCTATTCTACGATAGAACCGTTCACTGTCCGCTAAAAGCGTAGTCATTCTATCTTCATCGTCGGAAAAGTAGAAGGTGGTGGCAAGCGGGGTACTGAAAGACACCTTACTCATATTCCTGTAAAAATGTGACATGTTCAGACGTTAACACAAACTATATAGGTAGATGTTCATCCGACAAGAGCTGGAAGTATAATGATGTAGCGCTAGCGAGTAGGATAGACACCTATCCCCACCACAACGTTACCTTGTCATTCAAACAGTTGTTTTTCGCTACAGTTGATATACCCTTGGTCAAGTCTGAATTCTGTTTGCACCAACGTGTTTGTCTGATCAATCCGCGTAATTTGAGTACCCACTTTATATATTTTAAACCGTAAATAAAGAAGTTATGTAGGTTTGACCTCCAAAATAGTTTTTAGCTATTTCTGCTATACCCTTGGTAAAATCTGAATTATGTTTGCACCAACTTGTTTGTCTGATCAATCTGCGTAATTTGAGTACCCACTTGATATATTTTAATCCGTAAATGAAGAAGTTATTTAGGTTTGACCTTCAAAATAGTTGTTTTTAGCTATTACTGCTATACCCTTGGTCGGGTCTGAATTCTGTTTGCACCAACTTGTTCGTCTGATCAATCCACGTAATTTGAGTACCCACTTGATATATTTTAATCCGTAAATAAAGACGTTATTTAGGTTTAACCTTCAAAATAGTTGTTTTAGCGAATTTCCCCTATAGGGAAGAAGCTATTACCGTAGTCGGCATGGTAAGACCTAGGCCCGGGACCATGATAACTTTTCGTTTTGAGGTCCCCAGACCCCAAAAACACCATTCGTTTGAAACTGTATATATATATATATATATATATATATATATATATATATATATATATATGTATCCGTGAGCACGATAACTCTCGTAAAAATAATCCGATTTTGATGAAATTTGGTATAAACGTGTAAAGCAACATTTATGACTTTATAAATATAAGTTCGAAAACCAGCCAGATCGCTCTATCCGAAGGGGTATTTTGGGGGGGGTTTTGTACCCCAAAAATGGATTTTTTGAATTTTTTACTTATAATTTTGGAAATAGTCAAACTTTAGTTTTTCCCATTGGATTCAGCCTAAAAAACACACAATTTGGTATTTTTATCATTTCTCTACGTCAATTGGTTACCAAGATATTGAAAGTGCTAAACACAGTACGTTGTCTAATGTTATTCTTATGGAGGAAAATAAAAATTGTATATCTCGCTTATTTATGGACGTATACTGATGAATCTTGGTATGAGGCTACATCTGGTTGTGAACCATTGATATTTGTTCAAAAAAACAATTTTTTACCAAAGCCTCCCGTAGCAGCAAACCTGCGTACTCAGCCCCATGTTATTCTTATGGAGAATAAGTAACGTGTTATCTGACTTCATTATGAAAATAAATTAATGAAATTTGGTATGTGGCTTTACCTACATGAGTTATATTGATATTTGTGTGAAACCCCTTTTTTGTGTTCCTTGCTTCAGCAAACCTGCATACTCGGCCGCCATGTTATTCTTATAGAGAATAATTAAAATGACATAAATCGTTTATTTATGAATGTATATTGATGAAACTTGGTACGTGGCTTTATTTATTATTAAGATACATAAATATGCATTGGAAATTCGTTGAGTACGCAGGTTTGCTGCTACGGGGGTATTTAGCTATTACTACAATACCCTTGGTCGGATCTGAATTCTGTTTGCACCAACTTGTTCGTCTGATCGATCCGCGTAATTTGACGTACCCAGAAGACATACTTTGCACAAACTTTGTACCTCCCCAACATGGGTCATTTTCAAGGTCAAGGTCAAGTTCAAGGACCTTAGGACTTAGAAATTTTCACAAAGTGGGCTGCACACAAACCGGAGACTAACAAAATCTCCTGCCTATGTACAGGCCAAGTCCCTAATTTAAAATGCTAAGGGTGGTCCTGAAAAGGACCGTTGTGTTTAAAGGAGAAAGAGATGGTGGATAAGGAGCGGTGGTCAGTCTTTATTTATTTCTTTGTAACCCACTTTACTTGGCCCTTCTGCCGTACCAAAATCAATCCGCACTCGGTCTCAGGAGGTGGTGGATTGGATCTTGGTATATGAACCTTGATGTAGCGGCTGCCAAAGAGGTGTTGGAGAAGGTAATCAACACCGATCTTCCCCAAAAATGCGTACTCCGTGTCCAATTTTAAATTCGCAAACTTCACGGTGATGACCTCCAGCGGCGTTACCAACTCGTCAATATTCACTGTAGCCGTCCTCTTCATCATTACTTCCTCAACAATTGGAGGCGGCGATGAAGGTCGAGGCGATGTCGATGGTAGAGATGCGGAAGATGCTGAAGGACGTTGTTCAAAGTATAGTGGGTGGTTTCGAAAATTTCTTTGAATACAAGATCTGAAAGAACTAGGTCTTTTGAAGCCGTTCCTTTTCTCTGAAGACTTCTTCAATGACTCCTTCAAACGTTGCAGTTTCTCGGGTGTGATGGGAGAAAACATAGCGCAGAGGTGTATACAGATCGCAAGACAAAGTTGGAATGAGGTACCAGACGGAGCAAAGCGGGTCGCCAAGCGAAACAGTGACATTTCCATATACGGGTAGAAAGAATTAGGGAACCTTTTTGTCAAACTTCCGACCCTTAAAAAAGATCAACTAAACTCCATAAAACAATGAAAGGGGTTAAAAAAACAAAGCGGGGAATAGGTCAGTTTGTGGTCAAAGTGAGAATCACTTACTGCTCTATTCCCCGTTTTGGCAATATGTTCAGATGGACTTGACCCACTAAAAAGACTTAGCATATTTGTGGATACTATTGACTTACACTCCATGTGGTAAAATAATGGAAGATATATTTATTTCTTAACACAATATACCCCTTCCCTAACCCTTGTACTCCCACCACTAACCCCCCCCACCATTTAAACGTAGTATAAAAGGCGTTCCCTGTCACTGGTAAAATAATTCTACTGAAATGAGTACACCCACTCTCCCTATCGCTGCAGCAACACTAGCAGTAAGTAGAAAGGTTGAAAATCACGATCAGTTAATTGTCTTAAGAAGATTACTGCACAAGTTTCTCGATTGGGAGGTTGGTTGTGATTTTTGTATGTGGATGCCTACGGGTCCAGTGTATAATAGTGAATATGAAGCATGGAAAACAAGCTATGCAAACAATGTAAAATTACTTAAAATGATTGGTATAATGGAAAGGTTACTCCGGCAGAGATGGATCATCAATACAACATTTTATATTAAACCAAACCATTGTTGAATCAATAAAAAGGAGAGAGATTGAAAAACAGAGCGGGGAATAGATCAGTTTGAGGTCTAAGTGAGAACCACTTACTGCTCTATTCCCCGTTCTGGTGGTATGTTCAGACGACCTTGACCCACTTACAAGACTTGTCATTCTGCGACATCGTTGATTGATATAAAATGTACTTCCTACAATAATATCCTTGACATTTACCCCCACCACGTAAACTTGGTATCTAAGCGACCGCATCGGAATATCCTCAGAAGTTAGCTATGGATTCCCAAGCAAGCACATCCAAAGAGTATAAAGATGAACTATCAGAGTTTCTGAAGATCAACTATTGCTTGCGGAACCGAAGTGCCGAAAACTCATTAAGAACAAAAACATATAAGCTGACAATGCAAAAAGCCTACCGTAGATTATCAAGTAAAGTCCCGGGCATTAAATCTACTACTAAAACAAAGGAAATGATAAATCGGTCAATAAACTACATAAAACATCTGCAGGCAATGGTTGCAGAAGTTCCTTCTGAAGAACCGGTCTCTCTTGAACCGATAGAGTCCATGTTCCTGTTTTAAGATAGGTTGGCAAAACATAATTTTCTTGAGGAAGAACCGTCAGCCTACAAACAAATCTTCCTTATGGATGAAGACCAGGACGAATAACTGGGTTAACAAAATTAAACACGTTTGAAATACAAAGCGGGGAATAGATCAGTTTGTGGTCCAATTGAGAATCAATTACTGCTCTATTCCCCGTTTTGGTAACATGTTCAAACGACCTTGACCCACTTCAGGATTTGGAAACATCTTGGTTTAATACTAAATATATATTTAACAACAATATCCCCTCCCAAATATTTTACCCCCACCTTTATATTGTGGTGTAAAATGCGTGTATCTATCAACGGTTGAATCAGTCTAGTCATGGCAACAAAATACATCATCTTTCCTCATCCACGAGAGGTAATTCAAATGATAAAAAACATTGTGTTAGAAGATGAAGACGAAAATGAAGATGCGGTGTTGGAAGATGAAGAAGTTTATTCCGTAGAGATGGAAGCCGTGAGTTGGATGGAACAATTGGAGAGTGATGAGGATATCTCTAGTGTAGCGGATGACGTGGAGGAAAACTCGAATTCGGACGATGCGGAGTGTTACCAACAGTTACTCTGTTTGGAACACATGGAGGCAACTCCGAGCGGTAGTAGGACCCTTTTTGAGGGTACCTACGTCACTAGTTTTCTCACCCGCCACTTGTTTCCGTCTGATGAGTTGATTTGTCAGATGAGTCTGACTGGGTTTCTTTGTTAACCTTCCAACTTCAAATACAGAGCGGAGAATAGATCAGTTTGAAGTCAAAGTGAGAACTATTTACTGCTCTATTCCCCGTTCTGGATATATCTTCAGATGACCTTGACCTATATCAGGACTTAGAAACATCTTCATTTGATACAATAATTATTACTAAATCAAACATATGCTCCAACAGGGGGGTACTCTAATGGTGGGGGTAAGCAGGTATTTAAACAAGCACGTTGGAATACACGTATTAGTCAGCTATGGATTCCCAAGCAAGCACATCCAACTCCAGATCTGTCTACAAGCAGAGAAACGCTGAACAATCAAAGAAATGGAGAGTGAATATTAACATTGGATATGAGAGATAACAAAGTATAATCCCATTCGCCAATCCTCAAGATGCAAAAATAACCGTTTTATATAAGGCCATAGAATACATCAAAAGTTTACAGTTAAAACTCCAAGAACCGCTGTCAGCTACCTCAATCGGTCAAAAACTGTTAGGATCATGTCCTCTGACTGAGGATGACATTGCGGTTCAACATTTCTTTGCTGAAGAACCCTCATACAAACAACTTTTTTGAAGATCAGGATAATAAAAAAAAAGACCTGTTAAATAATACAAAGCGGGGAATAGATCAGTTTGTGGTCCAAGTGAGAATCACTTACTGCTCTATTCCCCGTTTTGGCAACATGTTCTAGCGACCTTCACCCACGTTGAGGACTTGGAAACATCTTGGTTTGATACAAAATGTACTTCCTGCGTAAAATTTGGTATTTCTTCCCTAACACATATACTCCGGCATGTATACCTCCCACCACTGTTCTTAATCGGGTATAAATAGAGGTGCATTTTGGAGTGTTATTAGTAGCTGGTTAGCCTTTGAGGAAGACACAATTATAATATGTATCGGTGCGATATTTGTAAAGCCTCATTTAGAGATGATTTGCTTTTAGCCATTCACAAAGAACTAAAACATAATCTCAATACAATTACAAAAGAAGAACAAAATGAAAAAGAATTGGATTCAATCGATCATCAATTAGCACAACATCAATTTGCAAACCTCAATCAAACAGAACAAAATGAAGTTTTAAGACCGAGTGTCATTCATTATGCACAATCAACACCATCAACATCGACTTCTACGCCTGCTATGTCTACACTTCACCAATCTTCAACATCAACATCGATTTCAACGCCTGCTATGTCTACACTTCACCGTCCTTCAACATCAGCAGCTGCTATGTCTGCACTTCACCGACCTTCAACATCAACAGCAGTAGAGTTAGAACTACACGTTCAAGCACTACCTGGTAAAGTAGTAACACATTTTAAAATTGACAACGTAAAATTACAATTTGAAAACTTTCTACATAACGCCAAAGGATTAGTAACCAAAACACTAATGAATGAACAAAACAAATTAAATTTTATCAAATTTGGACTGTTGCTAGATGCTATATTCACTAAAATTCAAAACGAAACATCACCAAGAGGTTTCATGACGAAAACCCGAACCATGATGGCTGCGTCAGATATTGAAAAGATCGTAACAGAATGTTTTGAGGAACTTTTAACGAAAATACAAGAACATGAAGGAAGAGGATCTGGATGGGCTTTACTAAGTATAACAATTCTGGATGTTAATAAACACGGTTATGGAATGAGAGGAAGTAGTTACATTCCTCTTCCAAAAAAATTTAGTGATACCAAATCCTGTATTTATGTGAAAAATGAAGATAACGAATGTTTTAAATATGCTATGTTGGCCAAATATGTAAAACATCATGTGTGTAGACCTCATAGAGAATATGAAGGAGTTCAACATAAGTATAATTTCCAAAGAATGACTTACCCTGTTGCAATTACTGATATATCAAAATAAAAAAAAAACAAATTCGGTGGCTTCAGTCAACATATTTGGTTTGGATTCGTCAAATAATGTGTATCCATTGCGCATAACATCAAATGAGCGCAACAATCATACTGACTTGTTATTAATCAATAAAGGATAGATATCACATTACGTGTATATCAAAGATTTTGAAGGGATCGTATGTAAACAGTTAAGAAAACATAAAAGTAAAATCACAACATGTAAGAGATGCTTTTGCCACGTGAGCAAACCATTAAGATTAGGAGGTTCAGAATGGTTATAAGAACATCAAAGATTATGTAGTGGAAACTATGAGATTAGAATTAAATTACCTCATCCTAGCAGAGCGTACGTAAAATTTGACAAAGTAAATCAATAATACCCTGTTCCATTTGTTGTGTACGCGGATTTCGAAGCATCTTTACTTCCAATTGAACAACAAGAAGAGTATATCACAAAAAGAAGCAAATATCAAAAACACGCACCAAACAGTTATTGTACACTAACAAATTCCACGCTGTCTGAAGAACATCTTCAAAAATTTGGACTATCATCTGCTCCGAGGATTTATCGCGGTGGATAAGCAGCAAAACACTTTGTAGATATTTGTATTAAATTGTCTCTAAGGTGGAAGAAATCTACAAAATTAAAATACCGATGCAACCTATGGAAGAACACCAACTTCAACATCACAATTTGGCAACAACATGTTATCTGTGTAATAAACTATTTACACCAGGTATCGTTAAAATGTGTGATCACGATCATCTTATAGGAGCCTACAGAGGTGCAGCCTGTAACGCTTGCAACTTAAATTACAAAGTTTCATCTTTTATACCCGTTGTTCTACATAACCTTGGTGGATATGACTCTCATTTAATAATCCCGGAGTTAGGAAGAGATGATGAAGCAATAGATGTTTTGGCAATAACAATGGACAAATTTATAAGTTTCTCTAAAAAGGTTGGCAAAATAAAACTTAGGTTTATTTATTCGTTTCGATGTATGCCTTCTAGCCTAATGAAATTAACGGATAATTTAAAAAGATAAGATCTGATAGAAACAAGTACAATTGTAGCCAGTAGTAAAATGGATCTGGTTCTTCGAAAAGGAGTCTTCCCCTACGATTACATCGATGGACTGCATAGATTTAATGAAACATCACTTCCTTCACCAGGACAATTTAACAACAAACTCAATGAATCGAAAATTTCACTTGAAGACTATCAACATGCATGTCGAGTATGGAACGAGTTAAATATGAAGACTTTAGGAGAGTACTCAGACTTTTATGTAAAACTCGACGTAACTCTACTCTGCAATGTTATGGAGGAATTCCAAAGAACTTGTTTTGCAGCATACGGTTTGGACCCTCTACGTTCGTATACTTCTCCAGGATTAGCTTGGCAAGCAATGCTGAAAGAAACGAAATGCAAACTCCAGCTGTTAACAGATATAGATATGGTTTTAATGGTTGAGTCGGGTGTTAGGGGTGGATTAAATAAAAGCGTGATGAGACATGTTAAAGCCAACAACAAATATCTATCTGACCACGATCAAGAGAAACCTTCAACGTAATTGGGATATTTTGACGCAAATAATCTGTATGGATGGGCCATGTCGAACCGACTTCCATTTGACAACTTTAAATAGGTTGATCCCGACCGTATTTGCGATATTTCACAAATTCCAAAACATGGAGATACCGGATATATTTTGGATTGCGACTTTGAATATCCAGAACATTTACACGATCTTCATTATGACCTTCCACTCCTTGCAAGAACAGAAATATCACCAACTGGAAAACACCCCGAATTAATGATGACCTTTAACAATAAACAACGATACGTAGCTCACTATTGGGTTGTTCAACAAGCTATCGAATTAGGTTTACGTCTTACTAAAATTAATAGAGCTGTTGAATTTTCCCAATCGTGCTGGTTGAAACCGTACATAAACTTGAATACTACCAGAAGAGCAGCCGCTACATCAGCCTTTCAAAAAGACTTTTTAAATTAATGAACAATACGATATTCGGTAAAACATTGGAAAACAAAAGAAGACATAAAAATATTAAACTTGTTACAGATCCGAAAAAACTACAGATACTCGAACAACAGCCAAACTTTGGAACATCTATAATTATTAACGAAAATCTTGTAGCTGTATCTATGAAGAAAACAAGTGTGAAGATGGATCGTCCTTTGTATATAGGTATGTCAATCCTGGATATCTCCAAGACTCATATGTACGATTTTCATTACAAAAAGATGGTCACCTTTTATGGACGAGAAAACATCGGCATCTCCTACATGGATACAGACGCTTTTATATATTGGATAATTACTAACAATATGTATGAAGACCTTCGGATATTTGATTACAGAAACGATTTTGACTTTTCCGACCATCCAAAAGATCATCCAAACTACGACAATGACAGAAACAAAAAAGTGCTTGGCAAATTTAAAGATGAAGCCAATGGTGTTATACTTCAAGAAATTGTTGCACAAATGTCAAAATTATATTCTTTACAACTGAATGAAAACCAAGTCATTGAGAAAGCTAAAGGAGTAAAAAGTTTGTATTTAAAGAAGAATGTGCATTTTAATCACTATAAGAAATGTTTATTTGAAGATCAAGATGTAACAGCAAAATTCAACACAATCAGAAGTTTCAACTATCAGCCGTACAGCGTGACGGAAGTAAAAAAAGCTCTCTCTTCAAATGATGATAAATAACACATCCTTGCAGACAACATCCACACTCTACCATTCGGCCACTATTCCCTCAACCCTATTGACGAGTATCCCTTTCAACGTATCCCTTTTCCTTCCCGTATAAAAGGGGGAACACAGCAGTATTTTGCTGCGTTCCCCCTTTTATTCATTAGTTTGGAATGACCTTGACCTATATGGTGATGTATTAAAAATGAATATTTAATACTATCGTAGCTGTGTTAGCAAAAACATCATGACGGATATAAAGGAGAAAATTGTTGATGAACTTCATAAACCTGCAAGAATACATTTTCCAAGAAGAAATACTGTTATTAAAGGGATAAATGATTTATATCCAGCGGATTTAATTGAAATGCGTCCGCATAGCAGGATAAACAAAGGGTATAAATATATACTCACAGTTATTAATTGTTTTACAAAAGTTGCAGACGCTTTGCCTCTAAAGGACAAGACTGGTAAAAGCGTAACACAAGCCATGGAAATAGCTATAAAAAGAGATTAAAACAAAATTAATCATTTACAAACTGATGATTGAACAGAATACTTTAATACAAACTTTGCACATTTAATGACGAAATATACAATAAATCATTATTCTAAAAATTGAGAGAAAAAAGCAGCTATTGTAGAAAGATTCAATAGAACTTTAAAAGGAGAACTGTATAAACAATTTTCAAAAAGAGGTTCTTACGTATGGTATGATGTCTTACCACAATTAATAAATGATTATAACATCAGGTTTCATAGAACTATTGGTATGAAACCTAACAAAGTAAATCGTAAAAATGCAAAAGATGTATTAAAACGCATAAAGAAAAATACAAAGCCTAAAGTAGAAAAGATGCAACCAAGAAAATTTAATGTAAGTGATTAAGTACGGATTAGTAAATATAAGGGAGTGTTTACCAAGAAATACATACCCAATTCGACGAATGAAGTTTTACAGTTTATAAAGTGCAACCGACTGTACCTGAGACGTATATTTTAAATGATATCAAAGGAAATCTGTTGCAAGGTGCATTTTATGGACATGAAATGTTAAAATCAACAGTAGGTGATGTATATCTTGTTGAAAATTTTTACAAAGAAAAAAGGACACCGTTAAAGTGCGGTGGTTGGGGTTTAACAAAACTGAGGATTCATGGATACCTATAAAGCTCTTGGTTTAATGCAAGAAACTCATTTCATCGTTAACCTTTGAAAAGGATGGAGATTATTCACCATAAAGACCAATTCAATATTAATAACATAGATGAATTAACTTTGGATAACGTTAAAATCAACAATGGTAAACACGGTAGGTTACTTCCAAACACTGTTCGATGTATAGTAAGTGGCCCCTCAAACTGTGGTAAGACCAATGTTGTCTTTAATTTGATCACTAATCTGCAGGGATTAAAGTTTAATAACCTATATATTTTTTCAAAGTCTCTACAACAACCAAATTATCAATTGCTGGATAAAATCCTATCTGATGTGTCTGATGTTAATTTTTACAAATTTAACCCTAGTGATAGCATTATGCAACCAAACGAAGTGAAACCGTATTCTGTATTTATATTTGACGATGTATCTTGTGAAAATCAGGATACTATTAGAAACTACTTTGCCATGGGAAGACATAATAACATCGACAGCATATATATATATAGGACAAACTTATAGCAAAATCCCAAAACAACTTATCAGAGATAATGCAAATATTCTAATTGTATTTAAACAAGATGATACTAACATAAAACATATATATAACGATCATGTGAATGCCGATATGCCATTTGAAATGTTTAAAGAGCTTTGCGGAAAAGCATGGGTGGAAAAGTATAGATTTCTGGTTATTATGAAAGATCAATCTATAAAAGATGACCGTTATAGAATAGGTTTTGATAAATTTGTTTTAATACACTGATTAGCGGTATTACTGTACAAGTCGTCAAGGTGTGAAGATGGTTAACCAGGAAAAGCTATTAAAGGAAATATAATCACTTAGTGATTGTATTAGACAAAAAAACCGAGCTTTAAAATCAGGTATAAATGAAAGAGAGCAATTTTTAGAAACAACATTCAAACCTGTTACTGAACCTTTAAAGTGATTAGCACAAAATATGGAAAACCCTTCATTTCGGTTCGAAGGAGACAAAATGCTACCAATTTCCAAATATGAAGAAGAATTTCAGAATGATGAAAGTTTTGACCAGTTACAATAATCTGAAGAAAGCGACGAGTATGAAGAAAGCGGAGATATAGAAGATTTAAGGGAAAAGGGCGTTGCAGAAGATACAAGTACAGAAGATACAAGTCTAGAAGATATAAGAGCAGAAGAAGAGGATCAAACCCATCCAACTTAAGCAAATTAGGCACAGATATTATGTTTAAAGGAACACTTGGAAGAAAATATACATTAAAAATTTTACATGGCACACATGCTAATCGAAATTATCATACATATGGAGATAGAATAGAGGATAAAGGATTAATGATTGGAGATAGAAAGCTATATATATACGAAAATGATGATGTATTTATTGGCGATAAAAAATATAAAGGTACAAATGGTTTGTTTGAACTCATCTTTTAAAATAATTCTGGTAGATATACTAAAAAGGATTTACAATTGTTTAAAAATATACTAGAGTATACAAATTCACATAGAAACAAATATTCCAAAGACCTTTCAATTCATAGAAACAGGTCAAAAAATACACAAGTATTATATCTAGTCTTTTCCCCTTCGAAATAAAATAAAGCTCAAATTAAAAGAAGAGCTTTATCTTCTGCTGAATTAAATGTTTTGCATAAAAAGAGAAAAACAACTCATCCTACCACATATGGAAGGGGATTATTGAAAATGTTGTATAAAACTAATATAATATATTTCAACGATATAAATAAGTTAGTTGATCGAATGAGGTTATTACATGAAGCTATGGAAGCTGGGCACACTGGTCTAGAAAACGAATGGGTAGCTTTGGTTAATGAGCTGCGAAAACGAGGAATAACTGTTCAGTATACGTATATATAATGAGAACCTAACCGGTAGAGATTCAGTTACATCATGAGTGTGGACAAGTTTGGACGGTATTTCGAGTTTGGAGTAAAATCTGTATATAGTGAAAAAGAGTTGGGTTTCCGTTAACACCAGATGGCTTCTATAATTTTGAAGGAAAAGTAATTCAAAATTTTGGTGATCCGCTTTTGTCTTCTGATGCAGTTACGGTACAGTATATGGATTAAAGAACCCCAACTGTACACGAAGATCATTGGGGGCTTTGCGGTAAAAGGTTAAGCAAAATACAACATCCCGTTTATGATGGTGAAGCAGTAAATTTAGCTATTCTAAAATTGTTAACGATTTACAAAAAGAATGAAACCGACACAAGTCATGATGTAATAAATTAAAATTAGCAAATGTAGGTGATTGTGAGCAGGATGGAGACGATGTAAATAAGAAGATGTTTGATATCGTGCACAAGAAATGGACTACAGAATATGAAAAACATTTGCAAAGGTTTGGTGAAGCTCAATTTAATTATATCCATCGGGCTTCAGGAAGAGCTGCAGCTTCAGATGTTGACAGACACAATTATTTAAACTGGAAAAAGATACACAATCCTGAGAAACCTAATCATTGAGATAAACCGTCTGAGTCTTCTAAAGTCAAGACATTAGGAAAGGGGGATAAAGTGAATGTGATTAATGAACCAACAGAAAACGATGAAGATTACATAAGAGAAAAAAGAATTTAAATACCCATGATAAGGGATAAAGCATCAGTCATATTCGAGAGCCTATACAGTGAGGATGATGGAATCCAATATTACTGCGTGGAGTTTAATATCTCAAGAGCCGAGATTTCTCCAAGGAGTGTTGACAGATGGTTTTGTTCGACGGTTTGATAGATATATGGATTGGGAACAACTTTCCATACACTACATCTTCACAATGACTATGTTAAGAATTTATTTTCACAGAGTTAACTGGATCCATATTTTACAAAGACAACTGTTTTCAGAAGACTTCCTCGTAGAGATGACATCAAATTTTAATAACTGTTGGGAAATAATAAGTAAATATCAAAATCTCTCTGAGAATTACATTGACAATTTTAAAGATAAATTTGACTGGGAAGTGTTATTCAATTACCAACGATTAAGTGGCAAGTTTCTAAGGGAACATGATAACTATTTAAAGTTTATTCATTTTACCGAAGACAACGATACCATCACCAGCGGAGAAACATCTGGAACATCTTCAATTACACCTTGTTTCTATTTTTACTACTTTTATTTAGTATATCTACATTTAATTAATCAATCCATTTCTATATAATAAATGGATTATAAACAGTATACAATACAAGAAACCAAAACTGATATTACATTCATTGAGATACATTTATAGAGTGCACTTCATGATTGTAAGTTTTGCTATAAATAGTCATGTCGAGGGTAAACGCATCAGTCATAATCGAGAGAGATTACAGAGAGGAAGGGGAATAGCATCAACAGCATTTTCTCTATTGAGTAAACCGGTTGGAGCTATAGTTAACAAGGCGATTGATTTATTAGCTGTGGAATTACATTTACCTGGAGGATATCAATATTGTGGTCCTGGAACCAAATTAAAGAAACGTCTTGCTAGAGGAGATCTTGGAATAAATAAGCTCGATCAGGCTTGTAAACAGCACGATACACTGTGTTTCAGATGTGGTGATACTAAAAATATAACAATAGCAGATAGAGCACTCACTGGGACAGCTTGGCAAAGAATAAAATCTAGTGACGCGAGTATTGGTGAAAAAGTAGCGTATTTAGTAGTAACAGCAGCAAAGAAAGCAACAACTACGTTTGGAGAAGGAAAGAGAAGAAGGCGAGGGAAAAGACCCGTTAAGAAACAAGGAGGTAATATCAGAAGAAAAAGTCGATCTACCAGAGGTAAAGGTAAAAGGAAACCAACAATATGGTCAATGATAAAAAAGGGAGGAGGATTATACCTAAGACCTATCGTGTGTATTAAATAAGAAAGAGCAATTAATAATTAAAAATAAAGAATTAACCGATGAAGAACTAATTACATATGCTTCTTGTTTGAAAATCCCATTTTTTAGAGGAGTATTTATGAAAGATGAATTACCGGTTAAAATGTGTAAAATGAGACTGGTGTTGTAAATTTGGATAATAGTGAAGGATTGGGCACTCACTGGGTGTGTTACAAGAAACTTGGTAAAACCATTTATTATTTCGACGATTTTGGAGACCTTCCATCACCGAAAGAACTTCAACAATACTTTCGTGAAGCAGAAAATGTTTTTTACAATCATACAAGAAAACAACCTGATGATACATCCATTTGCGGTAATTTATGTTTAGACATTTTAGCTAAAAGTGTTAGTCAACTTTAAGATGTCTTCGTATACAGTGTCATTAACCGGTAACTCATGTACTTTGCACAGTATTCTGTTTCCAGCGCTACGTTTGCAAAAAGGAAGACTATGGGAAGCCGCATTATTGGATTTAACAACATATAACACTATTCCAAACGTTAGTGAAGGAATTAATAACAAAATACATTATTACAAGAGAAAAGATGATAAAGAAAAATATTCAGCTTTGGAAGAATTCAGTTTACCAACAGGAGCTTATTAAATTGATAATATAAATGAAGTTATAAAAAAACATATGGGAAAAGAAAATATAACCATAAAAGGCAATAACAATACAATGAAAGCCGAAATTACTTCTAAGTATTATATTGATTTTAATCAAGAACATTCAATTGGTAGTTTATTGGGGTTTTCTAAGGAAACAAAAGTATAAGAACCTAATACAACTCATTCTGGGAATAAAACTGTGACGATCATCAAAGTTAATAGCATAGACATTACATGTAACATTATACAAGGATCCTACAGAGATGGAGATAATCGTCATATATTACACACATTCTACCTATTAGTTACACCGGGGGGTCAAGATAGTAGAAAAGCCTCAAAACCTTGTGTACCTACCGTTAAACACCAGTTTCATTTCAGACATCGTGCTGAACATAGGGGATCAAGACGGAAACCTTATTGACCTTAGAGTAAAAGCTATTACTGTAGGAATACATATAAAATCATCCACTTAGACAATGGGGTTATCATTTAAAAAGAGAGAGCCAACCAGCAAAGAGGTCAGTAGCTCATCAGCTGTAGAAGGATTAACAAGTTACAACATTCGTTTCCGAGAAGAAATTGGATTAAAGGTCATTAACAATGGATATACTGGATATAGCGCAGGGTCCAACATTCGACGAGACCTTATGGGAAAAGGAATATCACACGCACAACCCTTACGCTTCGTCCAAATTAAACAATAACGATGAAATTAGGATTCCTTTACAACAACAAGACATTTACACTTTTCCATGCGAAAGTAATTTATATATTGAAGGAAAAGTAACAAAAGCTGATAGTACTGCTGGAACCACTGTTCCGTTCATAAATAATCCTATGGAATTTTTGTTTGACGAGATTAGATATGAAATTTCAGGAGTTACAGTCGATTCAACAAAAAAGGTTGGAATCTCCAGTACATTGAAAGGATTAGCGTCTTTAACACCAAATGAGAAGAATCTGTTAGCTGTTGCAGGATGGGTTGCACCAGACAAAAGTACAATCACTCCTGACTCTTCGGGAAACTTTGATTTTTACGTACCTTTATGATTACTCCTAGGATTTGCTGAAGACTACAGAAGAATAATAATAATTGTAAAACAAGAACTAGTTTTATTAAGATCATCAAACGATACTGATATTATTAAAGCAGCTGCTGGAACAACTGATGCCAATTTAGACTGAAAATTAACATTAGACAAGATTGTTTGGAGAGTACCTCATGTGCGCCTAAATGATAAACATAGAATTACATTATTAAGAAAGTTAAAATCAGATCGAGACATTGTAATGCCATTCAGAATCTGGGAGTTTCATGAATACCCCGTTTTACCTACAACACAAAGGCAGACATGGACTGTAAAAACTTCTACTCATTTGGAAAATCGAGATATGTAATATTTGGATTACAAACGAAGAAAAAAAATATATTACTAAAAATGCTGATGAATTTGACCATTGTAAATTAACAAACAGTAAAAAGTTCCTTAATTCACAATTCTTTCCCTACGACAACTTCAATATCTCTTTTGATAGAAAAAGGTACAGTGTTTTATACGATATGTATGCTAGGTTCCAAAATTCATACTACGGCAAAACAAACACACCTCTACCATCCCCCGTACAGTTTGAATCGAAAGCTTCGATTGTTGTAATTGATTGCTCCAAACAAAACGAATCTGTAAAATCATCTAGTGTTGATATAAAAATAGAAATGGAATTTCAAGAAAACGTACCTGCGAATACATCTGCGTATTGTTTAATCTTGCACGACAAAATTGTTACATACACACCGTTGACTGGTATCGTAAAGACAGTATTGAAATATGTTGTACCACCACCGACACCGCCACTGTCGCTACCCTATAAATAGCGGAGCAACAATGCAGGTATTCAGTTGATTGCCTATCGTCGCATGGGTAACATCTTTTACAAAATGAGTTCTCCATCTGTTGTACAAGGTAATGCAGAGGTAGCCCCATTATTGGAACATGATAATACTGAAGCAGAAATCATTAAGGAAATAACTGCATTTTTAAAGTTTGGTAAAAGAGATAGAGAGGAGGAAAGTAATGCAGATCCATCAAAGGTAGTATCAAAGAGGAATAAGAAAGTTGAAGAAAATATTTCTCCTCACATTTTAACTGAAGTTTTTTTGCAAATCTTTTACCCCATCTCAGCATGCATCAGTAAAAGTGTATCAGTTGGATTAATGAAGTCATTGGATTACTCCCCTACAGTACTACTACACCAAGGAACAAAAAAGGTTTTATTTTCGCAAAATGCTTGGGAGTCATTTTTGAAACATGTACATTTAATAGAATGTTATTTAACTAACACTTTGTGTGGAAGGAAAACACATATTCGACTTTTGGATTGTGACAATGAAATCAATATTGTTAAACATCGCAGACAACTACAAGTGCGAATTAGAGACTTGACTCAACATGAAAATAAGATTCTACTGTCACGTGAAGAATTCTACGTTTTAAACTACGCAACAGAACCTATTACAAGGTACATGAGACAGTTGATATTTGCAAGCACTGTTATTAAAGAATATTTGGTCGATACTTTTTAAAACGACCTGATAGCACCATCGTGTACGGACCTGTGGATACATCTATTTTTAATAGAATACCTCAAGAAGTTTGCATGTGGAGAAAGTTAAAGGATTTTGAACCACTTGTAGAAATCGCTACAGACGCTACAGAAGAAACAACACAGGAAGAAGAAACAAAGAATCAAGAAGAAGGAGAGGAAACGAAGAATCAAGAAGAAGAAGTTAAAAAAGACTAAAGTTTAACTTAGTAAAGAAGAACACACGTGGGGTAGGCCTATTGGGGACGGTGCCCACGTTAAATATACACCAACGCGCCTGCAAATGTACGACCTGGTATTAAACCTACCGTGTTGTGGAAAGCAGTTTAGTTGAACTTAAGGTGCCATGATGAGCGGAGGGAATGAAGAAGTGAGTGTAAAGACTTGTGTAATAGAATTTCAAGAATTTCGAAATAATGATGATAGGTTTATTATCAAGGAATTAGTAATTTTAGACTTGCTTACATTTGTAGCATATCCATTCACGTTTGAAGCTCCTTTTTCTTTTAACAAACTTAACGCCAATGCAAAAAGTACAAATAAATGGATAACAAACTAATTTGATCACCTACATTGGTATGAAGGATTTATAAGCTACAGTAATCTTGCACAGTATTATGTTTAACTTTTGCAAACAATATTCCCATATATACACAAGAGGATCAGAAAAAAAGAATTGGATACAAAAGTACACGCACGGAGATGTTTTCGATATTACTATCAGTAAGGACTTCAATATTAGTCTCGGTAATATTTGTGTTGTTGCAAAAGATCTTAAACACGGTCAAACAACCGTGTGCATTGCACAACGCATATCGTTTGACTGCTTACTTTAAACAAACCCAGGAATTTGGTAGGGGTAGCGGAGAATGTGGTGGGGTTAGTAGGGCCTATAAATACGAAGAGACAACACCGCTCCAGCACGAGTATTATCCGAGACTCCGAAGAGGCAACATCACAGAAGACACCACCACCACTGACGAAAATGGCATCACAACAGTTTCTACAAACACTGGTTGATCAATTCAACACTCACTCAAAATCCGACCTTCTGCTAACTAAACAATTTTCAGAACTAAAAGAACAAAAACACTACATTATTCATAACATCAAGAAAGTGGAAACCACACATGGAGAAGCAATTCTAGTATCATTGAGCGAAGGACCTTTCACTCCAGGAGATGAGCCGAAGTTTCAAGTAATTCTTCCAAAACGATTTGTTCAACTGCTACAAAATGAAGACTTGCGAGATATGCCACCGGGGAGGTTGTATTAGGTTTCACACGCCGTAAGTGGCAACAACTCGACGGAACTCACTCTGCACATCACGCATCTTTGTACATAATGTCTCTATTTGTATTTCTCTGTTTGTATTTCTAGTCATCAATGTTAGAATTAAGCTTATTGTATTGTAAAATGTTTGTTTAATAAAGACAATAAAAATAAAATAAATAAATAAAAAAATAAAGAAAACAGCAAAATAGCAGTATATTATTTTATGTACTGCTGTGTTGCTCTTTTAAAAATTCAAACGGATGGCCTTGAACTTTCATTCAGGGTTAATTTATGAAGAGGTATAAAAGAGGAGGAGCACTGAAATTAGTCTCAGTCTTGTCTAACACACGCTGCAGCTAACATGTTGCTGCCACCGATGAACAGTTTGAAAACTTATTGTTGCGAGTTAAAATGTTTTAAAATACCAGACGATCAAGTTGACGGGAAAGCTTGTCGTAAGTGCCGGTGTTTCAGCTATTGCATATGTAAGTGTAAAACATATCAAATGAACCGGCAAAATAAAATACAAGAATTACAACGACGAATTTTATTACTTCGGCGGGAATGGAGTAGCAACCATCTGCTCCGCGTCAACTGCCATCTGCCACGCACTTGCCACCTGCCGGCTACCATCTGCCGCCTGCCATCTGCCGTCCGCCATCTGCTCCGCCCCAACACACTTAAACCCCCACCATTTAGTATGTTTACAACGCTAGCTTGTGAATAGTCAGTACACCTCCGGTTCTCGACCGGTGAACTTCGAGCTCTCCGAGTCGCTCTTCACAAAATAACAATATCGCCCGTCCCGACTGTGTGTTCCTTGCGGTCACATAAATAGGCAAGGAACACACAGTCTGGATGGGCCGACTGGACAAACAAGCGCAGCACTTGAAAACTGCGTCTGACGGCCGCGACTACGGATCAACAATATCGATGACAAAAAACAACGGGGAACTATTGTAAACATAAATTATTGTAAACATAACTTATTGTAAATAAAAAGAAAAGTAAAAAAATAAAGTAATAAATGAAATAGTACTACCTCGCACTCATATAATTCGATTGCTGCATTCGATTGTTTTCATTCGATATTTTTTATCGATAAAACTATCGAATCACAATCGAATTTTACGCGTGCGGGTACAGTACGTTTTCCTGAATTTCACTGGAAAACGGGTACGGTGACATTAATGAAACTTTGTTTCTTTGTTCTATATATGCGTGAGAAGGTTTTAAGACACTATAAACTGGCATACGCCTTTTTAAAAAATAATGGCGGCCGCTCAAAAACGTGATTTTGTGCGGTTTTGGTCATGTTTTGTTCGCTTTTCACAGGAAAACGGATGCACCGATTTTTATGCAACTTTTTTCTATGTTCTATATTTGCGTTAGAAGGTTTTAGGCTAATTGGATTGTTTTAAATTACCTTAGGACACTGCCCCATAGGGTTTTTAAGATCCTATGCATTTCTTATGGACAAAGTACTTATTTTTATTGAACCAGATGATGGCATAGTTATTCTATTAATAGGTTTTTTAGTTCTTTTTTAAAACGTTGAGTGAAGATTGGTAATAAATAACATAAGTGGATATATGATCTAAATCTACATTTGTCAGACTCATGCACTCACTGACATAGTGATCACATTATCTAAGAAATGACAATGTCTATTGAAGATAAAATTTTGGATGGTGGTTCCCCTTATGCTGCAGATTCAAAATAAGAATGCGTTTAAAAAAGTCCTATAGGGTTCTTTGCTAATTTACTTTTATGGCAATTGTATGAGTATTAGTACTTTCTGGACCTTTGTAAGTTACATTTCGGTAGGAACATAACTAATTCATCAGAAAAAAAACGCAGCCTATCCCTGTTACGAAAATGTTGATGTGCTTCGCCCCCCGGAATTTCAAAATACAATATTTTAACAATCTTGCACATACTCTTGGCCTGATGGATCTGAAATTTGGTAGGAATGTAGCTGAAAGGTCAGTGCAGGCATTTACCTACTCCAGACACAAATATACTCAAGGACTCTGGCCCAATGGCCTTTAATATAAGCGCGTTAGTCATAACACACAAACTACTCAACAAGTAGAGCTATAATTTGATGCCTTAAAGGAAATAAGAAACAACATCATGGGGAGTCACGGTGTTGTTCTCTAAAGATCTCACACAGACCCTTTGCCGTAAGTGAGACATGAGTGGACGAGTCTACGCCTCTCTAAAAATATATTTTATGTAGCCGACCACTGTGCGTCTGAACTTAACAGTAAATATGAAAATGTATTTTTGAGAAGATTAAGGGGTTGATCAGTTTTCTTATGTGCTTTTAAAAGTTGAGATTGGGATATTGAAAAACAAATTAAGGTCTCAGAATCATCTATCCTTTCACTCGGCACTATCGATGAATCACAGGATTTATTGATTAACAGTTTGTTACACCGAGGTTCATAAACAGTTTAATCTGGAAAGTGCCTGGCTCTGTGATTGTGCCATCCTCACGTCCACCAATGAACAAGCAACGGAGATAAACACAAATGTAGGTCTATTCCAAAGGGAGGAACGAATATATACAATATTTAATATCGTTCATTTAACCATGACCACTGTTAGAACAGTTCGTATATATTGATTTACATTTATTTAAATAAAATCAAGTAGTCATATGTTTTTAAAACATATGATTTTTCCAAGTTTAAATTGTTTATTTACAATTATATTGAAAACAGGACCTGGTAAGAATGGTGATTTTAAAAGTGGTTTGTCAATGTTTTTAACGTTTAATGTTTCGTTACATTACTATTAATTTATTAAAAAATGTTAAGATTAATGTATCAAAGTATTTAAAATGTTAAATTAAATAGGGTTAATATTTTGTTGTACTTGAGTTCTTTTATTTCTAAAATCAAATCCAAAGTGTTACGTGTACCGATTTGGTGTAGCAAAAACCACACCGTTCACTACCCGACAGAGTTCCTCGACTTGGCAGCAGTACCCGAACTATCTGCCATAGTATATTTCGTTAACTTTAATTTAATTATACTTTAAAAGTGTAATATGTTATTTTAATATTGTAAAATTATGTGGGTTGTTAATATTTTTAGTTAATCTGCCATTTATGTACAACCTGTATGAAGGACGGGTACATCAGCTAGTTATACATAAACCTGTGAACAAATTAATCACCCGTTATAATTGCGTGATTGAACGATTCCCTTCTTAGAACAAAATGCCTTACAGTTGTAAAATTTAATATTTTTAAATATAAATGTAAATAATTATCAATTAATAACTAACCAAAGTCAATATACTTATATTCGGATATTATTCATTCCTCCGATATATTCCCGTGTAGATATAGCATCAGTAGTTGTCTATGTAATGTAACAACGGTCCTCCTTCGAAAGTTCTTCCTCCCTCTAACAAGTTACAACTTAAAAGTTAGGGATGTACTTTACATTACTGTATTAACTTGAATAACTTCCCCGATCCAAGGGAAAAGATTTGACGATTACCCTATTTTAATGATTGTGGAAAATAAGAGGATAAGTAATAAGTAAGTGCTAACAGTAAGTAACCAGTAAGTAATAAGTAACAAGTAAGTAAATGTGGTTCGTTTAAATTTGCATACATTAGCATTAAACAACTTAAGATAATACTACATAAGCCAAAGCCTTAATTTCAATTAATTAAACTATTAATTTAATTTAAGGCGTTCTATGTAATTTATAGAAGCACCTTAATATCCTTTTTAAAAACATAACATCAAACCAATACGATCGATTGTTTCCCACTCACCTGCCTCTTCTATGACTTTGTACACATCTTTATAATTCTGTTCAGTACTGATCACTGCGAGTTCCATGTTATTCTCGTTGCACATTTTCCGAGAAGAGTACCAGGACATCTATGGGCATCAATACATAAATCACTCAAACCTACTCTGTTAATCTATTACAATGTATGACTCACATTGGGGTCGTCCTCCGTCAAACTGCACTCACTGACACTGATGGTCGCAGGAGCATGCTTTCATCACATCAGCATCATCAGCTCTGGGTTCTGGTTAAACTTTCAGGATATTCATAGATTATGTTTAAACTGTCGAAATTTCGGAAAATTTTAGAGGTAAATTATGGGTTATTGAATGGAGTTTCTTCTGGAGTCTCTTATAGAATTTTATTATTCCTTCTCGTCCACGCACTATGGTAAAGTGGTGGTTTTTATTTGTATTTATCTAGTTATTTCAATGTTTTAATTCATAAGACTTCTATTTGTTGATTACTGAGCTTACCATTTTTCAACAGCCAGCGCCTTAAATTGCAACCAGCCAACATACAAACCAAAAATTTACAACTTAAATAGAAAACAATGACACGTTAAACAACTTAGATTTAATGTTAATAAAACTTAAACCTTGTATACAATTTTAAATATTCAGATAGGAGATTGCTTCGGAGGTATTTATTAACATAACCCAAAATCGCCCTCATATCAACACAAAATAACTGTTTTAAAAACCATGATTGACAGAATCTCTTACCTCTCAGCTCTAAATGTCGAAAGAAAGAAATTGATACAGTCATAAAAATCGCCAACTTCAATAACAGAGACATTGCACGCCTAATGAGTACGAAAACATTAAATGGAGTAGTAACCCAACAAACGAAAGATTGGATAACATTGAAATTTTTTTGTAAAGAGTCATACAAACTAGAATAAATTAAACAAATATATATTGTAAATATAGCTTTCAGAACAAATGATAGCCTGAAAAACAATCTGCATACTGGTGTTCAGTCCAGAATAAAATTTGGTAGCATAGAGTGGGTGCAGGGTGTCCCCTAGCAGAACTTTCTCTTTTTCATATCTGGTTTTACCAGCCAGCACTGTTCATTCTTGCAGTGACTTTCCTTCAGTAAACATGCAGTTCTGCTTCGGTCCCTCATTTATTATTAAATAGTTTATTCTTTTAATATCCTTTTGCTTTAATTGAGTTGATTATAATGTAGCTTCAGTGAAATGAATTATAATCTTTTCTCCCATATAATTTAAGTTTAAATCTCCCCCTGCCAGAGATTACTAATAAACTAAGTGCGAACTCACTCATAAACCAAGTGCTATGTGAAGAAGACTTCTTAAAGGCTATTTTAAGAATCCCCGTTCTACGTCTGTTTCCTACGGCTACTTTGAATACCCTCTACGCCCTGGGAGAAGATTCACACCTCAACGACTGCCTCGCTACTCGTGATCTTCTCATCAACCTACGCTTCAGTCGACCACGTCACTACCGTCACAACGCTCTCTAATGTCAAGTAAAAAGTGTGTTTTCTGTGATTATTAGTAGTTCTCTGACATGTTTATTGAAATTTATCTCTTTTAATATAAAATAAATTTGGGAATTGTTCTGTAGTTTCTCATTCTCTATTTAAATACTATCCTTTGAACCCCACCCCCTACAACTGGATCGGATGATAAATTATTAGACAATGGAGTAAAAAGTCTACAAATTACCTCCCCAGGCCGTTTCTGGTTGAGGAAAACCAGTAAATTAAATAATGTCAATCTTTCAAAAACTGTTTATTTTAGTTTAATAGAATCTCACATAGCTTATTCAATAATACTCTGGGATGGGCTGAAAACTCATTTAGATAGAATATTCCCTTTTGAAAAATAAGGCTATTAGATACCACCCTGGGCTCACTGCTCTGATATATTCAAAGAATTCGGTGTGTTGACTGTTCCAAGCTTGTATTTCTATGAGCTCGTCCTTTATGTAAGCAATCAAAATCTACTGGACAATGGAAGAAGAAACCGTAATTATACTACTAGGTTTAAGGCATCATTTGCAGAATCTCACAATTTAGCCATCTTTGAAAGAAAACCTATGTACCAATGTTTAAATTTCGACCACTTTCTTGATAAGTTTGTAACATAAATAGTCATTGACCACAAATTTAAATCAGTTCAACACCATATCTAATTAAACACTGTATTTACAACCTGAGCAGCCTTACAGACCATTTGACAAACTGCACGTGAAATTGTCATTTCTTAACCTCACCTCACCTAACTTACCTTAACCTAACCTGCCAACTTCTGCGGGCTGGCCGCTAAGATCACACTTGTGGCACTTATTAACCTGTCTAAAGCTCCACGACTGGAGCATACGGATGCAAAAAACAAGTATGCAAGTAAGTAAGCCTTTTCATATCTCACTCCTAAACTGAAAAATATTAAATAATATAAAATAAAATACCGCTTAATATAAAATAATAATATTTTAGCTGTCTAAACTCCTAAATGCAATACTTTAGTTTGCATTTAAGTATACAAACTAAAATGCGTTTCTTGCGACAAAGCTTATATGGGCCAAACAGATAGAAGTTTCTGCAGTAGGTATATTGAGCAAATAAATTATATTAAGCAGAGTGGAAAAAATCCCTCCACATTATAAATAAAAACCTTGAGTGTGGAAGCATTGATAAAACCATGGAAATATTAAAAATTTTATAAAAAACTTATGACACTCCGCTAAAGAAGAAACCCGGATTAGTAATCACAGAAGATATAGACTATTCTCCCGAAAGGAGTTAAAAATATCCAATCTGATAACGGAAAATAATTTTTTAATGAAAATTTTACTAAATTAATGGATTAGTTAAATATTAATCACTATCACATTTACTCTACAACTAGGAGAGCTATTGAAGATCGATACCAGAGCACATTAAATAACTTGTTATATAGAGAGTTTAGTGCACAAGGGGGTTGGATTTACTTCCAAAGTTAATCAGGAAATATAACGTTAAATTGCATGGTTCAATTGGGATGAAACCCAACCAAATAAATTTTAAAAACTCCAAAGATGTACACGAAAGGTTGACATCTAACATACAAGTTAAAAAAACCAAACAAGATTGGTGGGGGTACTGTACGGATTTCCAAGTATAAACATGTATGTAGTAAAGGTTATACCCCTAACTGGACAGGAGAGCTTTTTACAATAGCAGAAGTTAAGAAAACAAAGCCTGTGACTTGTATTTTGAAAGATGAGAATGTAACTATAATCAAAGGAGGAGTTTATGAACGATAATTGTTAAAGAATAAATATAAATACATGTATTTAATTGAGAAGGTAATTAGGAGGAAGGGTGATTTATTATATGTCAAATGGCTCGGTTTCCGAAGTAGCCAGAACTCGTGGATTTCCGCAAAGGATGTATGAAAATAAAGTATTTACAAATCAGCTAAATCGTGTTTGTAAATTTAAGGGGGTGGGTATGTGTGATTACAAGCGTATAGAGTGGGCCAACGAGGAAATTGGGTTGGATCGGGCAAGTATTCAAACATTGATTCCCATTTTATTATTAAGGAAAAACGTGCCGAAAGTGGCCCTCCTTCGTATATTCTCTCCACAATAAACAAATACGTTTTTCTATATTTATAAATATACTAGCTGTTATTAGCCCGTCAAAAATGTCGGGCTTAACCAAAGAAATATTGTTCACTGGTTATAAAATAAATTTAATTAAATAAATTGATCGGCTTAAAATTGTATATTTCAAAAGCTAGTTTTTAATTTTATATAACAAAATTGGAATCCGCCGGGTAAAATTTAAAATTATTATTGTAATAAAGCCCCATTATAATGAATATTCAAATATTCATTAGAACGTGTCTAAATTCAAATAGATTATTTTACGAAAGACATTTTACGCCTGCATGCAATAGCCCAAAAAGGGTTTAACCAGTTTTGGATGATGAATCAAACCCATTTTGTTGTAAATTTAAGCAAAATTTTGTTTCTTAAAAACTGCAGTTAAATTTTATTAATTTTTTAAAGGTTTGTTCATCGGGTTCAAATTTGTAATACAAATTCACCTAACTATTTTCAATGCTTTTATAACTAAAAGATAAATAAATATAGTCTACATATTTACCGCCAACCCATTAGGTAAGAACCAATTAATTTTCTACGCAAAATTCTCATTTAAATTCATATTCATATTCCTAACAAGAATTACCTTTATATATTTCAATATAAGGCAATTTATCTTTCAGTTTAAGATCATCAAGTTAAGAAAACAATGCCTGTGACTTGTATTTTGAAAGATGAGAATGGAACTATAATCAAAGGAGGAGTTTACTAGCGATAATTTTAGTTTATGAGGTAACAAAAGTTATTTCTCTCTTTCCAGGGTTCCCATGCGTCCAATGCTGCCGTGTTTATTCAAGGAAGGACACATTGGCTTGGCATATTCATTACATATGTCAAAGGCGTCAGGAGCGAGCGGCACCGGCGGACGAAGCTGTTGCAGGTCCTAGCGGCATTGCACATACTGCGGAATTCCCCGTCGCAGGACCGAGCGGGGTGCAGCCGCATTCACCAGCAGCATCGTCATCGTCATCGACATGCACCGGCAGCAGCATCGTTGTACGCAACGATCTGACACTGCTGCATGAAGATTTAACTCCCGAAGGTTTCGAAGAATTCCAGACATCGTTTCGTGGTAGATTGAAATAATACGACCTCAAGAACCCGCAAATTACCACGTTACGTTGCAGGAATTCCTCGGAACCGTGTGGTAACTCTCATGCGTTACGACCTCAACACACTAACGCCATAAAGATTAACAAAATTATCCATTATACAACTTGCAAAAAAATATCGAAACCCTACAAATGGAATTGGAAAAAACATTTACTTCACCCCCACTGCCTGAACAACCGATCGCAACCTCAACTCTTCAAGAAGTTCTTCTCAATGATAATGATGCAATGGAAAAAATTCTTCAAGAAAATTCTTCTAGATGCGATTGTGCTTCAACGTTTGTTTAGCAAAAACTGAAGACCTTTGAAATGCAGAGCGGGGTAATACAGAGCAGGGAATAATTCAGTTTGTGGTTTGAATAAGAATCACTTACTACTCTATTCCCTCTTCTGGTGGTATTTTCAGGTGTCCTTGACCCACCTACGTGATTTAGAAACCTTTCAGATAGTATAAAATTTGTTGATATATTTTATTTTTATAACCTGCCCCTTCTCTATCACTAGCACCTCCCTCCACTTATCCCCCACCAACTGAATCGGGTATAAAAGAAGGTTTCCCGTCAGTGGTAAAATCATTCCGCTGAAAATGAGTACATCCGCTCTGAGGCAATATGGGGAGTCTGGGACAGCTGAAAAATCATTGGTTTTTAATCAGAAGTGACGTTTGAGTGACGTTGTGATGACGTATGTGTGACGAGAGGGTGTGATGACGTCACGGCGATGACGTATTGGTGTGACGATATACATACGTCATTGGATGTGAGGTAATGTGAAAACGGGTGGATTTATATTCGTTAAGAAACTGTTTAAAGTCGAGAGAGAGGTTTGAAAATGAATTCGATGGTTACTGAGTGTCAAACGATTGAACAAACTGGTGGCCTTTAAAATGGCCGTTTGTTACATGTATTTAAAATCTTTTGGTGTGACGAACGACATACGTTATTGGATGTGGGGTAAAGTGAAAACGGATGGATTAATATTTGTTCCGAAACTGATAGAAGTCGTGGGAGTGGTTTGAAAATGAATTTGGCGGTTGCTGAGTGTCAAACGATTAAAACATCTGGTGGCCTTGAAAAAGGCCGTTTGTCACATGTCATTAAAATTTGTAATTTACACAAATATTGCATATCTCAGTTGATATACCTCTTCTGTTGATCTCAGCCTTCAGCGCAGCGAGATATTCCATCCGCCGAGATATCGCCGGCCACTGCTCTGGAAGCATCGTCGGTTGGGCAATGTATAACATGATCGCCTTTATCTCATTGAAGTGATTTTCTTGTAGTTCGTCCTCAGACATAGTTGAAATTGCTCTCATTCTCTCCCCATGCTCCGCAATCAGGGTGATCTCCACCAAATCTTCGTCGCCGATGTCTTTGGACCACAGAGTAGATGCAGACATGTTGGCGGATCGGTTTCAGACGAGAGGATGGTAGTGAGGATCAGACAGACATGATTTTATTACTTGTTTATGCTTAGTCATCACGAAACACTGACATGTAATTGGCTAAAAAATTATCCAATTAAATGTAACCATTTTATAGAAAAAAACCTAGAGTCATTGTTACTCCAAGTGGGTGGGTGGTTACGAACATGTAGAAACAAGTTCAAGGTCATCGAAATTAGTTTTTAAAAAAAGATTTGATAATTTATTTGTCAAAAATTACAAAGATTTAATCAAGGTTTACATAACTTATCTTTACAGCAAACTAGGTATATTGTATTAAACATTATTTCCTTCTTTGTACTTTGGAGGTTCTTGTGGTTGGCTTTCTTCTTCGTACTTTGGAGGTTCTTGTGGTTTGGTTTCTTCTGTATTTTCGGATGTGGCATTCGGAGACCATTCAGTGGGTGATTCAGTCGTCTCCGAATCGCAGAAGGTTGTGCTGTCGAATTCAACAGTAATCTTCATTGCCATCGGAGGATGTTTCGTCATCAAATGCAGGAGTGTTTCGTGAAGTATTCCCAAATCCATTTCGTCTTGTATCACCAGATGAAACTTCATTATGTTGATGGGTTAAGTTCGATCTTGACGGTACGAGAGCTGATGGAGAAATGATAGCTGATCACTAGTACGGGTTCTATTTATGTCAGAATAAAATGGTGGGGGTAAGTCCGACTCTTTTAAAACTATGTTAAGGTCACAGTGATGAGTTTTTTTAAAATATAATTACATAATACCTAAGTAAAATAATACATAATTAAAAAGGTAAAATAATCAGAGATTACAATGGAATTTTACGCTATGTACAAAACTATTTTACAAAGTATTGTTAACATGGATTGTTATTTCTGTAGAGTTGTTTCCAGAAGGTCCATGGGAAACTAAATACAATACGCCGGGCTTGACAGAATCCAAATCTTCGTTCATAAGAACATTAACAAATCATTTCGGGAGGTAAACTTGGAATTTAGGTTTATCTTCTTCTTTGTAGGGTGAATCTCCAAGAACAGCTATAACTGCTTCACCAACTGATGTATCTAACTTTTTAATCGAATGCACAGCATAATGTTTTTTCTCTTGAAGTTCGCTACATCTTTTTGTTGCTAGGAGATCGGATTTTGAATGTTGGTTGAATTTTTCTGCAAGAGATTGTAGTGGAGAAGGTGATGCCATTGTGGAGAAGCTGATATGATTCTTTTGCTAGGTGTTGTATTCTGTAAGAGATCTTGTGTCCAACTGATATTACGGAGGTACGTGCATGGGTATATGTGGATTTCCCCCTCCACCAGATATAAATCGGCCTAATCTGTATGCTCGTGACAATGCACAATTTGCAGTTTTATGCTGAGGGCTTTTTACTGCGATGCAAAGACCGTTTAATTCCGTTGCAAATTCCTTATCCAACACAATATCCGTCACATTTGAAGTACTGTACATTCTGATCCACTTTGATTTTTCATCCCCAGTAGTGTAGATTTCGTCATACTGTTGACAATAATGGTACATTATGCTATCCAGCTCTTTGTATTGTGTAAATCCTTCGTCCCAGGTGATGTGATGAAGATACTTCATTAACCATTTATTGGTTCTAGAGCTTTTGCTATTTAACTTCTTAAAAGGAAAAGGCGGCTTAAAAAGAAAATAGTTAATGACATTAGTAGATATGTCAAAAAAAGCTAGTTCTTTTATGATATATTTGTCTTGGTTGTTCCTGAAAGCTTGAAATTCTACTACGCACTTTTTGGACATTCTAATATTATAATTAAAACAAATTGGTTTGTCCATTCCGTATCAATGTAATTTTGGTTCTATGAAACATTTCTCACTGCAGCACTATGTATTTATTTTTGCAACTGTTAACTGATGGGAAGCTTGCAATCAACTGCACTCATATAGCCCCAATATTGTCATATATATATATACGGTGAAAATAAGAATAACATGTGGAAACCTGAATTGTTTCAAGGTCACGTAAATTAGTTTTTAAAAATGTTTAAGTGCTCCCAGCATGAGCACTTTGTTGATGCAATCTACCGTATAAACAGTCAGAGTTTGCTAACATTCATTCGCATTTAGTGTATCTCTCTTCTACACATGTACCGTTACATTTCATACATTGATATTTCAATTGTAGCGTTGACGTGTTGACTTGAAAAGATTCATGTAGAACCTTTTGTTTGTAGTCCGCAAATTCATTTTTGTTATCCTCGTAACACTTTCGACAAATCCTAAGACTATCTTTTTCATAGAAACATATTAAAGCCGTCGCACAATTTTTATAATGTTCATTCATAATTTCTTCAGCTATACTTTTTGGTAGTTGGCTTAAAATTTTTTTAAATCATTCGTATCCTGATATTCTTTGAGTAACGCTTGTTTCCACAGGTTATACTCCTCCATTTTGTGTTGAATCTACGAGAGCGCATGAAGTTGGTTTTCACTGGGCAAGAGCTGGAGTTGTTCTGAGATGGGGTGGGTGGTGTGACAGCTATTTATACTAATGCAAACCTTCATTTCCTAGAAATTAACACTCTATTGCAGTAACCATAGCATTCACATATTCTACATGCTATTCCGTCTTGTTATTACTTTTGACTCTACTATATCCACATCCCAACTCTTCCTGTTTGCACAATATTGTAGTAGACATTCACAAGGACCTTTGCGACATTTGTTACAATATTTTATTATTTCGCTATACAGTCCAAATTTCACACACATTTTAGGACAACATGTATAACAGGGTTGGGATTTGTACAATGTGAACGTTTCTCGTGTTGGAGTTGGAAGTTTATATGTTTTACATCGACATTTACAAATACCATAACTTTCACATATTTCACAGGCTAATCCGTCTACCTCTAGTTTCGGTCGCACAAAACACTTGTTTTCACAACAGTATCTTTCCATTTTATGAAGTTTACTTAAGCATGTAATAAACAAGACTGAGTAGGATAGGTACTGTTTGGAAGCTTGGAATCAACTGCACTCACACAGCGTGAGTATTTTCATATGTATATAGTCAGCGAAAAGAAGAATAACATATGCAAACCTGAACTGTTTCAAGGTCACGTAAATCTTTTTTTAAAAAGTTTTAGTGCTCCCAACATGAGCACTTGCTTGACACAATCTTTCAAATAATTTTACACTTTTTGTTTATTTGAAATACTCTCCGGCGATTCCTTTGTTGGAGAAACTTTAATTTTGGTTCCTTCACTTCGAAGTTTATTAAAAAAGAATCCAGTCCTTCTGTAGAACGACACCTCTTGAGGCAATCTGTTGTATATAGAATGATCTATCGGGCCATAGATCAGTGGTAAAACTGGATGTGTGTTCACCGAACTGTTGAGGTAATCAAAAATAAGTGGAGCATATGTGACGAGTTGCTGAATGTATCTGATTATTACTGGTGTTAGATTCGACAGGACTTGAAATTCTTCCAAAGTTAAAAGGATTTTCTTATTGTGTTTAGAAAGATCTCTAAATCTCTCAAATTGAGGACCTCGAAGTCTGATGTTGTCGATTTCTAAATCGGATTCGTTAAATCCAATTGCAGTTTTTCGTCCTGTCAAGTTGTTGTATAAGTAGGCTTCAATGATAGATACGTGTTTAGTAAATTTATCCCACATGTCTATCGTAAGCAGCAATGAGGCTTTCCCGCAATGGTTAATTAGCACAGCAGGATTAAAGTTCAAAGATTTGAAAACACCAACGGTAACAGTTTTATCCATGTTTAAATTCAATGGATACATTGCGCGTAAAAATACATCAAATATCACATCCATATTTTGTTCATCATATTCATTTTCACATCTTTTCCTTTACCTCTGATCATTTCCTTCGAAAGTTAGAAATCCTGAGAGTTCAGCCTTAATCTCCTCAGTAGTCGTTGTGTCCTTTTCTGTGGACTCTTCTACATTTTCAGCTGGTGTTGTATTAGTTTTAACATCATCATTATTATTATTATGAGGTGGAATTGTGTCTTTGACAATTGGAAAAGAAGTGGTTTCCGTTTTTTTTTACAGAGTCCTCACTAGGATTACCAGGTGGAATTGTGTCTTTGTCAATTGGAAAAGAAGTAGTTTCCGTTGTTTTTGCAGAGTCCACACTAGGTTTTGTGTTTTCAGGTAAGTCTTGATTCGACGTTTTAGATGCAGCTGTCACCTCTGTTGATGCAGACTCGAGCGTTACATCTTCAAGAAAATTAAATGGCATACTGTCCATTTTAACTATCAATGTTGTCTTGCTGCCTGCAGGTGGTATACTGATGTCCTCTCGCAGAAGAATCTCCCTTTTATAAACTTGTGGCGGGGGTAAATATATTTAGGTGCTGAATAATGTGGTAAAAACATCTATATTATTCTTCTAACCACGCCTGTTATAGGGGTGTACGTTACGATTGTATCATGTAGTATCAAACAATACGCTGTTGTTTGGTCTGGAATATTCTCTTTTAATTAAAACTCGATGCGAATATCTACTGTTGATGATTTAATTGATTCGTTTTGTTTTGAACAGTCTACGACTGCAATTGGTGCGAGACTCTTGAATGTTTCAGGGTTGAGGAGAGGTGAGTTCGTCCTTCCATAGTATGACGATTGAAACCTAGCATACATATCGTATAAAATACCATATCCGTCCTTAGAAAACATTACATTAAGACTGTCATAGGGAAAGAATTGGGAGTTTAAAAACAACTTAATATTTGAAAGTTTACAATGATCAAAGCTACTGGCATTAGCAGTAATATTAGATCTTTTATTTGTTTGCAGAGCAAAAATAACATATCTAGGCTTTTCTAAATTACTCGAAGTTTTCACAGCCCACGTTTGACGTTGAGTTTTAGGCAAGACAGGCCATTCATGCATTTCCCAGCTTCTAAAAGGAACCACAATATCCCTATCAGAGTCCAGAATCCGTAATAGACTTACTCGTCGTTCATCGGCCAACCGTACATGAGGTACTCTCCAAACTATTTTATCTAACTTCAATTTCCATTCAAGTGTTGTGGGAGTTGTTCCGCTATCAGCTTGTATAATATCCACATCAGAGGATGATCGCAGTAAAACCAATTCTTGTTTGACATTAATTATTATTCTTCTGTAGTCTTCAGCGAATCCTAGTAAGAGCCGCAACGGAATGCAAAAGTCAAAATAACCACTTGAATTAGGAACTATTTTGGTCGTAGTTGGTAATATCCATCCGGCTGTTTTTAAAGCGTTCGTTTCATTAGGTGATTAAGAAACCGACCCTTTAAGCGTACTGCTTATACCGACTTTTTTAGTCGAATCTACTACAATGCCAGATATTTCGTACCGGATTTCTTCAAACAAAAAGGCCATTGGATTATTTATGAATGGTACTTTTGATGTTGTATTTTCATCTTTTTCCAAAACCCATCCTTCAATATAAATATAGCTTTCAGACGGTAAAGTATCTGCATCTTGATGTTGTATTGGAATTCGGATCTCATCATTATTTCCTAATTTCGATGAAGCGTAGGGGTTGTGAGTGTGAAGCTCCTTCTCCCACAACGTTTCGTCGAAAACCGGTCCATGTTTTATATCCAGTATGTCCATTATCATTGACTCTGAAACCAAGTCCTTCTAAAAATTTAATGTTCTCTCTAGTTAACCTCTCTACGTTAGGAGATATACTAGAATTGTCTGATGTTTGTTTAGTGTTATATGCAAATTCAAGTCCCATCGTTCTTTTACGGTGCCTTTCTAATGTGTAAACGTACAGTAATAATTTCTCCTCTGAAATCCACGATGTCACCGTCTTGATCTAGTACGCTCAATACGATGTCTGAAATATGAGTGGAGTTTAATGGAAGATATATCAGATTATGAGGTTTTTCAATTATCTTAAATCCAGGTGGAACGGTTGGATAAAACGAATGTAAAATATGTTGGTTCGATCCATCTTTATAAGCCCCTTGAACTATGTTACACGTGATATTTATAGTATTAACTTTAATTATGTTCACAGTTTTTGGACTTGTATGGTTGATATTTGGTTCAAGAACCGACTTGTATAATGGGAAACCAAGTAAAGGACCAATCGATGCTGGTAGAGTGAAATCCATATAAAACTTGCATTTTATTTCACTTCTTAAATTGTTTTATTCGCTCTTAGTTCAATTACATCCTTTCCTAACTTATTTTGAAGTTCTCTGTTTATGTCAGCTATTTCATAAGCACCAGTTTTAATCTCAAAAAATTCACGTACATCAGCCAGACCTTCAGTATTTTTCTTTCTCACGTAGTGAAATTTATTATTAACACCTTCTATTATGTTTGAGATTGAGTTGTAAGTAGTAAAATCCAAAAGTTCAATTTCCCACTGTCTATCATCTCTCAGGTGTAATGGTGGAAATAATGTACTTCGTAAAGTTGATGTTGAACCACTAACTGTTATAGTACAAGACGACATCTTACAGTTGACTGACACTTGTGGCTAGAAATTCCAAACATAAATGTCCACATACTGACGTGTCTTCTCTTTGTTTTCTATCATAATTGAAAACTACGTTAGGTACTGCACCGAAATACACTTGTAACTCTTTAGGAGGTGGAAGATTCCCAAAACTGTCGAAATAAAAAACAGAATCAAATATTTTCTTATAACAAACCCAATGTGTCCCAGCACCATTAGCATAATCAAGGTTTACAATTGCGGCTTCATTTTTCCAGATTTTCTTGGCAATCCATTTCGCATGAACACCCCTCTGAAAAAAGGGATTTTTAAACATGATGCACACCGTTCAAGTTCCTCGTTGTTCAAAGGTTTATTCGGCAAAATTAATTTGTTTTTATTTAATATGCACGGTATGGTCTTAGGTATAATCGTCTTCCGTTTACCTTTTTTTTTTACATTTTGAACACTTTTTTCGCTTACGATTAACTCTCTTATTAGTATTCCTTCTTTTATTAGTGCCCCCACCAGAAATATTTCTTCTGCGACATGTGCTCGTTTTTATTCTCCTCGATCCTCCTCCAACTGCTGTTTTGGCTTTCATGGCTGCAGTTACTGCTAATGCAGCTGCTCGTTCACCAACACTTGCGTCACTTGATTTTACTCTCTGCCAAGCTTTTTCAGCAAGAGCTCTATTTGCAATTGATCTTCTTTCCGAATCTGAGTAATTTGAATATGCAATATCGTGTGCTCTGCAAGCTTCGTCCAATTTGTTTATTCCAGGATCTCCTCGTACCAAACGCTTTCGCAATTTCGTACCTGGACCACAATATTGATAACATCCAGGCAAATGTAGCTCAATTGGAAGTGCGTCAACAGCTGTGTTTATTAATGCACCTGTAGGTAAAGTGGAAAATGCTTTTTTAAAAAGAGACACTGCACTACTAGTGAGTCCTCGTCCTCTTTTCATGAGTGAAGTTCACTACTGAATGTCTTCCTTCCATGAATGATAATTTATTTTTGTTTTAACACCTTACTTCATTAGATTACTCTGACGTCTGGCAGTGATAATGACTCTTCTGCATCACTGTTTGTATCATATATTCCGTTTACACTGTTTGAAGGTGTTCTCCGACTTTCATTCTTCGAAGAGGTGAAAAGAATCACCATAGACTGTAATTTGTCGATTTTTTGGTAAATATCTTGTTTTAATTGCTTTATTTCTTCCAAAACAAATCGCCTATTCACAGCATCTGTATCTTTTTCTGCAATTGCCACATGTATAATTCTTTTATATTTAGCATCAAACATGGTCTCATTTGTCTCGCAATTTAATGTAAATGTACGAATTGTTCCAAGGTTTACTGCTTCATTTTTGTTAATAGGATCTGCAATATTGCACAAACGTTTCCTTCTTAGATCATAGTTTCCGTCTCGAGTCAACTGAAAACCTTCTCCAGGTGGACCTCTCAAAACCTCTCGAACCAAAGAGCTCTCATGACGACCGAACTTATCAACACTCATCTTTAGACTGAATACTTAAGCATCCCCGACCTTTTAACTCTTCCGTTAAAGCAATCATTTCGTTATCCAATCCGTTATGCCCAGCCTGTATAGATTCATATATTAATCGCATTCTGTCAACCAGCTTATTCACATTATTATAGTATATAATATTTGTATCATACACCGATTTCATCGACATTCCTTTACCCTTAGCCTTCGGACGTTTTCCTCTAATACTAGAAAACAGCTTTGAAATAACTTCTCTATACTTTTCCGATCTATTTCTATGAATAGGTGTATTATGTGAATAACCTTTTCTATGGGAGTTGGTTAAAAATACATATGTTTTTAAAATCATTCAAATCCTTCTTAGTATATTTTTTTGGAGAGGGTTTAAAGATCAATTCAAACAGTCCAGCGGTACCCTTAAAAGTTTGGTCTTTAACTGTTATATTATCTTTGTCATCTATCTCTAGCATACTATCCCCCATACGAAGACCGTCTTTTTCCAAGCGTGCTCCATACACGTGGTATTTACTCGATTTATGTGCACCATGTAGCATTTTTAATATATAATTTCGTGAAAGAGGTCCTTTTTTGCCAATTTCTTTACTTAAAATACTAATATTTGTGGGGGATTCTGTTGGTTCTAAAGGATCTGTTTCACCTTCAATGTCGGATTTACTTTCTTCTTCATCTTCTTTATCTTATTCTTCTTTTTCTTCTTCTTCTTCTTCTTCTTCTTCTCCGGAACGACTCGTTCTACTAAATGATTCTGACCCAGATTCTGATCCGTATGTTCCTGAAGTTTCGTCTTGTTTAACGAACTTTTTATCTCGTTCTTTTACTTCTTGATCTAGTAGAGTCGACTTGGTCATTTTATCATTTATTTTATTCAGGGGTTCAACAATGGGCTTGAAGGTTTCCTCCAAATATTTATTTCTAGCCATCAATCCTTCTTTTAGTAGCAGGTTTTTCTTCCGTATTGAGTCACTTAGGACTTTTATTTCACTAAGCAACTCCTCCTGGTTCGACATTATTAGTTCCGACTGTTCTCAACGCCTTCACCACAAATACTGAATTTGTTATAGGCAGAAGTCAATGTAATAAAACAAATCCATTGAACCCTATTCTGTAACGACCATTTGTCATAGATCTTTCTTTATCTACAACTAAATACCCCCGTAGCAGCAAACCTGCGTACTCAGCGAATTTCCAATGCATATATATGTATCTTAACACCACATAAAGCCACATACCAAGTTTTATCATTATACATTCATAAATGAACGATTTATGACATTTTAATTATTCTCCATAGGAATAACATGGCGGCTGAGTATGCAGGTTTGCTGAAGGAGGGAACACAAAAAATGGGGTTTTATACAAATATCAATATAACTCATTTAGGTAAAGCCACATACCAAATTTCATTAATTTATTTTCATAATTAAGGGAGATAACACGTTACTTATTCTCCATAAAATAACATAGGGCTGAGTACGCAGGTTTGCTGCTAAGGGAGCCTTTGGTAAAAAAATTTTTTTTGAGCAAATTTACAATGGTCCACAACCAGATGAAGCCGTATACCAAGTTTCGTCAGTATACGTTCATAAATAAGCGAGATATAAAATTTTTCTTTTCCTCCATAAGAATAACATTAGACAACGTACTGTGTTTAGCACTTTCAATATCTCGGTAACCAACTGACGTAGAGAAATGATCAAAATACCAAATTGTGTATTTTTTTAAGCTGAATCCAATGGTAAAAACTAAAATTTGACTATTTCCAAAATTATATATACAAAATTCAAAAAACCCATTTTTGGGGTACAAAACCCCCCCAAAATACCCCTTTGGATAGAGCGATTTGGCTGGTTTTCGAACTTAAAGTCATAAATGTTGCTTTACACGTGTATACCAAATTCCATCAAAATCGGATAATTTTTACGAGAGTTATCGTGCTCACGGACACATATATATATATATATATATATATATATATATATATATATATATATATATACAGTATCGAACGAATGGTGTTTTTGGGGTCTGGGGACCTCAAAACGAAAAGTTATCATGGTCCCGGGCCTAGGTCTTACCATGCCGACTACGGTAATAGCTTCTTCCCTATAGGGGAAATTCGCTAAAACCCATATTTTTCTTTCCAAGCTTTCCCAAACACATCTCGAAATTTTTCAAATGATATATCTGCACCAACATGATCGTTGTATATATGTTTGAGATTGTTTTCATCCTGCTTGAAAACAATTAAAAAGTTTACGTTGTCTCTAATTAATTGTTTAGGGATTTTACTATATGTTTGACCTATGTAAATAGAGTCAATATGATTATGTCTACCCATAGAAAAGTATGTTCTTATCCTATCATGATTTTCAGAGGAAACATCGTCAAAAATAAAAACTGAATACGGTCAATATGATTATGTCTACCCATAGAAAAGTATGTTCTTATCCTATCATGATTTTCAGAGGAAACATCGTCAAAAATAAAAACTGAATACGGTTCGGCATTGTTAGGCTCTATAATCTCACTACTTGCGTCAAATTTATGCAATGAAACATCGGGTACATCATGCAAAATCTTTTCCAATAATAAATATTTTGGTTGATTCATAGATTTGGAAAAAATATAAACATTATTGAAGCTTAAGCCGTTTGGTTTTGTTATTAAATTAAAAACAACGTTGGTTTTTCCACAGTTTGAAGGCCCACTAATAATACACCTCATTGTGTTAGGCAATAAACAGCCATGTTTACTTACCTCATTATCAAAAATATCGGGTGTCAAACAATCAATATTGTTAATATCAAGTCTTTCATTCTGGCAGATAATTTCCATAATTTATTTACTGCATAAACAGTCTTCTCAAATGCTGTCCCGTTACTGATTTTTTATTTCAAAGTAGGTCCTTTTTGTCTATCCAAGTATCTTCGCTCTTGTAAAATCCCAACCATCTCACTAAAAGTTTATTACCTCTTGTTCTTAATATCTTTTCAACCAAATAAACATTGCCAGTCTTGGATTTTAACTACTCATGTCCGCAAAACCCTCCCTGCAGTATCTCTCATTTAACATCCTTTAAAATATAAGTTTCAGGAATAGTAGGCTGTACTCGATGCACTGTGAAAACCTCGTTTGTCCAATTCGGAAGGTAACCTTTGGTAAAGATCTGTTTATATTTACATATCCTCACATTGTCTCCTATTGCAAATTTGTTGGGTGGTTTCTTATCTAATATTTGTTTGGTACTTTTCTTTATGCGTTTGAAAACTTTAGATTCATTTGCTTTATTCACCTGATTTGGTTTCATACCTATTGTACGATGTTTTTTATCATTGTAATCTTTTATTAAAGTAGGAAGAATATCATACCATACATAGGTGCCTCTTTCTGAAAATTTCTTGTACATTGAAGTTTTCAAAGTGCGATTGAAACGTTCTACAATAGCGGCTTTCTTTTCACTATAAGTTGAATAATGATTTATTTTATTTTTCTTCATTAGATCAGAAAAATCTTTGTTAAAAAATTCTGTACCATCGTCTGTCTGCAGATTTTTTATACATTTCCCTATCACCTGAATTACTTCTTTCATTGCTTTTGTAATAGACGATCCACTTTTGTTTTTTTAGTGGAATTGCACTGGCTACTTTTGTAAAACAATCAATAACCGTTAAAATGTACCTAAAACCTTTATTAATCCTACTGTACGGATTCATTTCTACAAGGTCCGCTTGATATAGGTCATGAATGCCCTTCACGACCGTTGATCTTCTAGGAAAATTTCTTCGAACTGGTTTGTGAAGTTCTTCAACGATGGATTTTCTCTCGTCCATCGGTTCGCTTTATCCTCCGATTGTTTAGTAACTGAACTATATAACTGTTTCATTTATTAAAAAAGGCTAAATGTTAAAGAAGTAATGTAGTTTTTGCTAATTTAAAAAAATGATTATTCTGAACACACGAAAACTGGGTCAAGGCCACTGAAGTGGCTTTTTAAAAACTTTATTTAACATATACTTAATTAATTAGCATTTTATAGATCTTCCACCAGTTTACTTCTCAGGATGATGATGCACTTAATCAATTTATGTTAATGAATAATGTCCATAAGGAAGTGTGTGGATGTTGCTTTGAAGGATCACACGTTTGTCGTCTTTGTCTGCCAATGACTTCTTTTTCACAGTTATACTATATAAATTATGATTGAAGCTCCGGATTGTGTTAAAATATGCACTGTACCCAACTCTTCTGAATAAACAGTTGTAGTAATGTTCAAATTTCATTTTTTTCATTATGTACATCTTTTTTATTCCTTTTGCCTTCTTGATAATCCCTGCTTCATCCTCATCCGCTGCGACAGTTGATGTGACATTCGCTGTTCTATCTGTCATTAATTTTAACGCGTACATCTTCGACATGAGGGCGACAATTTCTTCAAGTGGTACTCCGCAAGTTTCATCCTTGAACTTTCCTAAAACCTTCTTGTTAACAGAGTTGTCGTATGTCGGATGGTTGACTGGGTAATCGGAGAAGTCAAAATCATTCCTGTGAGGAAACACTCTAAGGTCATCATACATGTCAAGTGTCTTGATCCAATATACGATCCCGTCAGTGTCCATGTAGCTAATTCCAATTCGATCTCGTCCATAAAAGGCAACCATCTTGTTGTAGTGGAAGTCGTACATATGGGTCTTTGAAATATCAAGTATACACATTCCTACATAAAGAGGTCGATCCATGACAACAGTTGTTTTGTTCATGCATACAGCTACAAGATTTTCGTTTATTATGATAGATGTTTTGAAGTTAGGCTTTTGAACTAATTTTAACATTTTCTTTTCATCAGAAACAAGTTTCAAATTCATGTGATTCCTTTTGTTTTCAAGACATTTCCCATAGACGGCGTTATTCATCAGTTTGTAAAATTCTTTGTGAAAACTTGATGTGGAAGCTGCTCTTCTTGAAGTATTCGATTCTATATACGGTTTTAGCCAGGTCTTTTGTGTAAATTGAAGCACTCGGTTTATTTTTACAATTTTCATTCCTAGTTCAATTGCTTGCTGTACAATCCAATAATGTGCAATGTAATTAGATTTATTTTCAAGTGTTGTCATCAACTTTGAATATTTACCTCCTGGAGGAACCTCGGACCTTGGTAATAAAGGAAGGTCATAATGATGGTCGTGAAGGTGCTGAGGATACTCGAAGTCAAAGTCCAATATGTATCCGATCTCGCTGATCTTCGGGATGCTCATGATGTCTCCTAAAACATTAGAATCAACCCAGCAAAATCCGCCAAAAGGTAATGGCATTGACATGGCGTATCCATAAAGGTTATTGGCGTCAAAGTAGCCTAGGTAGACTGATTCTTTAGTGGAGTTATAATTTTGAAGATGTTTGTTATTGGCTTTGACATATCGTGTGACCGATTGTGTGAGCCCTCCTCTAACACCAGCTTCAACCATAAGAACCATGTAAATATCAGTTAAAAGTTGGAGTTCGCATTTAGTTTCCTTCATCATAGCTTGTCAAGCCAGCCCTGGAGATGTGAAGTAATAGAAACAATCCAGTCCGTAAGCTTACAAACAGGAATTTCTAAATTCCTCCATTACATCACAAAGGAGAGTTACATCAAGTTTCACATAAAAATCATTATAATCTCCGAGCGTCGACATATTAAGTTCCTTCCATACCTTAACAGCATGCTCATAATCTTCTGGATCTACTGGAGATTCATTGAGTTTACTGTAAAACATTTCTGGTAGAGGTAACGCAGTCTCGTCAAATCGTGCAAGGGAATCTATGTAGTCGTACAGGAACACTCCTTTTCTTAATACGAGCTCCATCTTATCTTCTGGAACCAGCTTCCTCGTTTCAATTAAGTCATCTCTTTCCAGATTCTTAGAGAGTGTCATCAAACTGAATGGCATAAACCTAAAGGAATCTATAAACCTTAATTTTATATTTTTTACTTTCTTTGAAAAACTAATAAATTTTTCTGTCGTTTAAGCCAATACGTCAATTTGTCCTTTGTCTCGTCCAAGTTCTGGAATAATAAAGTGTGCGTCGTATCCACTTAAATTGTGTAATACAACTGGTATAAAGTTAGGTAGCTTAAAGTTGATATTGCAGGCGTTACAAGCTGCTCCTCTATAGGCTCCTGTCAAATGATCATGGTCACGCACTTTGATGTTGTCCTCAGAAAACTCCTTTTTACACAAGTAACAAATGTCCTCCATTTGATGACATAGTTCTTGAAGGTCAGTGAGATTTTCCATAGGAACAATGTAACTGTAGAGGGTAGATACTTTTTCAGCAATATCATATAGATCATCAACAAATCGTGTTGCAGCTTGCTCCCCACGGTAAAGCTTTGGCTCCGTTGGAATATCGTAGTGCCGAAGATGCTCGTATGAAAGTGTCGATTTTACCAAAAGACATTAGCTGTTTGGCTCGTGTTTTTGGTATTTCCTACTGTCTGCTGCGTCAGGATCCACATTTTCCACTGGTATCAATGACGATTCAAAATCTGCGTAAATTACAATTGGGATGCGATACTGGTGATGGATATTCCTAAACTTTAGAATAGAATTATTCAGAGTTGGAAGGATAACTTTTGCTGCTACATGATCTCCACAAAGTTTAGAGTGTTCCGTCAGCCAACTACGACCTCCTCTATTTATAGAGATATTTTTAAAACGGAAACATCTTTTACACACTGTTATTGGTGACTTTCTTTTGGTCAGCTGATAGTGAATGAGCTTAGTGAAATCTTTTATGTACACATAATGTGAAACAGTTTCATCTTTTAGTAACAGTAAATCAGTATGGTCAGTCAATTCACGTGGTACCACTTTTAACGGGTACACATTGTTTCTTCTGTCCAGTCCAAACACGTTAACAGATACACCTGCATTACGTTTTTCAAAACTTCCTATATCAGACAATGACACTGGGTAGTTTAATCCATTAAATTTATATCTACCATTTAGTTCTTGATATCTTCTATTCGATCGTTCAGGATGTTGGACACCTTCATGAACAAGAAATTTCGCCAACATGGGATATCTGAAACATTCATTGTCATTGTTTTGAACATTAATAGATGATTTATTATCTTTAATCTTTGCTGGCAATGGAATAAAACTGCTGCCACGATCACCGTATCCACGTTTATGACCTCCAGGTTGTTTACATTGAGCAAGGACCATCCGGATCCACGAGCTTCATGTTCAGTTATTTTAAGCACCAATTCTTGTAAACATTCATCAACTATTTCATCTAAATTTGACGTCTCCATGATAGTTCGGTTTCTAGAAAGAAACCCTCTGTTGGATATTTCTCCTTCTACATTATTAAATGTCGTGTCCAATAGTAATCCAAATTTAATCAAATTCAAACGGTTAAGTTCATAATTTAATTTTGCAATTATAACATCTTTAACGAGGGTCAGAAATATTTGTAGTTCAAGTGTATTGATGTTATTTATTCTGTAATGTCGAACGACAGATCTGTCAAACGCCTCCACTAAAATGTTGACTCTCAACGTTGCATCTTCGTTCGCAGTCCCTCTAGAAGTAGAGGGTGAGGATTCATCTTCAGGATCCACTGAGTTTTGTTTGCTAGGAGGTGCATATGCAATGACGCTTGGTCTGCTCTGCCGTGTAGAGTGTTCAGTGTCAGCAAGGAAGTGTAAGAAATCGGGATGGTCTTCACAATCGGATAATGCATTATTAGTAGCATTATGGTAAATTTCACAGTGATATATATATATAAATCCTCATTTATGAAATCTTCATTACAACGTTGACAATAGTACATTGTGATTGAATAAATTTCTCAGTGTGTTATAGACTGCTCCAAAAGTAGTATTGAGAGCAATTTTTCGCATGTTCTAGTTTTAGGGCAAATGCTGACCTCTGCATTGAATTACTATTGGTTTATATTTTTGCTAACATCATCACTTTCATTGCCATTGGTTCATTCATTTAAAAAGTAAACATAAATGAAATTATAAATTAGTATTGATATAAGCTTACTAACCACAACATAATTATGGAGCAGCCTATACAGGTCCCAGATATATCCTCCACAACACCACCTTTTCAATTATCATTTACACCCACGGAAAGACAAGAAAGTGATGATCAACCAGTACAGGTTAACGTTGTATCAAGCAGAACAACTATCCAATCCAGAGAAGTAATGGCTGCATTAGAAAGGTTAGTAGGGGCAGATTATCTATCAGATGATGACATCATTGTTGAACAATAAACCCTTTATACAGTTGTAAAACACATCCAAACAGCCGTTTTAACGGCTACCATTTTTTCATTCGTTTATTATACTCTGTTTGTGGCTTTTTTAGTTTAAGTAAAAAAACATTGCGAATTCGGCTGAGTTTTAAAACGATTGAAACAATTGGTGGCCTTGAAAAAGGCCGTTTGAAACAGACTTCTCTAATTAGTCGCTAATTAGTCGCTCGGATTAGTCTTCCTCACCACTGGAACTATCGAATAGTCTCCGCCTTGCATCGGGAACATCACGTAGGACAGGAGTCCTGATGTCATCCTCATCTTCGGACAGGAGATAAAATTCAATACTGTCAGCGACTGACTCCGGATAATCCTCGTGAAGAACAAATGCTATTACATCTTCTATGTCAGAGACATCCAGTGATGATGTGTTGTCATCGGAGTTGGTCAGGTCTTCGGAGTCGCTAGTATCTTCATTCTCCTCCACATCTTCCTGTAAGACATTTTCAATTATTTCTCCAATTTGCTTCCAGTGGTGAGGGATGTCTAGTTGTGCCATGGTGGTAGATAGGATATGAATGACCAATGACTACTATTTACCTTTATTTATAGGGAAATTTTGAGATGAGCAAGCAAAAATAAACAACGAATAAGAGCATTAGGTTTTAGTCAGTAAAAAAGTGCTAAGTTATGGTAGAAAAAACCGTAAACATAGGTTTTCATCTCAAAATATATAAATATATATATATATATATATATATATATATATATATATATAGAGAGAGAGAGATATAGATACACTTGTGCATACTTAATATCATCAATTGCAATTGTTAGTTGAGGTAAAATTAAGAAACCACCATGTGTTTTGTACAACTAAAAATTTTAAAAACCATGTGTTGGTAATTATTAATTTCATTATTAGTTGAAACATTAATAATCGAAAAGATAAATAATTGGTATGGTTTAAATAAGACGCTTAGCTTAGTTAAAACGAGTGAAATTCATGGTGGCCTTGAAAAAGGCCGTTTGTAGTTGCCCTCAGAAGTTGGAGTTTGAGATGGTGTTGTGGGTCTGCAGGATACGTCCTCAAGAAACGATGACGGTGAGAGTCACCCTTTGGCCAAGCCGCAGCAAACGCTTCAGGTCTTTTATGACGTTGGTCTTGAAGGGTAAGTCATCTTCCAGAGGAGTAGGCGCCATCCAGAACCCTACGTCAGACGGTGTCAATTTAATAGTAGTCGCTCGGCAGTCGGCCCTGATACTGTCTAGAGCCTCAGAAACTCTCCACAAGTCGCATTCTTGAGTAATCTCCGTCGTCCAATAAATCGGAACACGGAGGTAGAATGTTTTCAGCCACAGAGGAGAGCGTTTAACCCTTCTCGCTGTTTGGTGGTTAACAATCTCGTAGACCATGTTGCCAGGTAAACGTCGCAGATGGATGTGATTAACTCTACAGAACGCTTCTATTTATAGTAATAACTACTGCATATTCAGCAGTATCTTATCTTAACTTCTGACAATGCTTTTCAGCAGTCTCTTATCTTAACTGCTGACAATGCTTTTCAGCAGTCTCTTATCTTAACTGCTGACAATGCTTTTATTATTTTCAAGGTCAACCTAACAAACAAACAAACAAAATTTTTTTTTGAATGCAAAGAATCGATGAAACTAGAGTTGTAAATATTAATTCAGGATGCAGCTTGTATTATCGGTTTATTTCATCTTTTAATATAATTCGTTTGTGAAAGACAACACAGTTAGCTCAATTTGAGTACTAAAACGAGAGATGTAAATATTAATTCAGTCTGCAGCTTGCATTATCAGTTTATTTCATCTCATAATATACTTTGTTTGTGAAAGACAACAGAGTTAGCACACTGTGAGTACTATAACGAGTGAATCAATTGTTGGCCTTTAACAAGGCCGTATTTGAATTCTCCGCCAAGGTTTACGACTGGTCTCGACCGTTGTTGACTGTAAGAAAAGCTACGCAATGTAGGTTAATTATGTTGTAGGTTTGTGCATAATACACTTTGTTTGTGAAATACAACAGAGTTAGCACACTGTGAGTACTATAACGAGTGAATCAATTGCTGGCCTTTAAAAAGGCCGTTTTTGAATTCTCCACCAAGGTTTACGACTGGTCTCGACCGTTGTTGACTGTAAGGAAAGCTACGCAATGTAGGTTAATTATGTTGTAGGATTGCGCATAATATACTATGTTTGTGAAATACAACAGAGTTAGCACACTGTGAGTACTATAACGAGTGAATCAATTTTTAGCCTTTAAAAAGGCCGTTTTTGAATTCTCCACCAAGGTTTACGACTGGTCTCGACCATTGTTGACTGGAAGGAAAGCTACGCAATGTAAGTTAATTATGTTGTAGGATTGTACATAATATACTTTGTTTGTGAAAGACAACAGAGTTAGCACACTGTGAGTACTATAACGAGTGAAACAATTGGTGGCCTTGAAAAAGGCCGTTTCTGAGCTGCTGATCTAATCTAGACGCACTCCCACATCGCCTTTGCCAGTTCGCCTTTGCCCGCCCTTTGAAATATTAAGTATGACCCAGTCTTGGGTATTGGTTGCAAATATCCAGGCAGTCTTACCTTTAGGATTCTTCCGCTGTTTTCCAAAATTACTCTGCGCTCTTTAATTTGTAGGAGTTTATATTTTTTGGAAACTTTCAATCTTCGGAATTTTCCCTCCTGAGCCATAGTTTCAAAGTCAAAACTAGATGCTGGCGGCTTTTTCTCTGCAGGTTTCTGTTTAGCGCAGAACTTGTCTCCTATTTTGCAGAAGACTGCACAAACTTCACCCTTCTTCGGCCCTCTCTTAAATTGGTGGGTACACTTGGGCGCATTTCTTACCCGTGGTGTCTTCTTCAATGATATTCTTGGTGTGCTGGAGGATGAAGTTGCCTTCGGTACGAAGGGGTCATGTTTTGAAATGAATTTCCTAGTATCTTCATCCGATGACTCTTCTGTCGGTGCTCCAAAGTGCAGGGGACTTGGCGGCGAAACCACGCTTGTGGATGTAGAAGGTGCGTCCGGCAGATCGAAGATAGACTTCACCTTGTTCTCAGCCAGGATGGATTCTACAGCTACAGAAGTCTCAGAAGAGTCCATGACTTGGTGATCAGATCAGCAATCAGCTCAGTGGAGGAATGAGGAAACATCGCACTACTCTCTCATTATATAGGTGTTGCTGACACAGCACTCTTCTGCTATTGGTCAGTTGAATTTAAGTAATAAAAATACTTGATAAAGGCCGTTTTTATGTTCCAATCTTAGACCGACTGTGCCTCTATGTTAGAAACTTGCAAATGTTTGTGTTTGAAAGCAGTGTTATGCTTTACTCAAAGCTATGACTCTTAAGCACCATAACATTTGTTTTTAGGTACATTAAACAAACTGTGTTCACTGAATAACGAACAAAATTCTCGGTCAAAATATATTATTTAGAGTCGGCAACTACGTACCTCAAATCTTAGCCCGACTGTAACTCTATGTTAGAAACGTGGAATTGTTTGTGTTTGCAAAAACAACTCATTTTATTCTTTACTCCAAGCTATGGCTGTTAAGCCCCATAACATTTATTTTAAGCGCATTAAATAAACTGTGTTGACCCTATAATGAACAAAGTTCTCGGTCAAAATATATTATTTAGAGTCGGCAACTACGTACCGTACAGATTACCAACACCCAGTATGTCATGGGACTTATAATAAAACTTTGCAAATGCATGAGTTCAAAAACGATTGAAAAATGTGGTGGCCTTTAAAAAGGCCATTTTTTGAGATGATCTAGCGACGGACCCATTCGGCCTTCCCTCTAGGATACGAAGGGTCCTCCCCCGGCCCGTGAATCTTCAGATGCGTCGACTTCCACGGCCACTCCATTCTCCTTGGCAGGCGAACTCTCGTCAGCTCCAAGGAACCAACCTCCCGCAGAGTAGCCTCACCATCCTGGCGTACGAAAAATAGCAATTCGTTCAGGCCGGGTTTCATCCGCCACAACCGTCGATTCTGCTCGCCATGGCGTAGTTGCCCAAGTGGAGTGTAGAAGCGCCGCTCCAGCCTCTGAAGCTTTCGCCGTGGAGTAGCCGCAACACAATCCATTACAGTGACAGGATTGCTCCTTGGCACTGGTCTCGGAGCTGGACAGTCCAAAGCGAAGCGAACACGCCTCTGCGAGGCTCCTGGACGTTGACGAGGCGGCCGGAGTGAGGATATCGGTGTTAGTGGAGCCCGTCGCTCAATCATCTCAGCGAAGATTTCTTCCACCGTAGTTTCCATCTTCTCTCCTCAGCGCAAGCAGGATGTCCTGAGCCCCACTAATCATTGGTCTCTAAGGTGCGACGCTACGTACCGTATAGGATACGCTGCAGGTCTCCTGTTGGTGCGCACTAATAACACTGACTCAGCGTTTTATTTAGTGGCATTGAGAAAGGCCATTTTAATTATTTAACGTCCCAGTCCAAGCGCTTACCCCTTTGAACAAACTATGTTGACAGAGGACCGATTAAAATTCTCGGTGAAACCATATTTTTTGAAGTCGGTAACTAAGTACCGTACCGTACAAAATACCAACAAACTTTATTGAAACCTCATGGGACTTATAATAAAACTTCATTACAGCAGGAGTAAGACTGGGGGTAAAACAAAATATATGTTTTACGCTACTGAGTGTCAAACGATTGAAATTTTTGGTGGCCTTTAAAAAGGCCGTTTTTATCAGTGTCATTGTTTACATTGACACCCATTGGACGGTGACACGCCGACGTCGTTGCCCATCTTCCGGCTTCCTGACCTCCAAGTAGGTCTTTAATGTCTCGTACGGTGGCTCAATCACTCCATTCGGCAGGTAACTTCTAAAGACAAAGTTGCGGTGGCGCAACAAAAGCTCCCGCGAAGGCTTGTCCCATCCGAGCAGACAATAAAGTCCCGGCTGCAGTTTCCACAGGCGGTGGAGCTTGAACCCAGGGAATGCCGGTTCGAAGCTCGGCCGACGAATCTCCCTCGGCTCATCGATAACAGGGATCTGGGCCGTATAGTTCTTCTCAGGTTCCAGATCCCTCGTCTTGTCCGAGAGAATTTCTCTAAGTAAAGAGAACGGTTCCCGGGCACAAGACGATATGTTTACCCGTCGAGGCATTACATCGACGGGTCTACTCTTTGACGCTGGTGTTGGAGCCGCTTGTTGACGAGGCTGCCCTGTCACAGACTCGCTCTTTGGGGCTGGGATTGGAGCTGGACGTTGACGAGGCTGCCGGAGTGATGACCGAGGTGTGACACTATGGGGCCTGGAGCTGGAAAGCTGGAACGATGGTTCCCGACGAGGCATGTCAACCATCTCAGGCCGGGTCTGCTTCCTGAACGTGATGCAGTTGCGTCCGTAACGAAAGGGTGAGCAAAAGTTATTCGCTTAAGAACAGCGGTATACTCACTAGCACAAGCCGGCTTCTCATTGGTCAAACAGTTCAACCAATGAGGTGAGGTTATTTTCTGCTGACTCAGCGGAAAAGTTCATAAAACCGGGACGCTCGTTCCACTCGAATCATTCGGCATGCAGACACGGGACCAGTCCAGAGCAGCTCCAGAGAAGCGGGGCACAGCGGAGATCATCGGAGAGAAGCTGAACATCCACGGAGGTCTCCTACTACCGCAATCCCTGCAGTGGTACCCCGGGCTTGGAACTTCTGTGATATAGCGAGCACCACATATGTAGGTCTCACTTGCTATCGGCCGGCATCTCTACGCTGATCTCCGCCGGGTCCCGAGGCGGAGTCAACACCTTCTGCGTCGCACAAGGCCTGAGACAAGTCCCCCTGTGTGGTCAGCACTGCTCCGGGCGTTGGGTGAACAGTGCGGTGGGCAATGGATCTGGCCCGTGTCATTCGTTAAACTCAGCGCCAATCTCTTATTCTTGTCTGTACTATCCTTTTCTGTCTTGCATGGCTTCGCTGGTTTCCCACTAACACTAACACAATTTGTTGATTTGTACAAGTTAAACTCTGTCCCTTACCCTATTCCCATCACAACCCCAAAAACAAACCCGGTTGGTTCGCGCAGTGTGGAGTTCTGCGGTCCACCCATACCCTAAGCAGTTCAATCGGTCGGCATGGGCAAACCGTCACGAATGAACTGACCCTTCTTGACTGGTCGGCAGGGCAATCCGCCACAGTCAAGATCCTTTTTTTAAGTATTAAAATGGCCTTGAACACGTTTGAACATGTTTAGAGAATATAAATTATAATTATTTAAAGTCCCATAAAACATTCATAGCGACAACTGAATAACTATTCTTTGTTACCGCGAAAGTTGGAAAATTGAGACTTATTAAAACGGTCTTTATAAAGGCTACTAAACTGAAGTTGGATAAATGACAAAGTCCAGAAAATGTTCAATACTCCTCCTGTAAAACAAGTAACAAGATGTGAGGCTGAGACTTGTAAAGGAATCGTCTAAGACTGTGAAAGTTAAAATAATTGAGACTTGTAAAAATGGCCTTTGTAAAGGCCACCAAAATGATTGATGTTAAATGACTAAGTCCTGAGAATCTGGATTGAAATGTACGCAATGTAGGTTTAGTATGTTGCATGATTGCTAGGCTGATTCACACCGAATGATATAAGTGGTGGCCTTGATAAAGGCCGTTTGTAGAAGGAGTGGAGTCCTGGATTTAGTGTGGGGGGATGGAAGCGACGACCCGAAGAATTTGTTTTAGTTGTAGTTGTCGGCGTAGGCTAGCGTCGACTGTGTCCAAGTGCTGATGTTGGATGATGAGGTGGAAGTCATCTCCGCTACTTACTCCGATGATCATCTGATCGGCAAGGTGTCGGTAGCGGTCCAAGATGTCCATGAGTTGGTTGATCTGTCGATAAGTGAAGATGTCTCGCTTTATTTGAATCGTCGCTCTCCCCACAGGAGTAGTTGCAGCCGTCGGTCTAGTTTGGCAGAACTTGAACTCTTTCCTGCGACGTCTGTGATCCTCTTCGTCCGAATAGTCCTCGTCAGAAGAGTCAGCAGAGCGTTTCATCGGTTGTAAGTTGTTGTGAGCCATGGTTGCGTTGCGGCTAAGATCTGGAGTGGGAATGAAGCGTAACGCGCGATTCTGTGTTAAGCTGTAAATGTGGCGGGGGTGATTAGTGGAGGGGGACTCTAGGGAGTGGGAGGGGGAAGGAAAGCAACGGCGGGGTCTGGGGGCGCGCCCCCAGAAAAAATGTTTCTCTTATCTAAGATCTAGATCTAAGATAAGATAAGATAAGATAACACAAACCGACTTAAATGGACGGTTGGCCATTTCAAGTCGCAAACCGACGTAACTAAACCGTTTCTTAACGAATATAAATCCACCCGTTTTCACATTACCTCACATCCAATGACGTATGTATATCGTCACACCAATACGTCATCGCCGTGACGTCATCACACCCTCTCGTCACACATACGTCATCACCACGTCACTCAAACGTCACTTCTGATTAAAAACCAATGATTTTTCAGCTGTCCCAGACTCCTCATATTGCCTCTACTGCTCTGTATCTCTCATCTCTGCTCTACTGCTCTCTCCATCTCTGCTGCAACACTAGTTGTAAGCAGAACAATTGAAAATGTTGATCAGTTAATTACCTTGAGAAGTTTACTGCAAAGGTTTCTCGATTGTGAGATTGGTTTTGAGTTGTATATGTGGGAGCCTACGAGTGTTTAATAGTGAACATGGCATATGGAAAACAGACTATCCAGATAATTATGTTGTTACGTAAAATGTTGGTATAATGACAAGATTACTCCGGCAGAGATGGATCATCAACATAACATTTTATATAAAACAAAACCTTTGTTGAATCAATAAAAAAGGGGAGGGGGTTGAAAAACAGATCGAGGAATAGATCAGTTTGTGGTCTAAGTGAGAACCACTTACTGCTCTATTCCCCGTTATGGTAGTATGTTCAGGTGACCTTGACCCACTCGCAATACTTTGAAGATTTGCGGATAGTATTGATTTGCTAGATAAAACACCCCTTCCCTATCACTTACACTCCCCACCACCTAAGTCGAGTATATAAGGAGGTTTCCCATCAGTAAACGTCACATTCTTTCAGACAACATACACACTTTACCATTTGGCCACTATTCCCTCAACCTTATTAACGAGTAACCCTCTCATCGTCCTACATCCTTTTACTTTTCGTAAAAATGGGAAAACACAGCATTATTTTGCTGTGTTCCCCATTTTTTACACCATATTTAGATGACCTTGAACTATTAAGAACGAGAATATACAAGCAGTATTTAATACACCTCTATAAGTGCTGGTAGAACCATCAAATAATATGGATCTAAAGAGTAAAATTGTTGCTGAGCTTCATACATTTGCAAGGATACACTTTCCAAGAAGAAATACTGTTATAAAATGTATAAATGATCTTTATCAAGCAGATATAATTGAAATGAGACCTTACAGTAAAATAAACAAAGGATTTAAATATATACTGACAGTTATAAACTGTTTTACAAAAGTCGCAGACACTATTCCACTAAAAGAGCGTGGCAAAAGCAATGGAGATAGCTATACGTAGAGATAAAAAAAAACACTATAAAACACTCGCAAAATTACGACGGAAAAGAATATTTTAACAAAGATTTTTCAAAGCTAGTGAAAAAATATAATGTAAACCATTATTCTACAAAATCTGAAACTAAAGCAGCTATTATTGAAAGGTTCAACAGAACATTAAAAGGAGTGATGTATAAAGCCTTTTCAAATGGAGGTTTCCACGTGTGGTATGACATACTTCCCGACTTAATACACGATTATAACAACCAGTTTCATAAAACTATCAGGATGAAACCGATTGAGGTGACTGAAAAGAACTCCAAACAAGTTTTGGAAAATATTAAAAAGAATACCAAACCAAAAGTGGAAAAGAGATTACCACGAAAATTCGACGTGGGGGATAAAGTTCGTACTATAAAATATAAAGGAGTATTTAGCAAGAAATACTTACGCAATTGGACTAATGATATTTTACCGACATATCCAGTAACTTTTATACTTAAGGATAATAAAGGAGAACTTTTACAAGGTGGTTTTGACGGGCTTAAAATGTTAAAGTCTACGGTGGGATATGTTTGTCTTGTTGAAAATATATTAAAACGAAAGAACGATCATGTATTGGTGCACTGGTTGGGTTTTGATAAAGATGCTGACTCGTACCTAAACAAGCTCTTTTATATGATTTCACTAGTATCAAGTTAACCGTCGAAGAGTGCTGACATGGAGATTATAAAACTCAAGGATTCTTTTAAAATTGCGAATATAGACGAATTAACTGTGGATAGTGTAAAACATGAAGAAGGGAAACATGGAAACTTAATACCAGACAGCGTAAGGTGTATAGTGAGTGGACCTTCAAAGGTGTATAGTGTTTGTGGGAAAACAAAATATGTAGTGTTTAATTTAATAACTAATCCTAACGGATTAAAGTTTAATAATCTATAATTTTTTCAAATTCTCTGCTCCAACCAAAATATCAGTTATTAGATATAATGATATCTGATGTACCGGAAGTAAATTTCTTCAAATATGATGCAAGTGATAAAATGTTGCAGCCGAATGAAGCAAAGCCTTACTCAGTCTTTATTTTTGATGATGTCTCTTGTGAAAACAATGATACTATTAGAAACTATTTCGCGATGGGAAGACATCACAATATAGACTATATCTACTATGTTCAAACATAAAGGAATTACCCAAAACAGTTAATTAGGGATAACGCAAAAATTATCGTTATATTTAAATAAGACGATATGAATATAAACATATACACCACGATCATGTTGGTGCTGATATTTCGTTTGAAAGGTTAAAAAAATTTTCAGTAAAGCATGGGAAGATAAATACGGATTCCTGGTGATTAATAAGGAAAAAGTGTTAAAAATTTTAGCTATAGATTGGGATTAGATCGAATCGTTTTAATTCATTAACATAAATACATATTCTTAGATAAAATTGCTAAATTGGCCTTTATTTTCTAACGTATATAAATGGTTTCATAAAAGATGATGCAGTCATTTGTAAAATGAATGTGGACAAGTTCGGACGTTATAATGAATCTGGTGTAAGATCAAGATTTTATGATAAAGAAACTCACACATGTTTGCCTCTTACACCAGAGGGTGACTATAACATTAGTAATAAACGTTTAAAGTATGCTAATGATCCTCAAGATAGTAGTGACGCTATAAATTTCAAACATTTACAACCGGAAATATCAACAAGCTTAAAACTTAAAGGAGATGTGTACGATGCAAAAACACGTAGAATTGCAAATATCGGTTATCCAGAAAATTAACAAGATTCAGTAACAAAAATATTTTTAGACTCTGTATTGGAAAAGACTATAACTAGACAAGGAGATGATTTTATACAAGGAATAATGAATTATGAATGTTTAGAGTTAAAAGATAATATGTGGAATGGTAAAAAACGTAAAATAAATAATATACTACAAGCTGAACAACCATACGAAGTACCTGTGTTGGGGCAAACGCTAACTAGACAAGGAGACAACTTTGTACAAGGTGATAATAAATATAATTTCTTAAAATTGAAAGAAGACTAATGGAATGCTAATCACCATACAATTTGTAATCTGGAGGATGGCAAAGAAAGCGGTGATTCTGTAAATGGTTCTCAAATAATACCAACATAGAGTAAAGGATATTGGGATTTTGAAAATAAAGACTAGTTCGTGTGAAACCCACTTTTAAAGATAATGATTGTGTAACAAAACATAAAAGTATAAAATTAAATGAACTTAAGTTTGATGGTAAAAAAACAATTAAAAACATTTTAGCGGGAACCTCACCAAGTGACGTAGCAGTTTTAGATCAAATATTAAATTTTAGGATGGTTTTTAAAGCAGGGTGATAACAAATACGAGTCTTTAGAATCCAAAGAGAATAAGGAATCCAAAGTGGATGAGTGAGATTGTAAAAATAAAAAATTGTAAATTTACATTGTGGCACAAATACCAATGATGCTGTATGTGTCTTACAAATACCCAAAACAAATATCGGTGATTGGAATTTTAATTATAAAAGGTTGGGTAATATTAAACATGGTGTAAGTGATAAAGATTGTGTTACAAAAAGTAATACTATTACATTAAAGGGGAATAAGTTTAATGCTAACATTAAACAAATAACAAACACAAAAGAAGGTGTATCGCCAATAGATGTAGCAGTGGTAGGTCAAATATTAACAATGGGTGAGAAAAGCGTAATTAAACCAGTGGATAAAGAGTACAACGTATTAATGTTTAATAAAACCGAAAAATTTTGGAATGCTGAAGATCAATTGAAAGTAATTTACCAAGGGGGGTATATAATGATGATACATATTTGTTTAATGTCACAGGCTGTTTGGTATGATGATACAGTTAAAAAATTTTAATATGTGGAAGTAGAATTTGATTTGATGGTGCACAATCGTGATTTGTTGGTTGGCGTTCCCACATCTGTGAGCGGATTTAAATATATAGACAATAGATCATATACACATGAAAACTATGTATATAGAAGAATAACAGATGATGTATTAGTTGATGCTAATGGTAACCCTTTTAGAACTACAGAAAGTGGTCAAGTGGTAAAAAGGAAAGAATAAAAATGTTATACATATATATATATATATATATATATATATATATATATATATATAAATATATTCTCGTACATAAGGACTTAATCATTTATAAAATGAGTGTGGACAAGTTCGGACGCCATACTGAATTCGGTGTAAGATCAAGATCAAATGACAAAGAAACGTACACCAATTTGCCTCTCACCCCAGAGGGTGACTATAATAATATTAGTAATAAACGATTAAGATATGTTAATGATCCTCAAGATAAAAATGATACTATAAATGAATACTATAAATTTGAAAACTGTACAATCTTAAATAACGCCAAATAAAAAATATTTTGTTCGAGTTTTAAGCGAAATGTTTTTTAATGTTTATAATAATTTTGCTAAAACTACAATTAAAGAAAATAAGAATTATTGAATTCAAACAAATATTGCAAACAAACACTTTATAAATCCTGCAACAAAAATCTTACAAAATGTTAGGTGAATACATAACTTATACAACCAAAATACAAAGAGATCGATATACATTTGCATTATTAACAAGGTTTCCGTTGGGTGAACATGGTTAACCAAGAAAAGTTGATAAAAGAGATAAAATCGATAAGCGATTCTATTAGAAGTCAAAACAGAGCATTGAGACTAGATATTAGTGAGGGAGATAAGTTTCTTAAAACAAAATTTAAACCAGTTATTGATCCCTTAAGAGAAGTATCTCAAAAGCTTGGAAAATTTTTAGAAAGAGATTTAAATTTACCATTTTTAAAATCTGATGATAAAACTGAAGAATTTGAAGAAACTGAAGAATAACTTCAAGAAACTGAAGATGAACCGGAAGAAATACAATATGAACAGGGTAAAAATATAAGTAAAGAGGAAGAAGAAGAAGAAGAGATACTAGAGTGTACCCCGTCTAATATCTGCTGAGATATTAGCAGATTGGGTTTAGAAATTCAGTTTAAAAGTGATCGTGGTAGAAAATATGTATTAAAGATATGAGCCGTGACTACGTTCCACCAGCGAAGGTCACGCCTCATTTATTTAAGTTTTGTTATAGTGCTCGTCTGGTCTGGCGTCCCAAAATTTGCACAGCTTGGTGCAAACCGGCAGTCCTTGCGTTGGGGTCTGTGACCCTTTGTCCAATTTCCGTTGTGCAACGAGGACCCTCGTCATAGGTGCAGTGACTGTCTTGAAGCGAAGTTGTGTTTGTTTTGTTCGTCGTTAATTTTAAAAAAATTATGTTCTTCGTTGTTAATTTCTGTCTTCTGTGTTCCTGTGTTAACGACATGACTTCGTAAGCTTGCCGCTTACACCTGATGGGGTTCCGGAGGGAAGACGACATCTACCATCCAACTTGAGCGTCGGCGGAGAGGGACTTCAAGGGGGGGTCTGGCCCCCCTCTCCACTTTTGCCTGCCTCACTGGACCTGGGCCCCCTCTCCGACCTGACCCGTCGCCCTCCGGTGCTCGTCATTTCTGACCCGCCCTGAACCGCCTGCCCGCAAGTTGTTGTTGTTTCTGAACATGTATATATATTTTATTTTTATTTATTTATTTATTTTGGACTGATAAGCGACGAACTGCCCGACTGTAAATCGTATTTGTATTTGTTATTTAGTTTTAAGAATAGCTGTTATGTTTTTATTATTTATTTAAGGGGGCCCATACCAACTCGAGTTCCCTAAAAAAAATTTTAATTAATTTAAATTGTTATGTTTATATCTGTTTCATTGCTATTTATTGATTTGTTGACTTATTTGTTTATTTATGGATTAATTTATTTATATAATTTATTTGAAACTTTGGTAAATTTAACTTCAAAGAAAATTCCGTAAATAATTGAAAAATTTTCAAGTTGTTTTCAAATTCAATCTTTTGAAATATAAACTGCAATTTACCTTATCAAAAAAAAACTGTAAGCTAGAAGGACAGGGGAAGGAGATATTGAGGCTACCTCAATTTTTTTTTAAATTCACATGTATTGTTGTTTTGGTGTTGTAATTACAGTTGGTGCCTCTCAAGCGGTGAGTTTTGTTTGTTTTTTCCTCCACGGTCTTCCTTTGGTCTTTAGGTAGGGCTGTGAGCCGCCCCTCGCCCCGCGTCCATGGGAGCACGCTTCCGGGTTATGGTTCGCTTGGGTGCGGGTGCGGGGGCGTGGTTCAGATGGTAGCAGAGAGTGGGTAAGTGGTTGTGGTCCTGGCTTTTGGTTGTGGACCTTTCCGGTTCATGACTGAGGGACTGGGAGACCCGATCACTGGCCACGTTCTGCATGGTTTTGGAAGGACCGTGGATGGATTGCATCCTCGGGTATTTTTGTGCTGGCTGACTCTGGAAAATTGTTGTTCTTGCGGGGGTAGGCACTCTTTTTTCCAATTAGGAGCTCCCCCTTAGCCGAGGCACTGGGTGGAATCTGGTTAATCTCTTGCTTCCGAACTTTAGGGAGCAAGAATTTTCTAAAGCATGGCCGACACGCAAAATTAAATCTTATTTGTGTGCTAACCCCACCAGACAAGTGTTAGGTGTTTGTTGTTTAGTGTATGTATCAGTGTATGTATGTGTGTGTGAATCTTTGTTCAATTTCTGCGGCATAGGCGGTATGAATGGGCAGGTTCTTCTTTTTTGGGACCTCATCAGGTAAACAGGCATTTCAGTCCCGGAACCTTAGGCGGTTAAGTTGTTGTGTTGTGAAATTTTTCCTTGTGGTGAAAGTAGCGTACTGGTTGACAGCCATGGCGTCCATTGTTCTCGAACATTTGAGGAAGCCGGAGCTAGTGTATGAGGTGCGGTCCCGGGGGGAGACTCCCGGAACGGATGTACACACGTTGAGAGGCCAGTTTAGGCAGCTTGCAGGAACGCCTCAATCTTGGCATGCTTCCCTCGACTTGCGGGAGGAGCTTGATGCATGTAGGGAAAGAATAGAGGAACTGAGTGGTGAAATTGATAGTTGGAGTAGGATGCTGAAATCCTAGAGGAAGACAAGGTTTGGGTGGATGCGAGAATCCCGGAACTACAAGGGATAATTGAGACTATTCGGGAGCGCAAGTCTGTCAAGGAGACGGTAAAGATTTTTGAAGGCACCCCTCCTTCTGAGGTTTTGGCGGGAAATCCGGAAAAGCCCGAGGTTGAAGTTGCAGCTCTGGGGGAAGTCTCCCGGGAACAACCGTCGCCAAGTTCACTGCTCCGGTTACCTACGTTGGCGCTTGCGTCCCCTCCCCGCACACTCACATTGCCCGCAGCCGATTTAGAATTACATGGCCCTGTTCAGTTGGGTACTCAACCAAGTAGTGGCCATTCCTTGTCAAATGCTTTTGCCAGACTTCCACATCCCCTTGCTTCAGTTCCAAGTGGTTTTCGACCGGTAGATGGACTTGATGTGGACGGGCTGTTCCGTTTCCTCAAAAGTGTGTTGCGCATGCGTGAGTTCCCTGGCATGTCCGACGCAACATTGATGGAACTCATAGCTCCATATTGCCTGAAACCGTTGGGCGACAGACTTCTGGATTCCTTGCGCAGAGGTGCCAGTTTTGATGATTCCCACAGGGAAGCCTTGGAGCTTTTCGTGCCCCAACGAGTCATGGAAAAATTGAAGTTGGAGAGGGTTTTCCGCCCTCGACGCCCGAGTGAGGCTCTCAGCCAGTACGTGGGCGACATTCGTACGGTGAAACAGGTCTTGCGACTGGGAATCGGTGAGCAGGAGCTCATCGATATTGTGCTGCAGGGGTTAAAACCCGAGGAACGCTCTCGGTTGGTTTTCACGCCGAGACCTTCTTTTGCGGACCTGGACAGACTCTCAATCCTTTCTAGGAGCGTCCAGGACACGGATATTCAGAGAGGGCAGGCTGCGGGGCATCATCCCCGGGCTGGTCCCCGGCCCGTTGTAGCACCTGTGGGGCAGGGTCCTGAACCGCCGCAGTGGCAGAGGCAGCCCCTTATTTGTTTTGGTTTTGGTCAACCAGGTCACGTCCGGTGGGATTGCCACCAGACAGGAAATTTTGGACGTGGTCCAAAAAATGAGTTATGCACAGGGGGATAGTTTGCCCAAACCTCCCTGTGGTTCTGCTATCAATTGTAAGGACAATAAAGTCAATAAAGTCAATGTTTCAAGTAAAGTACAGTAAAGGTCAAAACCAAAGTTAAAGTCAAATTCTGTTAACAACACTGTTTCTGTTGCCTCCCATTCTGGGAGTGCTGTTCCTGTTTCCCAGCCTCTGCTGCGGGGGATGACGGGCCTTGCATCTATGGGTGTAAAGGTGGTGCGCTCAACCTGCCCACGACTCAACAACTTGTTAGGTGACACGGTGCAGAAGGCCCTTGTGGACTCTGGGTCAGCCCGTTGTCTCATATCCTTGTCCCTATTTGAAAAATTAGAAACTTCTGGGCTAGTCAAGCAGGTTGAGCGAAGTTCCCCTATCTGCTGGACTGTGTCTAATTCCCCACTCCCCATCATCTATGAAGCCCGCTTTAAATTCAAAATTGAACATTTTTCTTGGGTGTGGAGCTTTTGGGTAGCTAAGGACCTTTGTTTTCCTGTCATTTTGGGAGCGGATTTTATTTAGCACACTGGCCTGATTTTGGAATTAGGTAGAGGCCAGTGTTTCTTCAGATTTGCGTGGTGGGTGTTAATTCCTTTTGCTGGTGAAATTAACAGTGGTGCCGCTGTGGTTGAGCCTGAGTCACCCAGTGATCCGAAGATCGATCCGTTAGGGCATCTGACTCCTGGTGAGGCTGAAGCAATTAGAGCACTGTGCTTTCGTTTCCCTGAAGTGCTGACGCCAAAGCTGGGGGTCACCAATCTTTTAGAGTACGAGATTTGACTGACCGACACCCGCCCCGTAAGTTCTCATCCGTACAAAGTAGCTCCACCCAAAATGGAAACTCTCAGCAGCATCATTGATGAACTGCTCAAAAATTGGGTTATTGAGCCTTCCCGCTCAAGTTACGCAAGTCCAGCATTTCTTGCCCTAAGCCCAATGGCAAGTCTCGGATGGTCCTGGCCTATCGAAAATTAAATGCTCAAATTTAAATCGACTCTGTGCTTCTCCCCGATTTGCATTCGGCATTCGATTGGTTCAGGAAGGCCAAGTATTTTTCTGTTTTTGATTTAAACCGGGCTTATCACAAGACTTCTTTGAAACCTGAGTCTCGAACTCTCACTGCTTTCTGCGTCTTGTGGTATTTATACCAATTCACATGAGTTCCGATGGGTCTAGCTGTGGGGACCCAGACTCTCACCAGACTCCTTGATTCCATCTTTCATGACATCAAATTCAAATTTGTGTTCAATTACCTCGACGATCTTCTGGTGTACAGTGAGAGTTTCGAAGACCATCAGACTCATCTGGAGGAAGTAATGAGTAGATAGCGTAGGGCTGGCCTTACCGTAAATCCCGACAAAGTTAGTTTTGAACAGCCAGAAATTTCTTTCTTGGTCATCTTGAATCTTCTCGGGGTGTCTGCATCGATCCAGCTGGGACCCAGGCCATCAGGGAGTTTCCTCCTCCCAAGGATGCCAAGGGTATTGCCAGATTTATTGGCATGGTAGGTTTCTACCAACGCTTCATCCCCAACGTTGCTAAATTGGCGGCCCCTCTCAATGAACTTCGCAAGAAGGGAGCAAAGTTTGTGTGGGGCGAAGCGCAGCAGATGTCCTTTGATTTAATCAAAGAGGCCTTCATGCAGGCTCCTGTGCTGGCTATGCCAGATTTCAACCGAAAGTTCGTCCTGCAATCCGATGCTTCCTCCGTCGCGATTGCGGCTGTGTTGTCACAAGAGGTGGATGGAGTTAGGCAGCCAATTGCGAACGCTTCACGTACTTTGAATCTCTGCAAAAAGAAAAGCTCTTCCGTTTATGAACTTGAGCGGTTGACTGTCGTTTTCGGTATTAATAAGTTTAGACGGTTTTTAGAACACAAAGAATTTTTGTTAAAAACTGACAACCAAGCACTCTCGTGGCTTCTCACCCATCCCCGCCAGCTTTGGAAAATTGGTCGTTGGGTGGTCCAATTTTCATCCCTCAAATTCCAAGTACAACACGTCCGAGGCACACAAAACGTGATCACCGACACTTTATCTAGAATATACCATTCTCCCGACGACCATCCTTCTGATCCGGAGCAGACGGGGTATGCCGTACTCCTGGATTTTCCCCTGGCCTTTTCTGATTTCATTCCCCATCAGTTAAAGGATCCCGAGCTGGCAAACATCATTGGTGAGCTTCAAAATGGGGGAGCCCACCCCCTAATTTTCTTTCCCAGGGTGCCCTTTGCTGCCGAGCTCGGCAACGAGGCAAACCAAAAGTAGTGCTGCCAAGTCTTCTAATTCCGATGGTCTTTGAGTACTTTCATTCTTCCCCTGTGGGTGGGCACTTAGGGCTAAGGTTAGGGAACTTTTCATCTGGAAGTGTATGGACCGGGACATTGCTGCGCGGGTGCGTTCTTACCAAACGTGCTCGCTTAGCAAGCCCACTCAGAATACCAAGTTTGGATTATTGTTATCGGAGGTGGCGGAGAGACCTTTGGAGAAGGTTTTCATTGACTATGTTGGGCCTCTCCCACGTAGCAAGTCAGGAAACAAATTCTTGTTTGTTTGTGTGGATGCCTTTTCCAAGTTTTGCTGGCTTTTTCCTCAAGGAATGCCACTGCACAGCTCACCGTGCAAGTACTTCGTACCCACCTGTTCCAACACTTCGGTGTACCCGCCACCTTCGTTTCCGACAACAGTATCAATTTCCTTTCCCATATTTTTAATACGATGTGCTTTGGGCACTATATCCGCTATGTGACCACTTCCCCTTACTATCCACAGCCTTCTCACGCTGAAAGATTCAATCGCAATCTTCGTTCCACTCTCATAGCTTTCCACGCTGATAAGCAGACCACCTGGGATCAGGAACTCCCCTGGCTCCAATTTGCTTTCAATATTGCCCATCATGCCCATCAAAAGGCGGTCCCTTTCGAGCTGTTCCTAAGCTATCCGCCTAAGAAACCGTTAGAGAATGTGTGGGGAATTTGTGACCTTCTGCTACCTCCTGGCGCGGCTGATGTCAAGGCAACTTGTCAAGCGGCCAGGAAGAATTTAATCAGAGCTAGGGAATTGGTCCGGAGGAAGCATAACCGCAGTAGAGTAGACAACCCTTCCCAGATGGGGGACTTGGTGTTTTGTAAGGCTCATCCAGTCAGTTCGGCTGTTGACAAGAGAGCCGCAAAGTTGTGTCATCGGTGGTCAGGTCCCCACCGCATCCTGAGATTCCTGACTCCTGTTACGGCGCAGCTGGGAGACCCGCGGACTGGAGCAGTTTTCTGGAGGGCCCACATCTTACACCTGAAGCCCTTACACTGGGCCAGAGAGCTTGATCACCTCTTCTGTCCCCTGTGTGCTGCTGATGATTTCCCCTAGTAAATTTCCAGCTATGTCCAGAGCAAACCCTGGGGGTGAGTATTCCTCTCAGTTTGGAAGTCCCTTGGCGTTCCCCACACCAGACACTCGAGTCCTGTTCTGGTGTCGTGTCTTCAGGAAATGGGGAGAGGCTTTGTTTGTCCCTTTGGAGAGAAGTGTCCTCTTTTGGGGGGGGGAGGTTGAGCCGTGACTACGTTCCACCGGCGAAGGTCACGCCTCATTTAGTTAAGTTTTGTTATAGTGCTCGTCTGGTCTGGCGTCCTAAAATTTGCACAGCTTGGTGCAAACCGGCAGTCCTTGCGTTGGGGTCTGTGACCCTTTGACCAATTTACGTTGTGCAACGAGGTCCCTCGTCATAGGTGCAGTGACTGTCTTGAAGCGAAGTTGTGTTTGTTTTGTTCGTCGTTAATTTAAAAAAATTATGTCCTTCGTTGTTAATTTCTGTCTTCTTTGTTCCTGTGTTAACGACATGACTTCGTAAGCTTGCCGCTTACACCTGGTGGGGTCCCGGAGGGAAGACGACACCTACCATCCATGAGCGTTGGCGGTGAGGGACTTCAAGGGAGGGGTCTGGCCCCTCTCCACTTCTGTCTGCCTCACTGGACCTGGGCCCCCTCTCCAAACTGACCCGTCGCCCTCCGGTGCTCGTCATTTCTGACCCACCCTGAACCGCCTGCCCCCAAGTTTTGTTGTTTCTGAATATGTATATATATTTTATTTTTATTTATTTATTTATTTTGGAATGATAAGCCCGAACTGCCAGACTGTAAATCGTATTTGTGTTTTTTATTTAGTTTTAAGAATAGCTGTTGTGTTTTGATTATTTATTTAAGGGGGCCCATACCAACTCAAGTTCTTTAAAAAAAAATAAAAAAAATTTTAATTGTTATTTTTATATCTGTTCATTGTTATTTATTGACTTGTTGACTTATTTATTTATTAATGGATTAATTTATTTATATAATTTATTTGCAACTTTAACAAATTTAACTTGAAAGGAAATTCCGTAAATAATTGAAAAATTTTCAAGTTGTTTTTAAATTCAATCTTTTGAAATAGAAACTGCAATTTAACTTATCAACAAAAAAACTGTAAGCTAGAAGGACAGGTGAAGGAGATATTAAGGCTACCTCAATTTTTTTTTTATTCACATGTATTGTTGTTTTGGTGTTGTAACTACAGTTGGTGCCTCTCTAGTGGTGAGTTTTTTTCCTCCACGGTCTTCCTTTGTTCTTTAGGTAAGGCTGTGAGCCGCCCCTCGCCCCGCGTCCATGGGAGCACGCTTCCGGGTTATGGTTCGCTTGGGTGTGGGTGCGGGGACGTGGTTCAGATGTTACAGTCTACAATACCTAATATAAATTATCATGTAAATGGAGCTAGGCTGGAAGGAGAAGGTTTAATTATTGGCGATAGCAATTTAGATGTGGATGAGCAGGATAATATAATTATAAATAGGAAAAAGTACAAAGAAACAAACGGATTGTATGAATAGATTTGTAAAAGCAAACCTGTCAAATATACTACACGAGTCTTGGAGGGTATATGTCTAGGTACAAATACTCATACAAAGAATTATAAACTAACATCTTCAATACATAAAAATGAATCTATAAAGTATAGGAACATTATTTCAGAATTATTTCAAACAAAACTGGAGAAAACTAAAAATAGATTCATGTCTACTGAAGAAGTAACTCATTTTTATACTGAAAGGAAAAAAGAAAGATAAATGAGAAAAGAGCTTCCGGAGAAGGATTATTAAAAAATACCTATAATACAAATATCAATTATTATAATGATGTTAATAAATTATTAAATAGAATGCGGTTGATATTAGAATAGAAGTGGGTCACACAGGTCTTCCAAACGAATGGGTTTCTTTAATTCCTGAATTATTAAATATATAATTCAGGAATAATTGAGCAATGAAGGTGTATATAATGGATGACAAAGTATATAAAGGATCATTCTTTGTTAATCCGTCACCTGACAAAGGTATAAATATCAATGGGGAAAATGAGCAGTGTTAATTCTCATCGAGATTCAATAGCGAAAGGAGCGGTATTGTCTCTTCAACACAAAACTTGCTAGGAAAACCAATTTCAGCTTTAGTTAATAAATTCATAGATTTGTTAGCAGTTGAACTTCATCTAACTGGCGGTTATCAATATTGTGGACCTGGAACTAAATTGAAAAAATTGACAAGAGAAGATTCGGGAGACAATAAATTACATCAAGCTTGTAAAGAGCACGATATAGCCTATTCAAAGTTTAGTGATTCTGCGCACAGATCAGTGGCCGATAAAATACTTGCAAAAATCTTGTGAAAAAGTTAAAGCGAAAGACGTTAGTCTTGGCGAAAGAGCGGCAGCATTAGCAGTGACAGCAGCAATGAAAACAAAAACAGCAATTGGTGGTGGAAGGAAAAAGAGAAGAGGGGGAAGGAGAAAAACAACTTGAAAACTAGGAGAAAGAATCAAAAGAAGGACTAGACGTTCTACTAAAAAAGTCAAACCATCAATACCGTCCATGAAAAAAAAATGACAAGGACTTTACCTAAGACCGTATCGTGCCTATTAAATACGAGAAAACAGTTAATAGTTCCTAATCGTGCATTAAGTAACCAAGATCTTTTTAGATATGTTTCTTGTTTAAAGATGCTATTCTTCTGAGGAGTGTTTATGAAAGATAATTTACCATCAGCTATGTGGAAAAATGAGAGCGGTGAAGTAAATCGATATAATAGTGAGGGATTGGATACACATAGGGTATGTTACAAAAAGCTCGGTTCAACAGTTTACTATTTTGATAAATTTGGTAATTCACCTCCTCCAAACGAACTTTAAAGTATTTTCGTTCTGCTAAACAAGTTTTATACAATTATGAGAGGGTGCGACCTGACGATACATCTATCGGTGGACATTTATGTTTGGAGTTTTTAGCAAAAGGTGTCAGTCAGCTTTAAGGCATGTTCATATATGGTCTCTTTGACTGGTGCAACGTCAATATTGCGTAGCACTCTATTCCCCGCATTAAGTTTACATAAATAAAAACAATGAGAAGCAGCGTTACTATATTTTACAAGTTATAATTAATATATTATATTATAATTTTATGCCAAATATGACTGAAGGCGTGAATAATAAACTTCACTACTATAAAGCAATGGATCCAAAGGGACAGTTTCTCCATCTTAACGAAGTTGCTCTATCCACGGGTTCTTATGAAATAGATGAAATATGCAAGGTTATACAAAAAAAGATGGGAGAAGATAATATTACCATAGAAGGAAATAATAATACTTTAAAAACGGAAATTAAATCAAAGTATTATATAGATTTTAGCAAAACACATTCAGTTGGAGGATTATTAGGATTTCTTCCTAAAACACCGATATTAGAGAAAAATGTGAAACATACAAGTTCAAATACTGTAAGCATACTTACATAGAACACAATTGATATAACTTGTAACATTATACAAGGATCGTACAGACAGGTTGAAATAGACACATATTGCATACATTTTACCCATCTGTGCCTCAGGATTTAAAATAATTGAAAAGCCACAAAACCTAGTGTATTTACCTTTAAACACCAGTTACATCTCAGACATTGTTCTGAATTTATTAGATCAAGACGGTAACATCAAGACTTTAGAGGTGAAACTGTCCCCATAAGAATACACATAAGATCGATTTTTTAAGTAATGGGATTGACGTTTAAAAAAGGATCGAGTGAGATCAAAAGCTCAGTAGCGTATCAGCGTTAGAAGAGTTAACAAATGAAAACATTCGATTTTTAAAAGAGATTGGTTTTACGGTTATTAACAATGGATATTCTGGATATAGCGGACGGACTACCGTTCAACGAGACCTTGTTGGAAAAGGCGTATCACACCCACAACCCTTACGCTTCATCAAAATTAAACAATAACGATGAAATCAGGATTCCTATTCAACAACGAGATATCTACACTTTACCTTCCGAAAGTTATTTATACATCGAAGGAAAAGTAACAAAAAAAGAAGGAACTGAAGGAACAACTATTAATAACCCAATCGCTTTTCTTTTAATGGAATAAGGTATGAAATTTCAGGTGTTACTGTGGACTGTACAAAAAAGGTTGAAATAGCCAGTACATTAAAAGGATTATGCTCCATAACACCAAACGAAAAAACCTGCTTGAAGTCAAGGTTCGCAGAGCTTTCAGACAAGGTGTGCTGAGTCTATCTATTTAAGGTTTTATTATTTACCGGAAGAGACCTCGTAAAAACAGCTGAAAGGTCACGTGATCAGCAGTCCAATCTGCAGTTTTGCTGGAAATACGATATTTATCGTACGAGTACCATATTTTACTCATCAGTGTAATTAGAATTAACATTGTTTAACTGATGTTTACATTCTATGATAAGCTGTTATTTTATGAAACTAAAATATTGTTTTGATTTATTTGTATTATTATATTAATCGATTAAGGTTTTAAATTTTCTTTCTGCATGTCCAGTGACTAGTAAAAAATTGCTGTATCATTATTATACCCTTAAGATTGGAAACATTTTATGGTATGTTGTTGATTTATGAATCAGCTGGACGACCTCGTAAGACATCTTTGCTGCGAACATTGCTCTTATGTAAATAAGCACACCTGGTCTGAAAGCTCTACGAACCTTGGCTTGAAGTCGCAGGGTGTGTTAAACCAGATTTATCCACTATAAAACCAGATAACAAGGGATATTTCCACTTTTACTTACCTTTAAAATACTTATTATGTTTTGCAGAAGACTAAAATAAAATATTAATTAATGTAAAACATGATTTGGTTCTTTTAAGAGCTTCAAATTATAAAGATATAATAATAGCTCCAGGAACAACAACTGAAACGACTCTGGACTGAAATTTGGATTTAAAGAAGATTATTTGGACGGTACCACACATAAAACTTGCAAATGAACACAGGATTACTTTGTTGAGACAATTAAAGGCGGACTGGGATATAGTTTTAGCATTTAGAAGCTGGGAGTTACACGAATATCCTATTCTATCCGAAACGGAGCGACATACATGGATTATAAAGATTTCCACACACATGGAAAAAGCTAGATATGTTATATTTGGATTAAAACAGATAGAAGAAGTAAAATAACAGCTGATCCAACATCTTTTGATATTAAAATTGTAAACTTAAAAATTGTAAACTATACCTCAACTCACAATTTTTTCCCATATGACAACTTAAACATGTAATCCGATAAAAACCGATATAGCATTCTATACGATATGTACGATAGATTACAAACATATTACTAGTAAAACTCTAACATACCCGCTAATACAACTGCATATTGCTTGATTAATCACGATAAAATTGTAACGTACACACCTCTAACAGGTATTGTAAAAATGGTTTTGTAGGTATACGGAGGGGGAAGGGTATAAATAGTGCGAACTACAAGAGGGGTTCAGTTGATTAGCGTTTGCGGTTGAAACAACACCTATTACAGTCGAGATGATTTCTGTAGTACAGGGACATAACAATGCAGAAGTGGAAGGTTTGGTGGAAAACGAAGACCCTTACATCAAAGAGTATTAAGAAGAATTGGACGAGTTTCCAAAGTTTCGAAATTAAGAAGTAAAGTCAGACAACGCTTCAACATCTTAGTCGACTTTAAAGAGGAAGAGAAAACCTGAAAACGACATCCCTTTAAAAATACTGACAGATATATTTCTTCGCATACTGTATCCAATCTCAAGATGTATGACTAAAGACATAGCAATAGGTTTGGTAAACAGCTTCACCTACAACCAGGTCTATGAAATAACTTGCATTTTCAAATACTGTGGTAAAAGACAATTTGCTAGATGCGACGGAACAACATCCCGATGCTCAAATTCTTTACGGTCCAATAGACATCTATTTTCAACCGAATACCTTATGAGGTTGAGATGTGGAGATGTCTAAAGGAGTATGAACAAAAGATTGAAGAAGAAGAAGAAAAAACGATTAAAGAAGAAAAGGTTAAAGAAGAAGAAGAAATTGTACGAAATGAAGAAACAGAAAACGTTTTAACTGAAACAGATTAAAAAACTAAAGGAAGTTCGTGGGGTAGGCCTACCGGGGATGGTGCCCACGTTAAATATAAACCAACGCGCAGAGAACTCTACGGCCTGAGCTATAAATCTCTACCGTGGTGTGGAAACAGTTCAGTTGTCATCCTAGACTTGGAGAAGTCTTGCATAATTGAATTTCAAGCTTTTCGTGTAAACAATTATAGATACATTATTAAAGAACTAATCATCTTAGACCTGCAAACATATGTAGTTTATAATTTTTATTTAAACCTCCCTTTCCTTTTAACAACTTAAACTCCAAATCCAACAGAACAAATAAACGGTTAACGAGAAACTTGGATCACATTGGTTGGAATGAAGGTTTTACAGGTTTTGAAGAAGTGTAAAGCATTATGAATCACTACTGCAGTAAATTTACAAGACTTTATACAAAATGATTAGAAAAGCGCAATTGGATACAGCTTTATACCACAAAAGATGAAATAGATGTTAAAATGGATATGTGTTTCGTATTTGAAATGGATAATGTTTCTATTTTAACAAAGAATGATAAACACGCACAATTTCATTGCGCTGTTATGACACTTATCGTCTAGCTGCTTTTTTACATCCCTGTACAATGGAGAGAGGAGGGAGAAGTGGAGGGGGAAGTGAAGGGAGGACTGGAGGGTATAAAAGCGTGGAGAGCGAGGAGACCCACCATCAGTATTACTCCAGACTGCAAAGACAGAACACGTATCAATATGGCATTACAGAAATTTCAGCAAACATTGGTGGATCATTTTAATACACAATCAAAATAAACTATTTTACAAACAATAAAATCTTCACAAATCAAAGAAACCAAACATTACATCGTGCATGACATGAGGAACATCGAAACATCAGTGGGAGACGCTATTATCGTATTTTTAAGCAATGCTCCATACACAGTAGGAGATGAAGCAAAATTCCAAATTTCCCTGCCAAAGTGATTTGTTCAACTGCTTCAAAATGAAGATCTGCAAACATCGAACCTGGAACTTTGTATATAGTTTAACACGGAGTCAGCGGGAACAACTCTACCGAGCTAACTCTGCATTTAACCTCGTCCGGAACTTCACATTGTTAGATTAAGCCATTATCATGTAAAACTTGAAATGTATTAATAAAAAATATAATAATAAATAAATAATAAATATAATAATAATAAAAAATATATAAAATATCAGTATTAAATCCAAGTACTGATTTTTTATCTTTAAAAAAAAAACGTAAAACTGTGGCCTTGACGTAGATTCAGAACTTATAAAATGTGCTGTATTGATAAAAGGATTATCACTTTCATACAGACTGACAATGAGGTGGTGGGGGAAAATTGTGGTTGGGGAAGGGTAGATACCTGTCCTACACGCTTACGCCACGTCAGTATACCTCTGAAATTTGCTTAGGTACAACCTACAAAAACAAAATGGAACATAGAGTAATAAAGAGAAGAATGAGATTTCCTAAATATGCACAGTTACAATCGAGATTGGATACGTTTGATGCAGCATTAAAAGACTCGTTTCTATACAAGTCTAGAATGGGTTTTGCAGATGCTGGTTTCTTTTACATGGGAGAATATTTTAAGACCGTTTGTTACAATAGCGGAGGAGGATTGCAGGATTGGGAAGCGACAGATAACCCATGGAAATAACATGCAATGGTTTGACAGGTGTGCTTATCTATTAGTTAAAAAAGGTAGAGAGTTTGTAGAAAACCATCGGAGAGTATATAAACCTCATCCTGTTAAAACTTCAGAAACACCAACCGAAAAAAATAAGAGCGAAGGAAACAAATGTGTAGTATGTTTATCCTCTGGGAAAAATTTACTATTTTTACCTTATATACACTGTTGTACATGTACTGATTGTGGACTGATGTATAATCATTGCATTGTATGCAGAACTCCAATATGTTATGTGATGAAAATATTCATATCGTAGGTGTGAAAAAGTGGACGGGGGAGAGAGAAGTAGAGGTGGGTGTGTATAAAAGAAAGGTGAGGAGGTGGGAAGTTCACTCCGTGAGTAGCCGTATACGAGGTAACATCATGGCTCTAAAAATTAAATGTGTCCACTACAATACTATTCATCTTTCTACAGTTCATGTTTTGGAACTTCTTTCGGATGACTTAAAAGTTTTTATTGTAAACGGCTACAAACTAACATTGGATATTTCTGCAACTAACTCTTTACCTCAAGAACACTGGAGAACATCCGCAACTACACTTCAACCGACACAGGGGAATAGATATAATTTTGGAGAGTATGAACCTCTCGCTTCGTTCCATGTAAGCAGCTCTACGGAATCGGAGACGTCATCGTGACAACTATCATCAATTCCACCCGCACTTAGAATGAAGTATTATTGTGGAGAATGTGAACCGTACCCATCTACAGAAGCAACGGGTACCATAGAATCGGTGGTTCTCTGACAATCATTGCCTATTTATATATTAATGTAAATAAAGAAATAGCTAGAATTAAGTCCACTATCTTGCACTTTTTTTTTATTTATTTGATGTGTATTATTGTAAATAAAGAAGGACAAATAAAAGTCAAAAAAGAAATCCCGCACATGTTTGATGCGATAGTTTACGAATATAATTATTTTCTCTGTAAATATCTGGAATGAAAACTATCGAATCAAACTTGTGCAGGATTTCTTTTTGAAAACATCCTCAGGATGACCTTGAACTAACCTACCTCACATCACGTCACCAATACTTCGTCACCGATTGCCAACTTCGTAACTATTACGACACAGCTACGTCACTAAATGTGTCTTGACCGGAAGCTGTCAATCAAATGAGCTAGAACTCCCAAAGTTACATTACTAAGATGGAATCCTGATTCAGTACTTTCCAATCCCCAAGCCATACGTCAGGGTTGGAAATAAAAAAAACTACTTTCCTCATCTAGGAACTAGGAGGGTAGTTTAAAGTAATCGACGAGGGTGGGGATTAAACAATTAGTTGCATCGTGTAACTATATATTTTTACATTGCAATTTTCTTGTATTGTATCGTGGGTTTTATTCACATTCAGTACCAATCAGAATGCCCTGAAGTTGTCACAAAACGATATAGGTCAAAACAACTTCTCGATTTGGAATCGAGGAAGTTGTGTTATCTGATATGAAAACGTAATGTTTAATTATAATGAAAATGCTCCTGGAGAATGCACAACTTTCTTCCCAATAATGCCTTTCAACAACGACTAATTTAAAAAGAAACACAAAATCACTCAGGTAAAACACAAACACACATACACACACCTACTAGCTGGCCCGACACTCGTCCTGTCCTAATGTCATTGAATTTGTTTTATATCAAACACTCGTTCATTTTCAATATGAGCTCGTTCGCTTCGCACACTTGCCTATCGAAAAAAAATAAAACAAAAGTTTACTTCTATTCTCAGACCTAACGAATATACACACAGAATTTCATAAGAATCGGTCAAGCCGTTTCGGAGGAGTTTTGTTACAAACACTGTGACACGAGAACTTTATATATTAGATTTAATAATACTTTATTTAGCACTACGGACTACGCCCCCCTACCCTGCACCTCGCGATCCGTCAAGAGCGCCGAGTGCCACCCCCCAAAAGCGCCGCGCCCTGCCGTGCTGGAGCACGGCTCGCACTGCCCTAGAACCGTTACTGAGTGTGCTAAGTTTCATAATCCTTCAATGCCGAATATCTTAGAAATCGGTACCACAAAACTTTCCTTCGCATATTAATATGTAGGTAATTAGTTGTTTCATTAAAAGATTGTGTATTAAATTATCTTACCTCATCCGGTCTTTTGTAAGCAATATACTTTTTGCGCTTTTCACTTTCCGTTTTGGTATCTCCCTTTTCTAAAACAAAAAAAAAAACAGAAACAAACAACTTTCAGTTCAGTGTTTGATATGTAAATATTTAAAACTCTGGTAATTTTAACCTTAATAAATAATAAATATAAGCTAGGATCTAATCCTAAATATTAATACCTTCGGGGTTTTTTCTTCACAGTCATAACTCGATAACGGATGAACGGATTTAAACGTTTGAGGTATCAAATTAAAGGTATTTATACGTAGATTTGCCAATAGGTCTCAGTGTTTTAAGAAAGGTCATCATTTAAAAACATTAAATGGCTGAATTTTCGGAACAGTGGCACTATCCGACGGTGGATGTCTAACTACGTGTTGATTGAATGTACGTTGTTTCCAACTGAAGTAACATTTCCTTGGGTACAAACTTGCTCTGATTAGATCAAAAGGACAAATAGTTTATAAATTATTGCTTTCCTTTGAAATATTTAGTAGCTAGTCGTAAAATATAATGTTTTCAACGAATAAAACATTTTTTTAAGAGTTAGGGGCTGTGGACCTTCAAGCCACTAGTAAATGGTATATGTGTACAAACCAGTTAACAGATATAACATAATCGACATCCAATTGAATCAGAGAGGAAATAAGGAAGTTGGTGCGGCACTACTATAATTTAAAAAATATTTTAGCAGCAATAGTGAATTCGGTGGTAGTAGGTAATATTCCAAAAAATATTAAAAAACACCAAATATAACCAAATTTAGCATAGAAGTGGCAATGTCCCAGATAACAGTGATAGTTATAGAGGCAGACTGATAAATGCTGGACATACTCCAATTCCACGTCCTAGTAATACATTTTTCACTTTAAGTTTTATTTTTATTTTAGCATAGAGATGGTACAGTAATTTCCTGGATGGTATAACATACCCACAATTAATCGGATGGTAGTCAAAGGGGCCGGCATAGTCATTTAGAAAATACTTTTTTAATTGGCAGTAAAATAGAATTCGGCAATGGGAGGTGGTATTTACAATTCCAATAGCCTATAACAATAACTTCCAAATCCCAGTTAATTTGGACAACAATCCCCAAAGTTGGTATTTTGACCTGTGGTGTAAATTTATGTTTTGTTACCTAGGAATGTTTGGGTTTGGGAATTTTTATTTTATATAGAATATGAATGGGCATTATTATAGTTGAAAAATGAAATCGCTTTACCTAGGAATCGGGCAACGGTATCTAAAGTGATCCTTCGGACTTCGTTTTCAATAAGCGGGGTTTTCTACGCTATTTTTCAGCAACTGGGTTTTTTTGTGGCTCTTTCCTATATGCTAATACTATAATCTTATGGAGGTAACTTTCTCCGCACTGGTGTCTAGTATACAAGGAGCCATATGGTTTGAAAAGTTTAGCTGACTACCTAAATGAAATATAATTAACTCCATAAATGAACGTTGAACCTTGAAGGTCTGTGAGGCGAAGCCCTGTAGGTGGATGTTTCTCAAACGCCCAAAAGTGTAAAAGTGAAACTAAAATTCTTCAAAAATAGCCATTTTTTCTACAGCTGGAGATAAAATGCAGAGCACTTCATTTTCATGACGTTATGTGCATGAGATAAAATAAACGGTTTAAGTTGAATGAAACTTACCGGGCACCTCAGGTTTAGGTTTACAGCCGTCTTCGCCTCTTACAAAGCCTGCAATACATCGACATTGGGGCTTATGGTCATTAACGACACACTCAGCATTTGGACCACAGCTTTCGGCTAAAGTGCAGGGATTAATACAAACCCCTTTTATACAGGCTTCATTTGCATCGCATGTGTTGTTATCAGTACATGTTTTCCCAGCTGCAACATGAAAATTGTAAAGAGTTAAAATTAACTTTGACTGTAAAACATCATCAAAACTTTTAACTACTTCTCTCTCTGAGATATGGTCTCTAAGTTATAACATGTTTTCTACTAACTTTATAGGTTATTTTAATTTATTCATTGAAAACGACTGTATTATGTTATCTTATATAAATTATTAAATAAAAAAACTTTTTAAAATACCACGTTTTCAAAACGGACTAAAAAGTAGAAAATAATTTATCCTATCCCCATATAGATTGACTTGTACATTTGTGATAGTGAATATTTAGTACCTATGAAAATACTTGTAAGATTTATTCCGATCTTCAAAAAATTCATCCATACCATAATAACATTTTTAAGAAGATTTAGAATAGCTATATAATATGACGGTTAACTTTACCTACCTGTATTGTAGAGGTGGATCCAGAGGTCATGTTTGGGGGGGTCGGTCACCGAAAGTTACCCCTCCCCCTCCATCTGGGTGGTTCTGGCACCCCCATTATTTTTTAAATCTATATGAAGTTATACAACGAATAAAAGTAAGTTAACATAATATATCAATAACCTGGTACTCAAGAAAAAAAACAATCATAACTTTATAAGCAAGCTAAACCAAAATTAACTTTAGTTCTACTGCGCCCGACCGTAAATAAAAATAACAAATATTTAGGGATTACACTTTTTTCTACGTCGTCTGTATGCGTCTAAGAACAAGTTAAATGCCTAAATAAACGATTTATTTTAGTATTTTCCCATGCCAAAAAATATTTACAAAACGTATTTAAAATTTGCAATACTGAACTATGCTATGCGAAGATACAATGAGGAATGAGATCAACGACTCGAAAAATGACATATCCAAATGTAGTGGGAATGGTGGGACAAGTAGAAGAGATGAACAAACTGAAGAAGTTACAACAGGAAAGAGCATTACAATGTCCGAGAGAATTTGAAGCTAAAGAAATGGAGTGGCATAGCCTTCAGGAGGAAATGGAGCAGTAGAGACTTCAACAAGAAATGGAGCAGCAGAGACTTCAAAAGGACATGGAGTGGCAGAGACAGTTGGAGGAGAAAGGAATGGAGCGACAGAGACAACTAGAATCCAGGGAACTGGAACGTCAGAAACGGCTACTAAAGGCTAGGACCGAGCTTGAGTCTGCGTCGGTTTCGAGTAGTCGTGACTCCGACTCTAAGGTAGGCCTTAGTGTTAATTTTGAGGAGGAGGAGGAATCTAAAGGCAAAGTCGAAAGGTGGCTGTACGAAAAAAGAACCGTCAGTCCAAATGTCATCGTCAGCCAAGTTTGTCAAGGGCTGTGCAAAAAATATCAGATTCCTTGACGAAAGCTATCCAGCCTGGCTCACGTCGACAGCGACTTCCATCTTTCAGCGGTAAACCTGATGAATGGCAGATATTTTGTTCTGCTTATGAAAAACCTAAGCATCTTTGTAGTGAGAAAGAAAACCTTGATAGAATAAAAAATTGTCTGGAGGGATATGCCTTTAGAATGGTAAAACCTCTTTGTTTCTAGCAAAGATTTGCACACTGTAATAACAACATTGCAAATGCGGTTTGGTCGATCTGAGTTTATAATAGAGTCAATGGTAAAGAAAACTCGCATGCTTCTCCCTGTCAAGGAGGATGACACTGTTAGTCTTATAGAGTTTTCTACAACTATTTTCAAATATCTCTACCGCAGAATCCTTGCATTTAGAAAATTATATGTTAAACCCTCAGTTGTTCAATTAATTCCTTAGTAAGCTTCCTTATAGTCTTAAGTATAGGTGGGCTGAACATGTTAATAGCATTACTTTTGAAAAATCTGATCTGAAAGAGTTTAGTAATTGGTTGGAAAATCGGTGTTCCATTATGAGCATTTACTCTCGCCTTCCAGATGATGTACGGAAGAAAAATGACACTAAACCGGTTTTCACAAACTCAATTAAAGAAAACTCTCGGCATTTTTATTTTGTCTAGAAAGTCATGAGATCGAAAAATGTAGAGTGTTCAGGAAAGCAGAAGTTTCTATGATTGCTAGGAAGAAATTGTGCATCTTTTGCTTTCGTCACAATCAACTTAAGTTTTGTAAATTAAAGAAAGCTTGTCGGATTAATGGGTGTAAGTTATTTCACCACCACCTTCTCCACACCGACAAAATGGAGAATCGTTCCCTCCACACTGGCAAAGATTCCAGTCAGAGCAAGGAGCAGAGAACTTCCAGTCACGTAAATGCAAGTTAAAATAAAGAGATCATTATTAATCATATCGACGGTACAATAAATAATCGAGTTTTACTTAGAGTCTGTCCAGTCACGTTGTATGGTCCAAGTTGTCAAATTGACCCTTATGCTCTTCTGGAGGATGGTTCAACAGTATCTCTGCTTGATTCAACCACGGCTGAAAAACTTCGAATAAGTGGTAAGATTGAACCTCTCACCACGTTTTGGTCAAACAAGACCAAGCATTTCGATTCTACTTCGAGACGTGTTGATGTTAAAATAAAAGGGCTTTACGAAGATTAAATATTTACATTACACAATGTCAGAACTCAACTGCCTTTAGATTTACCTCGAAAAACTATGGATGTAGTAAAGCTTCGCACAAGATGGTCCCACTTAAACTCAATTGGTCAACCTTTGCCAACAGCCCATTCCAAACCTACCATTTTGATAGGACAAGATAATTGTAACTTAATATTAACTAGGAAGGTTGTTGAAGTTCCCTCGAATGCCCCTGTACTGTCGTGGAGTTACTTAGACTGCACATTGCTTGGCAAGTGTCTTGAATATAGCGGACGTGTCGATAATGATTTCGCTCTAATGTCATTTAAATGCAACAGCCTACATGATTTGTTGAAAAATTCATTTGCGATCGACAATTATGGTGCATCTCCACTTGAAAACATTAAAATAAAATCAGTAGGGGACAAGCGAACAGTCGCAATTTTGAATGGAACTAAAAGAAATCGGAGATCATTATGAATCTGGCTTGTTGTGGAAATCGGACATTTTAAATTTCCTCCAAGCTACGATAATGCTCTTAAACGATTGAAACATATTGAAATAAAAATGGTGAATGAATCCAACCTTAAAAACAAATACACCAAGAAGATTGCTGACTACAATGAAAAGGGATACATCAGTAAACTAAGCGAAGATGAGGCAAGAGTTGTCAGCGATCGTACATATTATCTTCCTCATTTTGGAGTCGTAAACCCTAACAAGCCTAATAAAATGAGATTAGTATTTGACGCAGCAGCAAAATATAACGGTGTATCCTTTAATGCTGTTTTGCTAAGTGGGCCCACTTCCAAAATGCTTTATCGTCCGTACTCTTAAAATTTCGCCTAAAGAAATTTGCCATTGCTGGCAACATTAAAGAAATGTTTCACCATGTATGCATATGGAAAGAAGATGTATATTCTCAGAGGTTCCTGCGGGGGAGAATTCGAGTGGTGCATGTCATGAAGTCAATGATGTTCGGGTCGACTTGCTTTCCGAGCACCGCTCTTTATGTAGTGAATAAAAATGCCAAAGTTTTCTCATCGATTTACCCGGAAGCAAGCAAGTCAATCCTTACAAAGGAATACATGGATGATTTGCTAGATTTTACATATTCCGAGGAGGAAGCAAGAACTAGAAGAAGTTTGGAGGATTCCAAATCTGTATCTGATTATCGAACTCAAAAATATTTCGTCTGACATACCAGAAGAACTGAAGTCGAACTCAACTAAACAACTGAAACATGATGGCAATACTCCTACTGAACGGGTACTCGGAATATGGCGGAATGCTGAAACTGACCTTTTTTTTCAATTGTAATGCCGAAAAATTGCAAACAATTTAAGCAGGTTACCCAACAAAACGTGAAGTTTTAAAGTCTGCAATATCTATTTTTGATCCCTTAGGATTAGTCACGCCCACGACGATAAAAAGTCGAATGTTAGTCCAAGACATTTGGCGAACAAAGATAACATGGGATGAAGTGTTAACACCTGAACTGACGAAGAAATGGCAAGAGTGGTTAGAAGAAGTAAAACAACTTCAATGTCTTGCCATCCCACGTTGTTATTTCAAAACTCTGAAAATAGAGGAAGTCGAACTTCATGTCTTTGTTGATGCGAGCGAAGAAGCTTATGCCGCTGTTGCATATTTACGGCATAAGAACACTCACGAATCATACTAGACAATGTTGATCATGTCAAGAGCTAAAATAGCACCACTGAAACCAACCACCATTCTGAGACTGGAACTACAAGCAGCAGTTCTTGGAAGCAGACTTGCTAGGAGCATTGAACGTGATATTGACACTAAAATTGTCTGGAAAGGATTTTGGTCAGATTCCTTAACAGTATTGTACTGGATTATATCAGACCAGAGAACGTTTAAACAATTTGTCTTTAATAGAATTGGAGAAATTATTTAATTGTAAAAAAAGGAGGAATGGAATCGGGGTCCCATCAAAACAAAATCCTGCTGATATTGCTACAATAAGTAACAAGAAATTTACCTCAAGCACACATGATACTGGATATATGGTCCTTCGTTTCTACAACGTGACACAGATTACTGGCCAGAACAGCCATCGACTTTGCAAGTTGCAAATTGTGAAGAGGTGAAACGAAAGTTTGTTGGAGTACACAACGAAGATATGGTACATGTGATCGATGTCGAAAGATATTCTTCTTGGGAAAAGGTAACACATGTAAATGCATGGATTAAGAGATATATAGATGCACTGAAGTGTCGAGTTAACGCAACTAATAAAACAGAACTACAAATATAACAAGTAAATTGCAAGACGATTTTAGAAATTAATCCTGATGAAATAATGACTGCTGAGAAAATATTGATTGGAATATCTCAAGATAGATCTTTAAAGAAGAGAAGACTGTACTTATGAATGGAAAATCTTTGCCCAATATCCATTGGCTCCTCTTATTCTTGACGAAAATTCTTTAACAAGAATGTGCGGGAGACTTGTAACCCACCTGAAATTAGTCCGGAAAACAAGCAACCGATTGTATTAGATGGAAAAGGCAAAGCAGCAAGATTAATTGTAAAGATGTTTCATGAGAAGTGCTTTCACCAAGGAATTGAAACAATAATGAACATGAAAAGAGAAAGGTTTTGGATTTTGAACTTACGATCAGTGGTAAAAAAGGTGCAGAGAAGTAAGTTGTATGCGATGCAGAATTGATAACGCCAGACCTAATCCCCCTCAGATAGCCCCTTTGCCAGTATTACGAGTATCACGAGTAGAACATCGATTCTTTTACATCGGAGTTGATTACTTTGACCCAATGGAAGTCACTGTAGGTTGCAGACAAGAAAAACTGTATGGAGTGTTGTTCACCTGTATGTCTACTATGTGATTCGTCTTGAAATCGCTCGTTCCCTGAGTACAGAGAACTGTGTGATGGCAATCCTACGATTTATCAGCCGAAGATCCTGTCCGTCATAGATGATCTCAGATAACGGCACAAACTTCGTAGGAACCGATAGGGAACTAATAAATGCCATAAAATCTCTAAACAACTCACAGATACAACGAAGTATTGCACCGAATGGGATAAAGTGGAATTTCTTCCACCAAGAGCACCACATATGGTAGGTTGCTGGGAGCGACTAATAAGATCTGTGAAGACTGCATTGAAAAGTGTCATGAGATCTCAGTTTCCCAAAGGCGAAGAGCTAAAGACTTTCTTAACTCTTTATTATTAATTAATGTGTGGAATTTATTATTAATTCACGCCCTCTCACTCATGTCGCAATTGACCCCTTGGATCCGGAGCCAATCACACCAAATAATTTTCTCCGCGAGGCATTTAAAATTCACGTTAATGAAGACCAACTTTGTAAAAGACAACTAGCTCGGATAAGAACTCTTTTGAATGGATTTTGGAAAATATAGGTTCATGAATATCTCCCCTGCTTAAAAAGACGGTGTAAATGGCACAATAGGATCGAACCACCAAAGATTGGCGACTCGGCAATTATTGTAGAAGAAGACAAACCAAGAAATACGTGGCCACTTGGGAAAATATTGGCCAATTTTCCAATTCATGACGCCCAAGTGAGAGTCGTAGATGTCCAAACAAATAAGGGAACTTTCCGCCGTCCTGTAACAACGGTTGATGTCTTTTCTGTGGGAGGGGAGAGGAATCTGTGTAATCTGATCTTATTCAGATTATCTGACAATACCTGGGGGCCGAGATTTGCTCAGGGGAATGCCAGTCAGTTTGTTTAGATGACTTGGAGTAATATTTTACCACTTCCCCTACTGATAATCAGATTTGTATAACTCATTTGCCTCTTTTATACATTTTTAAGGTTACGCCAGTTGTTATTTATAGCTCAATGTCCCTTTGATTTATTTTACTACTCTATATATGTAATCATCACTCAAATATTTTAATCTCTGCTCTCAGGAAACCACATGTTATGTTAATAATCATAAACAACATGAGTATTACTTTGACAGTTCCCTGGTTGATTATGAACAGCTGTTATAATTCTTTTGTTTTGATTTGAAACTCTATAAGCCCAATGTTAATTTGTTTAACTTTTCATTTGTGGTTTTTTTTACATTATTTGATTTTTCCTGGGGATGAGGCCTGCCTAGAATTTACTTTTATCCAATAAATTAGCTATTTTGAACATTTGAATGAAATCGTTGGAGCCGTTTTTGAGATCAGTGTCGAAAGCAAGCAAGCAAGCAAGCAAACCTTACTCATATTAGGGTATAGGATATGAGTTTTATTTTAATATGAATTGTTTTTTTACATCATAAAATGTTCTTTGTTTACTTTTTGAATATGAATTGTTCTTAAATATATTGCTGGTAAAAATGTCTTTTAACATTTAATTTTCAGTTTTGTCTTACTATTTTCTCAACGGGAGTGGCAAAATTTTACTCTCGGAACCGAAAAACGGGGTTTTGGGAAGCTTTTGCTACTTGCATTTTCATTCAGATTTATTCAAACTTGTACTGTATGCCTCAATTATAGAATAAAACACAATAATTCTTAGGTTTGGTGGGAGGGCAACCACCCCTAACAAAATACAAATAACAACACAACACACTCACACACAACACAACAACAATAATGAAATATTCACAATCAAAATTGTTCAAGGCAATCTATATGGGGATATGATAAATTATTTTCTACTTTTTATTGTTTTATGTGTACAAATTTTTAATAGATTTTAATCTTCAATATAAGATTATGACAGAGGCAAGTGGGAAATTTAAGGTTTATTTGAGTTTCTTTTCATATAATAATGTCTCAAATTGACATAAGATATAACCAAACATAACCAAAGTAAATAATTCCTGTTATCTGTAATCAGATGTTCCATGTTCACATTGAGATGTTTGTTTATGATTACATTTCGGTTTTTGTGAGTTAAAACTTAATTAAAATTAATTTGTCTGCAAGAAAATCATTTTACATTGCATTGTCATCCATTTCTAAGTTATGTTTAAAGTTTAAAGTCTCTAGCACATAGGGAAGATTGTTCAAAATCGATTGAAAAAATTTTACCGAACAGACAAGAAAGCGAGCTAATAATAACGTCTTAAAAACACTCACTTCGTAAGGTATCCAGCATGTGACTTTGTGAATTGAATGTGTAGATTATTAGGTTTTGAATAAATGTCTAGAAGCATTACAAATGAAGATAGAATAATTGTATATAAAGTGATACATACATTGGAACCTTGAAGGTTTGTGTAGAGAAGCCCTGTAGGTGGATGTTTCTCAAACGCCCAAAAGTGTAAAAGTGAAACTAAAATTCTTCACAAATAGCTAATTTTTAGTATAGCTGGAGAGGAAATGCAGGTCACTGCATTGTCATGACGTTCTGTGCATGCGATGAAGTAAATGATTTTAGTTGAATGAAACTTACCAGGCACCTCAGGTTTAGGTTTACAGCCGTCTTTGCCTCTTACAAAGCCTGCGATACATCGACAATGGGGCTTATGGTCAATAACGAAACACTCAGCATTTGGACCACAGCTTTCGGCTTTAGTGCAGGGATTAATACAAACCCCTTTTATACAGGCTTCAATTGCACCGCATGTGTTGTTATCAGTACATGTTTTCCCAGCTGCAACATGAAAATTGTAAAGAGTTAAAATTAACTTTGACTGTAAAACATCATCAAAACTTTTAACTACTTCTCTCTCTGAGATATGGTCTCTTAAGTTATAAAATTTGTTCTACTAACTTTACAGGTTATTGTTATTTATTTATTGAAAACGACTGTATTATGTTATCTTATATAAATTATAAAATAAAAACCCATTTTTTAAATACCACGTTTTCAAAACGGACTAAAAAGTAGAAAAAAATCATATCCCCATATAGATTGCCTTGAACATTTGTGGTTGTGAATGTTTAGTAACTATGAAAATACTTGGAAGATTTCAAACGAAAAACGTGGGGCATAATTAATAGCTATATAATATGACGGCCATCTTCACCTATCTGTATTGAATTATGAGCTATTATTGATCTCAATTAGCAATTATAGCTGTACGTAATAGGAACTGATGTTCGTTGTGAAGCTGTTGTTCTCCTACTGACAGCTACTCCATCACGTCGCATGCGCCCTACGTTTTTCGTTCGAAATCTTACAAGTATTTGCATAGCTACTAAATAATCACATTCACAAATGTTCAAGGCAATCTATATGGGGATAGGTTAAATTATTTTATACTTTTTAGTCCGTTTTGAAAACGTGGTATTTTAAAAAGTTTGTTTTTAAATAAATTATTTTCTTCTTATTAATGTTTTATGTTATAACTGTATTTTATATGTGTTAGTAAACTTTTTGTGACATTAATACCATTTAGTATAGATAACCTCGGCCCAGAGTAGAATATACAGCCTATGATCTTAAAACTTTAGCCTACTCAAGTATCCTTATAACATGTTGTAAAAGAAAAAGGATTTGTACATATTAGACGAATATTTTAGGTATAATTAGATTTAGATAAGTTTCATCCCTGTAATTTAAGTATTTTAAAAACATTTAACCTATGGTACTCACTGTAAAATAATAATCCAAGTCTGACAAATCGATCCAACCCCACAAAAGGCAAGTTTGCAAAAGTGATAGATTTCATCGAATTGGCCCCAACAGAGATATATTTGGGTGTCAGAACAATAAAACTTTGTATATTAAGCTCTTTATTAATCACTCATATTGTATATATAGTTTTTAAACTTAATAATTTGAATTTAAAACCCTGAATTGTAAACATTATAAAAATACACAAGACTTCCCAGACGAAGACCGCCATCATGATTTAAGTTCGTTGTGACTCCACCAGAGTTTATCTGTAGACCAGTTGAGCAATAGAGACGTGGCCGTCCGGTACTGAACTCTTGTTGCGAACGATTTAACTACAATAGGAATGTCTTTCATTTGCAAACCTCAAATTCAGCTATTTAATTTTAATTTTTTTTTATTAAGTGTAATGTTTTGAGTAAACACTAAAGATGTAATAAATTCCTAAAAAATAATCTGAAACTTTTAGAAATTTATAAATAACATGAATATATGGTGTAATTGAAGTAATACGTAATTTAATACAGATATTATTTGTTGTTTACCTAAATCAGCTGTTTCTGGGATGTTAGATTAAGATGCAATTATGAGTGATTTAAACTAAATTTGACTTATTTTATTAACTTTAACGATTGGAAATATTATTTTATTGTGTTTTTGATAAAAATTTACCTTTTCCAAATTAAATTAAATGGGGAAACATTATTTTAAATTCAGTGAAGTGTTGGCCAATAAAAACTAACTAGTACCGCTGACAGCCAATTAAAAAATTACAATGGCTCAATATTGTTGGAAATGACTCCCATTGATGCAGGTGCTTCTCCAAATCTGGAACGAGGTGACACTTGTTGTGTCTCGGGAGAGCCGAGAAAGGACAGTCGAGGAAGGTTCACGTTGCTCATTCCCAGGAGGGAATAATTTGAGAAACATCAAGATTTTACTATTGTGCGCGTAAATAAGTATTTTTATCAATTCCGCCAGCTCTAAAGCCTAGCAGGTTCCCATGAATAAATTATTTTTATCGTACTTAGGCATATTTGAGGACTACTTGGTGAGATCCATCCCCTTTTCTCACGCTACTTCTACTTTTCTCACGCTAACCCCTTTCAGCATATTTACATATTTGCAGAATCTGATATTATATTGATATCCGCCCCCAGACCCCTGGGGGGCTTCGCCCCCAGGTCGCTCTTTGGCCAAAATTTAATGTAAATTGGTCCAAATCTATACTTATTTAATAGGAGAGAAGGTTTTTTGTGACAATCACTCCTCCTAAACTACACAACCGATTTTCATGTTTTTGGTGTCATTGGAAAGAGCCTAACGTGAAGTTGTGCAGGAAACTTTTTTTATAGAGAAATAATTTGTGAGTGAGGCCCAGGGGCCCTTTAAAGTTGAGTCTAATATATATACAGCCGCATGTGTAACTGACTCACTCACTCACTCACTCACTTACTCACTCACTGAGGTATACGAATTCTAGACCACTTTTAAACGAGCTAGAAACCTGAAATTTTGCATGCAGGTAGGTTATAGCTTGTAACCCCCAGGAAAATCGCCAAAACTGACAGTTTTTTATCATAACCCCCCCAAAAAAATATTTAAACCCCCCCCCAAAAAAAGGCTTATTTTAAAATGACAGTTTTTGGGCTCTAGCGGCCGAACGGATTGACCTATCGAAAAACGAACACCACCACGTGCCACCGATTTTACAAGATCTACAACTTTGTTCCTGTGACTTTTTGTCGTATCTTGCTCCCTTCACCCTTAGGTAGCGCTAGATTTTTCAAATTTCAGGCTTTTTCGACGGTTATTTTTGTGGCCTTTAATTTCCTATCACTTTAATTTAGTATGTAAAGGCTTGATATTTGGCACTCAATATGTTGACACATTACCCCTCACGAAACACTCAATAAACTAACATGTTTTAATAATTAAACATCCCAAAAAAATTAAAACCCCTAATTATTCCATAAATGTCAAACTGCATTATCGACTTACTCAGGTAATTCTAGGTAAGCTAGAAACATGGAATTAGGCCTACATGTAGCTTGTCCATTGAAACCCCCAGAAAAATTGTAAAAAGGTATAATTTTTTATTTTAACCTCCTCAAAAAAATTCAAAATGGAGGAAATTTTGAAAATCTCCAAAATAGTGCATTTTTTGTGGCTGTAGCGGTTGAACGGTTTGTCCTATCGAGAAACGGAGACCTCCACGACACACGGATTTTAGACGATCTTCAACTTTGGTCCTATAACATTTTGGCTTATCTCGTCTCCTTCACCCTTAGGTAGTGCTAGATTTTTCAAATTTCGGCATATTTTCTATATTTTGTCCTATCAATAAACGGAGACTCCCAGAGAAAATTTCAAAATTTTACTTTAGTCAGTTTAAATTCCCTTAATAAAAATTAATAATGGCAAATCAAAAAATTAAATAAAAAAGTGTCGTTAAACAGATTTTCCTATCAAAAAACGGAGACTATCACGTTCCACGGATTTTAGGCGATCTACAATTTTCTTCCCATGACTTTTTGCCGTATCTCGACCTCTTAACCCTTAGATAGCGCTATATTTGTTAAATTTCAAGATTTTAACGTGGTTTTCAATGGTTTGCCGTTCTAATACAGAACTTAGAGGCCTAGTAATTGGCACATAGTATTCCTATATTACAATTAATTAGTATTTAGAACCAGTCATATGCCCAGATTATATCACTTAAACACCCGAAAGAAAAGACTTTGAACTTTTGTAAATTTATTTGTTTTCATTAGATGTATTTTTATGTAGCGCTCCAGCAAGGGTAAAAACCCTTATAAATAATGTTATATTTGTTGCGGAATGCTTATTGTTGACCAAATACATAGCAATTTAGGTTGTTAACTTTGTTTTCCCCCTTATAAGGTTTAGGCGACGTCCTATAAAGGCTATATCACAAAATCCAGTGTAGGGTTTCAATTTTCTCTCCAAGCACTTAGGTAATAAAGGGAAACTTAACATTTAACATACAGTACTTCTCCATGCCAAGTAGTATTCACCAACTGGCATATGACCAGATTTTATAGGTGAAATCCCTAAAAATAATAAAAACCTTGGAATATTTGTAGAGTTCATAGGTCTTAAAGAGAACTAGTAAACCTGTCGCGGCTTCGCTCGCGATCATCATTTATAAATATCGTGTTAACGTTCCAAAGCCAACATGGCCTGCTGATTAACTGTGTTTACTCTATCCAGCTGATTGCTTAAAACTTATAGTTATTTCCCGATGTTAAGCTTATAGGAAAAATCTCAACTTTAAAGGGCCCCTGGGCCTCACTCACAAATTATTTCTCTATAAAAAAAGTTCCCTACACAACTTCACGTTAGGCTCTTTCCAATGACACCAAAAACATGAATATCGGTTGTGTAGTTTAGGAGGAGTGATTGTCACAAAAAACCTGCTCTCCTATTAAATAAGTATAGATTTAGACCAATTTACATTAAATTTTGGCCAAAGAGCGACCTGGGGGCGAAGCCCCCCCAGGGGTCTGGGGGCGGAGCCCCCAGCGAGCGAAGCGAGTTTTTTCCTATAAGCTTAGCATTGGGAAATAACTATAAGTTTTAAGCAATCAGCTGGATAGAGTAAACACAGTTAATCAGCAGGCCATGTTGGCTTTGGAACGTTAACACGATATTTATAAATGATGATCGCGAGCGAAGCCGCGACAGGTTTACTAGTTCTCTTTAAGACCTATGAACTCTACAAATATTCCAAGGTTTTTATTATTTTTAGGGATTTCACCTATAAAATCTGGTCATATGCCAGTTGGTGAATACTACTTGGCATGGAGAAGTACTGTATGTTAAATGTTAAGTTTCCCTTTATTACCTAAGTGCTTGGAGAGAAAATTGAAACCCTACACTGGATTTTGTGATATAGCCTTTATAGGACGTCGCCTAAACCTTATAAGGGGGAAAACAAAGTTAACAACCTAAATTGCTATGTATTTGGTCAACAATAAGCATTCCGCAACAAATATAACATTATTTATAAGGGTTTTTACCCTTGCTGGAGCGCTACATAAAAATACATCTAATGAATACAAATAAATTTACAAAAGTTCAAAGTCTTTTTTTTCGGGTGTTTAAGTGATATAATCTGGGCATATGACTGGTTCTAAATACTAATTAATTGTAATATAGGAATACTATGTGCCAAATACTAGGCCTCTAAGTTCTGTATTAGAACGGCAAACCATTGAAAACCACCTTAAAATCTTGAAATTTAACAAATATAGCGCTATCTAAGGGTTAAGGGGTCGAGATACGGCAAAAAAACATGGGAAGAAAATTGTAGATCGTCTAAAATCCGTGGAACGTGATAGTCTCCGTTTTTTGATAGGACAATCTGTTTGGCCGCTAGAACTCAAATAAAACGACACTTTTTTATTTAATTTTTTGATTTGCCATTATTAATTTTTATTAAGGGAATTTAAACTGACTAAAGTAAAATTTTGAAATTTTCTCTGGGAGTCTCCGTTTATTGATAAGACAAAATATAGAAAATATGCCGAAATTTGAAAAATCTAGCACTACCTAAGGGTGAAGGAGACGAGATAAGCCAAAATGTTATAGGACCAAAGTTGAAGATCGTCTAAAATCCGTGTGTCGTGGAGGTCTCCGTTTCTCGATAGGACCAACCGTTCAACCGCTACAGCCACAAAAAATGCACTATTTTGGAGATTTTCAAAATTTCCTCCATTTTGAATTTTTTTGAGGAGGTTAAAATAAAAAATTATACCTTTTTACAATTTTTCTGGGGGTTTCAATGGACAAGCTACATATAGGCCTAATTCCATGTTTCTAGCTTACCTAGAATTACCTGAGTAAGTCGATAATGCAGTTTGACATTTATGGAATAATTAGGGGTTTTAATTTTTTTGGGATGTTTAATTATTAAAACATGTTAGTTTATTGAGTGTTTCGTGAGGGGTAATGTGTCAAAATATTGAGTGCCAAATATCAAGCCTTTACATACTAAATTAAAGTGATAGGAAATTAAAGGCCACAAAAATAACCGTCGAAAAAGCCTGAAATTTGAAAAATCTAGCGCTACCTAAGGGTGAAGGGAGCAAGATACGACAAAAAGTCAAAGGAACAAAGTTGTAGATCTTGTAAAATCCGTAGCACGTGGTGGTGTTCGTTTTTCGATAGGTCAATCCGTTCGGCCGCTAGAGCTCAAAAACTGTCATTTTAAAATAAGCCTTTTTGGGGGGGGGGGTTAAATATTTTTTTGGGGGGGTTATGATAAAAAACTGTCAGTTTTGGCGATTTTTCTGGAGGTTAAAAGCTATAACCTACCTGCATGCAAAATTTCAGGTTTCTAGCTCGTCTAGAAGTGGTCTAGAATTCGTATACCTCAGTGAGTGAGTGAGTGAGTGAGTGAGTGAGTGAGTCAGTTACATATGCGGCTGTATATATATTAGACTCGCTTCGCTCGCTGGGGGCTCCGCCCCCAGACCCCTGTGGGGGGCTTCGCCCCCAAGGCGCTGTTTGGCCACAGTTTAATGTAAATTGGTCCAAATTCTATTTAAGACCTAAATTCTACAACTATTCCAAGGCTTTTATTATTTTAAGGTTTTAACCTATAAAATCCGGTCATAAGCCTATTGGTGAGTACGACTTGGCATGGAGACGTAGTATGTTTAATTTTAAGTTTCAATGCATGATTCAGTGCTGTGTTTCAATGTTGTTCAGTGCTCGAAAAAAAATTAATACCCTTAATTTATGCATAATGTAGCCTTTATAAGGCGTCTTTTGAACCTTATAAGGAATACGACCACCGTTAACAACCTGAAATACTATGACTTTGGGTTTATATAATCCTTCTGCAGCAAAAATGACATGATTTATAAGAGATTTTACCCTCGACAAAGCGCAATATAGAAAATATACCCGAAATACACAAATAAATCTACAAAAGCTCAAAGACTTTGATTTTTTTGGGTGTATAAGATATTTAATCTGTGCGTGTGAGTGTTGATTGGTACTAATTGTAATGTAGGAGTACGGTGTGATAAATATTAGGCCTCTAAGTTCTATATTAGAGCGAAAAAACCATTAAAAACCACAAAAAATCTTAGAAAAAAGCTTAAATTTAAAGAATCTAGCGCTACCTAAGGGTGAAGGGGGTGAGATACGGCAAAATGTCATAGAACTAAAGTTGTAGTTCGTCTAAAATCCGTGGCACATAGTGGTCTTCGTTTTTCGATAGGACAACCCGTTTGGCCGCTAGAGCTCAAATAAAAAATACTACATTTCGATTTTGTATTTTCTTTTTCAGATAGTTCAAACTAAAAATAGTAGGATTAGGGAAGAAAAGGTGCAACGCACAAGCAAGCCATATATCACGATCCTATTTAAAGTATAAATGGTGATACGTGCATTCTAATTAATAACAATTGTTCCGGAACCGGCATTTCCTTACTACTTATACTTAGAAAACGGTCAAATTTATAAAATTTAAGAGTTTTTTAATTTTTTCGACAGGTTTAACTAATAAAAACTGGTCAGATTTCTGCTGTTATTTACTAAGTGTGATGTTGACATACTGCGTGCCCAATATTAGGCCTTCATCAAGTATATTAACGTGATAGGAAATAAAAAACCGCCACAAATTCTCAAAATTTGAAAAAATCTAGAGCTATCTAAGGGTGAAGGAGACGAGATACGACAAAAGGTCATAGGACCAAAGTTGTAGATCTTGCAAAATCCGTGGCACGTGGTGGTGTCCGTTGTTTGATAGGACCATCCGTTCGCGCGCTAGAGCTCAAAAACTGGAATTTTAAAATAAGCCTTTTTGGGGGGTTTTAAATAGTTTTTTTTAGGGGGGTTAAAATAACATATTGTTAGTTTTGGCGATTTTCCTGGGGGTTACAAGCTATAAGCTACCTGCATGCAAAATGTCAGGTTTCTAGCTCATCTAGAAGTGGTCTAGAATTCGTATACCTCAGTCAGTCAGTCAGTCAGTCAGTCAGTCAGTCAGTCAGGGAGTTACACATGCGGCTGTATATATGTTAGATTCAGGGACATTTAATATCAATAATATTCCAAATTAACCTCAAGATCAAGAAATTTTAAAATTAATTGAAGAAAATTGATAGTGTATTATTAGTTTTTTAAGATTTTGAACATTCTTTCAAATTTTATTCTCTGTTTAATTATCTGTTGTTTGAAATATTAATAGAAGAAAATTGATTATTATCGATCGAGCCAGATGCTTATGAACCCTACGAATTTTAAACCATGAGATAAAAGAGACCTCATTTTGCTCAATATTGTCACTTTTATAACTTTTTATATCTGTATGTCAATTAATACTAACTGAATAAAAACCAAGGTTATTTGTTATTTGTAAAAAGAGTTATTTATTTATGTATCATCATTAACATTAATATTTATTATGATGTGTAAACATTTTAAATATATTTTAATCATCAATATCAGATTATGACAGTAGTATAAAAGTGCCGGTTCTAAGCCACGAGCTGAGGTGGAAGTGTGAGGCAAGAGGTATGAGACGAGGGAAGAATGAGACTAAGGTATGAGACGAGGACTCGCGACAGCTGTAAATGGGCATTTTTCTGCTAAAACGACTTAAAATGGCCACCTTTTCCCTTTAAATTTCATGTTTTAACCCAACTTTTATACATTAAATTTTCTGGATTGAATTAACATAACGTCATCGGGAATCACCAGAGCACCAGTAACCGTCAAATGACCGAATATATCTTTCCACATCGAAGCACCGATAGGTCCACGAACAAAAAGTAAATTTACGAATCAATACTCCAGTTTTGAAAGCAAAGATTCAATTAAAATCAGTTGACCTATAAGTGATGAAAGTGCGGGTGAGGTCTGTTATCTTGCTGTTGGAGGTCACTGTCGTGATTGATGACTAAGAGCGTTATCTACATACTATAATAAAGCTCGTACAATTTTCGATTAAATAAAAGTATATTTTTTCATTCTGATGCCAGTCCCAAATTACTTCTCCGGAATAGGCCTACTTGTTTATATCCACCACCTTTTCAATCTTGTCCTCGTTACTCTCAACATCTTTATCTGGCAATGTTACAGGTACACCCATGCCTAATTTCTGTTTTCCCACATTGCTGTCCCTGTAGCTAAAGCTAAAGGTCTCTCGTAAAGACTGGCATCAGGAAATAACACGTTCAAATGCCTTATCCTCTTGTATTTTATCTGCTTTCCATCTATACTCTGCTTTCTTGTGTTTACTATACCATGTATCATGTTCTTTTGCTGCTTCATCACGAGTGTCTACACCTTTATCACCTCTAGCTAAGCGTTCTTTGAGTTTCGTCCCAGGTCCTAGAAAATTCATACCCGGCGCATGAAGTTAAAGGGCTATTTGTTGATAATATCGCTTAAAATTCCAGATCATTCTACTATTTTCTCAGGTAAACAAGCCAAACATCACACCAAATACATCGTTGATACACAGATTGGGATACGCAGAATGGGTGGTCCCTAGTAACAAATGTATTTAATAAAGTGAACTATAAGTTCGTTAAAAATATACAAATAAAATCTTTCAAAATCTATATTTAGACATGGTAAAAAGTTTTGGTGATAGCAGTAGTGGGGCATTGTAGGTTTTGGCTCACTTGATTAATTGCTTCCGGAAGCGCTGAGTGAATAAATACGTCATCTGAGGCTGAGCCAGTGACGTAGGTGGTTTTGTGACGTAATGAGGGAAAGTTCAAGGTCACGGGGAGGGTGTTTTAAAAAAGTACTACCTCGCACGCGTAAAATTCGATTGTGATTCGATAGTTAATCGATAATAAATATCGAATGAAAATAATCGAATGAAACAATCGAATGATACGAGTGCGAGGTAGTACTATTACAAAATAACTTTATTTTATTAACAATGTTTGTTCTTAATTACAATACGAAGCTTCCGCCGATGTTGGTTAAAATCGAAGTTGATGATGCCGACGAGTCGCGATCATCGTGTTTTTTCCTGATGAAAGAAGGTAGATACTTCGATCCCTGTGCAGAGTCCATGTTGTTTTTTGTTGCGTAAAGTTCCAAAGATAAATCGTAACCGGACGCAATGAGAAGTCTTAACTCTTCATTAAAAACCTCGAGGTCTTGGAAAGTCGCCAGATGAATAGAGTCATAATGAATACACCTAATTTTGATGGACATTTCAACAGAGAGCTCGATGTACACTGGTCAAGAGCTGGAGGTGTACTGAATATTCGCTAGCTAGCGTTTTGGTATCAAACCAAATTGTGGGGGCAAAAGTGTGGTGGGGCGGAGCAGATGGCGGACGGCAGATGGTTGCTACTACATTCGCCGCCACAGTAATGCAATCCGTCGGCGTAATTCTTGTATTTTATCTTGTCGGTTCATTTGATACGTTTTACATCTACATATGCAATAGCTGAAACACCTGCACTTACGACAAGCTTTCCCGTCAACTTGATCGCCTGGTATTTTAAAACATTGTAACTCGCAACAATATGTATTCAAATTGTTATCGAATGATAAATTGTTCATCGGTGGCACCGACATGTTAGCTGCAGCGTGTGTTAGACAAGACTGAGACTAACTTCACTGCTCCCCTCTCTTTTATACCTCTTTATAAGTTAACCCTGAATGAAAGTTCAAGGTCATCCGTTTGAATTTTAAAAAAAAGCAACACAGCAGTATATAAAATAATATACTGCTGTGTTGCGGTTTTTTTTTTTTTTTTCTTTTCTTTATTAAACAAACATCTTACAATACAATAAGCTTAAGTCTAACATTAATGACTAGAAATACAAACAGAGAAATACAAACAGAGCCATTATGTACAAATATGCGTGATGTGCAGAGTGAGTTCCGTAGAGTTGTTGCCGCTTACACCGTGTGATACCAAATACAACGTCCCCGGTTGAATATCTCGCAAATCTTCATTTTGTAGCAGTTGAACAAATCGTTTTGGAAGAAATACTTGAAACTTCGGCTCATCTCCTGGAGTGAAAGGTCCTTCGCTCAATGAAACTAGAATTGCTTCTCCATGTGTGGTTTCCACTTTCTTGATGTTATGAATAATGTAGTGTTTTTGTTCTTTTAGTTCTGAACACTTTTTAGTTAGCAGAAGGTCGGATTTTGAATGAGTGTTGAATTGATCAACCAGTGTTTGTAGAAACTGTTGTGATGCCATCTTTGTCAGCAGTAGTTGTGGTGTCTTCCGTGATGTTGCCTCTTCGGAGTCTCGAATAATACTCGTGCTGGGCCGGTGTTGTCTCCTCATATTTATAGGCCCCGCTACCCCCACCACATTCCTGCGTTTGTTTCAAGTAAGCAGCCAAACGATATGCGTTGTACAATGCACAGTTTGTTTGACCGTGTTTAAGATCTTTTGCAGCGACACAAATATTTCCGAGATTAATGTTAAAATCCTTACTGATAGTTATATCGAAAACATAACCGTGCGTGTACTTTTGTATCCAATTCTTTTTTTCTAATCCTTTTGTGTATATATGCGAATATTGTTTGCAAAAGTTAAACATAATACTGTGCAGATTACTGTAGCTTATAAAACCTTCATACCAGTGTATGTGATGAAAGTAGTTTGTTATCCATTTGTTTGTAATTTTTGCTTTGGCGTTAAGTTTGTTAAAAGAAAAAGGAGCTTCAAACGTGAATGGGTAGGCTACAAATGTAAGCAAGTCTAAAATTACTAATTCCTTGATAATAAACCTATCATCATTATTTCGAAATGCTTGAAATTCGATTACACAAGGCTTTACACTCACTTCTTCATCCCCTCCGCTCATCATGGCACCTAGCGATCAACTAAACTGTTTTCCACACCACGGTAGGTTAAATACCAGGCCGTACAGTTGCAGGCGCGTTGGTGTATATTTAACGTGGGCACCGTCCCCAATAGGCCTACCCCACGTGTGTTCTTCTTTACTAAGTCAAACTTTAGTCTTTTTTAACTTCTTCTTGTGTTTCGTTTTCTTCTTCTTCTTCTTCTTGTTTCTTTGTTTCTTCTTCCTGTGTTGTTTCTTCTGTAGCTTCTGTAGCGATTTCTACAAGTGGTTCAAAATCCTTTAACTTTCTCCACATGCAAACTTCATGAGGTATTCTATTAAAAATAGATGTATCCACAGGTCCGTACACGATGGTGCTATAAGGTTGTTTTTCCAAAGTATCGACCAAATATTCTTTAATAATAGCGCTTGCAAATACCAACTGTCTCATGTACCTTGTAATAGGTTCTGTTGCATAGTTTAAAACGTAGAATTCTTCACGTGATAGTAGAATCTTATTTTCATGTTGAGTCAAGTCTCTAATTCGCACTTGTAGTTGTCCGCGATGTTTAACAATATCGATTTCATTGTCACAATCCAAAAGTCGAATATGTGTTTTCCTTCCACACAAACTGTTGGTTAAATAACATTCTATTAAATGTACATGTTTCAAAAATGACTCCCAAGCATTTTGCGAAAATAAAACCTTTTTTGTTCCATGGTGTAGTATTACTGTAGGGGAATAATCCAATGATTTCATCAATCCAACTGATACACTTTTACTGATGCATGCTGAGATGGGGTAAAAGATTCGCAAAAAAACTTCAGTTAAAATGTGAGGAGGAATATTTTCTTCAACTTTCTTCTTCCTCTTTGGTACTACCTTTGATGGGTCTGCATTACTTTCCTCCTCTCTATCTCTTTTACCAAACTTTAAAAATGCAGTTATTTCCTTGATGATTTCTGCTTCACTAGTATTATCACGTTCCAATAACGGTGCTACCTCTGCATCACCTTGTACAACAGATGGAGAACTCATTTTGTAGAAGATGTTACCCATGCGACGATAGACGATCAACTGAAGACCTGCATTGTTGCTCCGCTATTTATAGGTTAGCGACTGTGGCGGTGCCGGTGGTGGTACAACGTTTTACAATACTGTCTTTACAATACCGGTCAACGGTGTGTATGTAACAATTTTATCGTGCAAAATTAAACAATACGCAGATGTATTTGCAGGTACGTTTTCTTGAAATTCCATTTCTATTTTTATATCAACACTAGACGATTTTACAGATTCATTTTGTTTGGAGCAATCAATTACAACAATCGGAGCTTTCGATTCAAACTGTACGGGAGATAGTAGAGGTGTATTTGTTTTGCCGTAATATGAATTTTGGAACCTAGCGTACATATCGTATAAAACACTGTACCTTTTTTTATCAAAAGAAATATTAAAGTTGTCGTAGGGAAAGAATTGTGAATTCAGGAACACTTTACAGTTAGTTAATTTACAATGGTCAAATTCACCAGCATTTTCAGTTAATATACCTTTTTTCTTCGTTTGTAATCCAAATATTACATATCTTGCTTTTTCCAAATGAGTAGAAGTTTTTACAGTCCATGTATGCCGTTGTGTTGTAGGTAAAACGGGGTATTCATGAAACTCCCAGCTTCTGAATGGCATTACAATGTCTCGATCTGATTTTAACTTTCTTAATAATGTAATCCTGTGTTCATCATTTAGTCGCACATGTGGTACTCTCCAAACAATCTTGTCTAATGTTAATTTCCAGTCTAAATTGGCATCAGTTGTTCCAGCAGCTGCTTTAATAATATCATTATCGTTTGATGATCTTAATAAAACTAGTTCTTGTTTTACATTTATTATTATTCTTCTGTAGTCTTCAGCAAATCCTAGGAGTAATCTTAAAGGTACGTAGAAATCAAAGTTTCCCGAAGAGTCAGGAGCGATTGTACTTTTGTCTGGTGCAACCCATCCTGCAACAGCTAACAGATTCTTCTCATTTGGTGTTAAAGACGCTAATCCTTTCAATGTACTGGAAATTCCAACCTTTTTTGTTGAATCGACTGTAACTCCTGAAATTTCATATCTAATCTCGTCAAATAAAAATGCCATAGGATTATTTATGAACGGAACAGTGGTTCCAGCAGTACCATCAGTTTTTGTTACTTTTCCTTCAATATATAAATAACTTTCGCATGGAAGAGTATAAATGTCTTGTTGTTGTATAGGAATCCTAATTTCATCGTTATTGTTTAATTTGGACGAAGCGTAAGGGTTGTGCGTGTGATATTCCTTTTCCCATAAGGTCTCGTCGAATGTTGGACCCTGCGCTATATCCAGTATATCCATTGTTAATGACCCTTAATCCAATTTCTTCTAGAAAACGAATGTTGTCACTTGTTAAACCTTCTACAGCTGATGAGCTACTGACCTCTTTGCTGGTTGGCTCTCTCTTTTTAAATGATAACCCCATTGTCTAAGCGGATGATTTTATATGTATTCTTACAGTAATAGCTTCTCCTCTAAAGTCAATAAGGTTTCCGTCTTGATCCACTATGTTCAGCACGATGTCTGAAATGAAACTGGTGTTTAACGGTAGGTACACAAGGTTTTGAGGCTTTTCTACTATCTTGAAACCTGGTGCAACTGATGGGTAGAATGTGTGTAATATATGACGATTTTCTCCATCTCTGTAGGATCCTTGTATAATGTTACATGTAATGTCTATGCTATTAACTTTGATGATCGTCACAGTTTTATTCCCAGAATGAGTTTTATTAGGTTCTAATACTTTTGTTTCCTTAGAAAACCCCAATAAACTACCAATTGAATGTTCTTGACTAAAATCAATATAATACTTAGACGTAATTTCGGCTTTCATTGTATTGTTATTGCCTTTTATCGTTATATTTTCTTTTCCCATATGTTTTTGTATAACTTCATTTATATTATCAATTTCATAAGCTCCTGTTGGTAAACTGAATTCTTCCAAAGCTGAATACTTTCCTTTATCATCTTTTGTCTTGTAATAATGTATTTTGTTATTAATTCCTTCACTAACGTTTGGAATAGAGTTATATGTTGTTAAATCCAATAATGCGGCTTCCCATAGTCTTCCTTTTTGCAAACGTAGCGCTGGAAACAGAATACTGCGCAAAGTACATGAGTTACCGGTTAATGACACTGTATACGAAGACATCTTAAAGTTGACTAACACTTTTAGCTAAAAAGTCTAAACATAAATGACCGCAAATGGATGTATCATCAGGTTGTTTTCTTGTATGATTGTAAAAAAACATTTTCTGCCGCACGAAAGTATTGTTGAAGTTCTTTCGGTGGTGGAAGGTCTCCAAAACTGTCGAAATAATAAATGGTTTTACCAAGTTTCTTGTAACACACCCAATGAGTGCCTAATCCTTCACTATTATCCAAATTTACAATACCAGTCTCATTTTTCCACATTTTAACCGGTAATTCATCTTTCATAAATACTCCTCTAAAAAATGGGATTTTCAAACAAGAAGCATATGTAATCAGTTCTTCGTTGGTTAATTCTTTGTTTTTAATTATTAATTGCTCTTTCTTATTTAATACACACGATACGGTCTTAGGTATAATCCTCCTCCCTTTTTTATCATTGACCATATTGTTGGTTTCTTTTTAGCTTTACCACTGGTAGATCGACGTTTTCTTCTAATATTACCTCCTTGTTTCTTAGCGGGTTTTTTCCCACGCCTTCTTCTCTTTCCTCCTCCAAACGTAGTTTTTGCTTTCATTGCTGCTGTTACTGCTAAAGACGCTGCTTTTTCACCAATACTCGCGTCACTAGATTTTACTCTTTGCCAGGCTTTCTCAGCAAGTGCTCTATCTGCTATTGATCTATTTTTAGTATCACTAAATTTGGAATACGCTATATCGTGCTGTTTACAAGCCTGATCGAGCTTATTTATTCCAGGATCTCCTCTAGCAAGACGTTTCTCTAATTTGGTTCCAGGACCACAATATTGATATCCTCCAGGTAAATGTAATTCCACAGGTAATAAATCAATCGCCTTGTTAACTATAGCTCCAACCGGTTTACTCAATAGAGAAAATGCTGTTGATGCTATTCCCCTTCCTCTCTGTAATCTCTCTCGATTATGACTGATGCGTTTAACCCTCGACATGACTATTTATAGCAAAACTTACAATCAGTAGGTGCACTCTATAAATGTTTGACAATGAATGTAATATCAGTTTTGGTTTCTTGTATTATATACTGTTTAAAATCAATTTATTATATAGAAATGGATTTATTAATTAAATGTAGACATATTAAACAAAAGTAGTACAAATAGAAATAAGGTGTAATTGAAGATGTTCCAGATGTTTCTCCGCTGGTGAAGGTATCGTTGTCTTCGGTAAAATGAATAAACTTTAAATAGATGTCATGTTCCCTTAGAAACTTGCCACTTAATCGTTGGTAATTGAATAACACATCCCAGTCTAGTTTATCTTTAAAATTGTCAATGTAATTCTCAGAGAGATTTTGATATTTACTTATTACTTTCCAACAGTTATTAAAATTTGATGTCATCTCTACGAGGAAGTCTTCTGAAAACTGTTGTCTTTGTAAAATATGGATCCAGTTAACTCTGTGAAAATAAATTCTTAACATAGTCATTGTAAAGAGGTATTGTATGGAAAGTTGTTCCCAATCCATATATCTATCAAACCGTTGAACAAAACCATCTGTCAACACTCCTTGGGGAAATCTCGGCTCTTGAGATATTAAACTCCACGCAGTAATATTGGATTCCATCATCCTCTCTGTATCATCTCTCAAATATGACTGATGCTTTATCCCTTATCATGGGGTATTTTAAATTCTTTTTTCTCTTATGTAATCTTCATCGTTTTCTGTTGGTTCATTAATCACATTCACTTTATCCCCCTTTCCTAATGTCTTGACTTTAGAAGGCTCAGACGGTTTATCTCGTTGATTAGGTTTCTCTGGATTGTGAATATTTTTCCAGTCTAAATAATTGTGACTGTCAACATCTGAAGCTGCATCTCTTCCTGAAGCCCGATGGATATAATGGAATAGAGCTGCACCAAACCTTTCCAAATGTTTTTCATATTCCGTAGTCCATTTATTGTGTACAATATCAAACATTTTCTTATTTACAGCGTCTCCATCCTGCTCACAATCACCTACATTTGATAATTTTAATTTTTTTACATCATAGCTTGTGTCAGTTTCATTCCTTTTGTAAATCGTTAACAATTTTAGAGTAGCGAAATTTACTGCTTCACCATCATAAACGGGATGTTGTATATTGCTTAACCTTTTACCGGAAAACCCCCAATGATCTTCGTGTACAGTTGGGGTTCTTTTATCCATGTATTTTACCGTAACCGCATCAGAAGACAAAAGCGGATCACCAACATTTTGAATTACTTTTCCTTCAAAATTATAGTTGCCATCAGGTGTTAACGGAAACCCAGCTCTTTTTTCACTATATCCAGATTTTACTCCAATCTCGGAATACCGTCCAAACTTGTCCACACTCATGATGTAACTGAATCGCTATCGTTTAGGTTCTTATTATATATATATATATATATATATATATATATATATATATATATACGTCTACTGAACAATTATTCCTTGTTTTCGCAGTTCATCAACCAAAGCTACCCATTCGTTTTCTAAACCAGTGTGCCCGGCTTCCATAGCTTCATGTAATAACCTCATTCGATCAACTAACTTATTTATATCGTTGTAATATATTATATTAGTTTTATACAAATTTTTCAATAATCCCCTTCCAGATGTGGTAGGATCAGTTGTTTTTCTCTTTTTATGCAAAACATTTAATTCAGCAGAAGATAAAGCTCTTCTTTTAATTTGAGCTTTTTTTGATTTCGAGGGGAAAAGACTAGATATAATACTTGTATATTTTATTGACCGATTTCTATGAATAGGTAGGTCTTTGGAATACTTCTTTCTATGTGCATTTGTATACTCTAATATATTTTTAAACAATTGTAAATCCCTTTTAGTATATTTACCAGGATTATTTTTAAAGATGAGTTCAAACAAACCTTTAGTACCTTTATATTTCTTATCTCCAATAACTATATCATCATTTTCGTTTATATCTAACTTGCTATCTCCAATCATTAATCCTTTATCCTCTATTCTAGCTCCATAAGTATGATAATTTCGATTAGCATGTGCGGCGTGTAACATTTTTAACGTATATGTTCTTCCAAGTGTTCCTTTAAACATAATATCCGTGCCTAATTTGCTTAAGTTGGATGGGTTAATATCCTCTTCTTCTGCTCTTGTATCTTCTACACTTGTATCTTCTGTACTTGTATCTTCTGCAATGTCCTTTTCCTTTAAATCCTCTATATCTCCGCTTTCTTCATACTCGTCACTTTCTTCAGATGTTTGTAACTGGCCAAAACTTTCATCATTTTGAAATTCTTCTTCATATTTGGAAATTGGTAGCATTTTATCCCCTTCGAAGCGAATTGAAGGTTTTTCCATATTTTGTGCTAATCGCTTTAAAGGTTCAGTAACAGGTTTGAATGTTGTTTCTAAAAATTGCTCTCTTTCATTTATACCTGATTTTAAAGCTCGGTTTTTTTGTCTAATAGAATCACTAAGTGATTTTATTTCCTTTAATAGCTTTTCCTGGTTAACCATCTTCACACCTTGACGACTTGTACAGTAATACCGCTAATCAGTGTATTAAAACGAATTTATCAAAACCTATTCTATAACGACCATCTTTTATAGCTTGATCTTTTATAATAACCAAAAATCCATACTTTTCCGCCCATGCTTTTCCGCAAAGCTCTTTAAACTTTTCAAATGGCATATCCGCATTCACATGATCGTTATATATATGTTTTAGGTTAGTATCATCTTGTTTGAATACAATTAGAATATTTGCATTATCTCTGATAAGTTGTTTTGGGATTTTGCTATAAGTTTGTCCTATATATATGCTGTCAATGTTATTATGTCTTCCCATGGCAAAGTAGTTTCTAATAGTATCCTGATTTTCACAAGATACATCGTCAAATATAAATACAGAATACGGTTTCGCTTCGTTTGGTTGCATAATGCTATCACTAGCGTTAAATTTGTAAAAATTAACATCAGACACATCAGATAGGATTTTATCCAGCAATTGATACTTTGGTTGATGTAGAGACTTTGAAAAAATATATAGGTTACTAAACCTTAATCCCTGCGGATTAGTGATCAAATTAAAGACAACATTGGTCTTTCCGCAGTTTGAGGGGCCACTTACTATACATCGAACAGTGTTTGGAAGTAAACTACCGTGTTTACCATTGTTGATTTTAACGTTATCCACAGTTAAATCATCTATGTTATTAATATTGAATCGATCTTTATGGTTAATTATCTCCATCCTGCTCAAAGGTTAACGATGAAATGAGTTGCTTGCATTAAACCAAGTCCTTTATAGGTATCCATGAATCCTCAGTTTTGTTAAACCCTAACCACCGCACTTTAACTGCGTCCTTTTTTCTTTGTAACACTTTTTCAACAAGATATACATCACCTACTGTTGACTTTAACATTTCATGTCCATAAAATGCACCTTGCAACAAATCTCCTTTGTTATCTTTTAAGATATACGTTTCAGGTACAGTCGGTTGCACTTTATACACTGTAAAAACTTCATTCGTCCAATTGGGAAGGTATTTCTTGGTAAACACTCCCTTATATTTACTAATCCGTACTTTATCACTTACATTAAATTTTCTTGGCTGCATTTTTTCTACTTTAGGCTTTGTATTTTTCTTAATGCGTTTTAATACATCTTTTGCATTTCTTCTATTTACTTTGTTAGGTTTCATACCGATAGTTCTATGAAACCTGTTGTTATAATCATTTATTAATTGTGGTAAAACATCATACCATACGTAAGAACCTCTTTTTGAAAATTGTTTATACAGTGCTCCTTTTAAGGTTCTATTGAATCTTTCTACAATAGCTGCTTTTTTCTCTGAATTTGTAGAATAATGATTTATTTTATATTTATTCATTAACTGTGCAAAGTTTGTATTAAAGTATTCTGTTCCATCATCAGTTTGTAAATGTTTAATTTTGTTTTTATCTCTTTTTATGGCTATTTCCATGGCTTCTGTTACGCTTTTACCAGTCTTGTCCTTTAGAGGCAAAGCGTCTGCAACTTTTGTAAAACAATTAATAATTGTGAGTATATATTTAAATCCTTTGTTTATTCTGCTATGCGGTCGCATTTCAATTAAATCCGCTTGATATAGATCATTTATCCCTTTTATAACAGTATTTCTTCTTGGAAACTTTATTCTTGCAGGTTTGTGTAGTTCATTAATAATCTTCTCCTTCAGGTCTGACATGATGGTTTCACGAAGACAGCTGATATGATATTAAATATTCTTTTGTATAAATCTGCTTATATAGGACAAGGTCATTCTAAACTAATGTATAAAAGGGGGAACACAGCGAAATACTGCTGTGTTCCCCCTTTTATACGGAAAGGGATGTTGGACGATGAAAGGGTTACTCGTCAATAGGGTTGAGGGAATAGTGGCCGAATGGTAGAGTGTGGATGTTGTCTGCAAGGATGTGTCGTTTATCATCATTTGAAGAGAGAGCTTTTTTTACTTCCGTCACGCTGTACAGCTGATGGTTGAAACTTCTGATTGTGTTGAATTTTGCTGTTATATCTTGATCTTCAAATAAACATTTCTTATAGTGATTAAAATGCACATTCTTCTTTAAATACAAACTTTTTACTCCTTTAGCTTTCTTAATGACTTGGTTTTCATTTAGTTGTAAAGAATATAATTTTGACATTAGTGCAACAATTTCTTGAAGTATAACACCATTGGCTTCATCTTTAAATTTGCCAAGCACTTTTTTGTTTCTGTCATTGTCGTAGTTTGGATGATCTTTTGGATAGTCGGAAAAGTCAAAGTCGTTTTTGTAATCAAATGTCCGAAGGTCTTCATACATATCGTTAGTAATTATCCAATATATAAAAGCGTCTGTATCCATGTAGGAGATGCCGATGTTTTCTCGTCCATAAAAGGTGACCATCTTTTTGTAATGGAAATCGTACATATGAGTCTTGGAGATATCCAGGATTGTCATACCTATATACAAAGGACGATCCATCTTCACACTTGTTTTCTTCATAGATACAGCTACAAGATTTTCGTTAATAATTATAGATGATCCAAAGTTTGGCTGTTGTACGAGTTTTTGTAGTTTGTTCGGATCTGTAACAAGTTTAACATTTTTATGTCTTCTTTTGTTTTCCAATGTTTTACCGAATATCGCATTGTTCATCAATTTAAAAAAGTCTTTTTGAAAGGCTGATGTAGCGGCTGCTCTTCTAGTAGTATTCGAGTCTATGTATGGTTTCAACCAGCACGATTGGGAAAATTCTACAGCTCTATTAATTTTAGTAAGACGTAAACCTAATTCGATAGCTTGTTGAACAACCCAATAGTGAGCTACGTATCGTTGTTTATTGTTAAGGGTCATCATTAATTTGGGGTGTTTTCCAGTTGGTGAAATTTCTGTTCTTGCAAGGAGTGGAAGGTCATAATGAAGATCGTGTAAATGTTCTGGATATTCAAAGTCGCAATCCAAAATGTATCCGGTATCTCCATGTTTTGGAATTTGTGAAATATCGCCAATACAGTCGGGATCAATCCATTTAAAGTTGTCAAATGGAAGTGAGTTCGACATGGCCCATCCATACAGATTATTCGCGTCGAAATATCCCAAGTACGTTGAAGGTTTCTCTTGATCATGGTCAGGTAGATATTTGTTGTTGGCTTTAACATGTCTCGTTACGCTTTGAGTTAATCCACCTCTAACACCAGACTCAACCATTAAAACCATATCTATATCTGTTAACAGCTGAAGTTTACATTTTGTTTCCTTCAACATTGCTTGCCAAGCTAGTCCTGGAGATGTATACGAATGTAGAGGGTCCAAACCGTATGCTGCAAAACACGTTCTTCGGAATTCTTCCATAACATCGCAGAGCAGAGTTACGTCGAGTTTTACATAAAAGTCTGAATACTCTCCTAAAGTCTTCATATTTAACTCATTCCATACTCGACATGCGTGTTGATAGTCTTCAAGTGAAATTTCCGAATCATTAAGTTTGTTGTTAAATTGTTCTGGTGGAGGAAGTGTTGTTTCATTAAATCTATGAAGTCCATCGATGTAATCGTAGGGGAAGACTCCTTTTCGAAGAACCAGATCCATTTTACTACTGGCTACAATTTTGCTTGTTTCTATCAGATCTTCTCTTTTTAAATTATCAGTTAATTTCATTAGGCTAGAAGGCATAAATCGAAACGAATCAATAAATCTAAGTTTTATTTTGCCAACCTTTTTAGAGAAACTTATAAATTTTTCCATTGTTGTTGCCAAAACATCTATTGCTCCATCATCTCTTCCTAACTCCGGGATTATGAAATGAGAGTCATATCCGCTAAGGTTATGTAGAACAACGGGTATAAAAGATGGTACTTTGTAATTTAAGTTGCAAGCGTTACAGGCTGCACCTCTGTAGGCTCCTGTAAGATGGTCGTGATCACGCACTTTAACGTTATCTGGTGTAAATAGGTTATTACACAGATAACATGTTGTTGTCAAATTGTGATGTTGAAGTTGGTGTTCATCCATAGGTTGCATCGGTATTTTAATTTTGTAGATTTCTTCCACCTTAGAGGCAATGTAATACAACTCATCTACAAAGTGTTTCGCTGCTTGTTCACCACGATAAATCTTCGGAGCAGATGATAGTCCAAATTCTTGAAGATGTTCTTCAGACAGCGTGGATTTTGTTAGTATACAATAACTGTTTGGTGCATGTTTTTGATATTTGCTTCTTTTTGTGATATCCTCTTCTTGTTGTTCAATTGGAAGTAAAGATGCTTCGAAATCCGCGTACACAACAAATGGAACAGGGTATTGTTGATTTACTTTGTCAAATTTTATCTGCGCTCTGCTGGGATGTGGCAATTTAATTCTTACCTCATAGTTTCCACTACATAACCTTTGATGTTCTACTAACCATTCTGAACCTCCTCTTCTTAATTCTTTGTTTACATGACAAAAACATCTTTTACAAATTGTTTTCTTTTCTTCATGTTTAGATAATTGTTTAGAAACAAGAGCTTCAAACTTTTTAATGTAGACATAGTGGGATATGTCCCCCTTAGTGATCAATAGCAAATCCGTATGATCTCTGCGCTCATTTGATGTTATACGCAAGGGGTACACATTGTTTGATGAATCCAATCCAAATAGGTTGACAGAAGCTGAAGGATTTTGTTTTTCAAATTTTGAAATGTCTGTTATAGCAACAGGATAAGTCATCCCTTGAAAATTATATCTATGTTGTACTTCATCATATTTGCGGCTTGGTCTTATCGGATTGTCTGTTACATATTTGACCAGCATGGCATATTTAAAACATTCAGTATCATGATTTTGTACGTTGACGCAGGATAAGGTATTTCTAATCTTTGTTGGTAGAGGGATGTAGCTACTTCCTCGAATTCCATAGCCGTGTTTGTGTACTCTTAAGTCTAGCCCTGTGATGCTTAACAAACTCCATCCAGAGCCTCTTCCTTCATGTTCTTGTATTTTTGTCATTAGCTCTTCAAAACATTCAGATACGATTGAATCAATATCTGACGAAAACATAATAGTTCGGTTTTTTGTTAAGAAACCTCTCGGTGAGGTTTCATTTTGAATGTTTGTAAATAAAGCATCCAGTAATAGTCCAAATTTAATAAAATTTAATCTTTTTAATTCATTTTTCAGAGTTTTGCTAACCAATCCTTTTGCGTTATTTAAAAATTCTTCAAGTTTCAATTTTGTATTGTCAATTTTAAAGTGGGTTACAACATTACCCGGAAGTGCTCGGGCGTGTAGTTCCACATTTATTGATGGTCCAGGCGCGTAATGAATGACACTTGGTCTTGAAACTTCATTTTCTTCTTTTTCTTTATTTTCTTCTTTTTCTTCTACATTTTGTTCTTCTTGATGTTTTGCTAATTGTTGGTCGATTGAATCTAATTCTTCTTCATTTGGTCCTTCCTCTTCTGTATTTGTATTGGTGTTATGTTTCAATTCTTTATGAATGGTTAAAAGCCATTCATCTCTGAAAGAAGCTTTACAAATATTGCAGCGATTCATAATGTAGGTGTGCTCTCCACAAGGGTCAACGCAATAATAAAAAACACTGCAAATGCACCTCTATTTATACCCTAGAAGAAGTGGTGGGGGTAAGTATTAGGTTAGGTTTACTATATTTTACATTTTCTGTTTACTATTGTAGTTGGAGGCTACAAAATTTTGTATTTTAGGTCAAGGTCATTGGACATATTTGCCAAAACGGGGAATAGAGCAGTAAATGATTTCATTTTAAACCATAAATTGATCTATTCCCCGCTCTGTATTTAACAAGGACAATTTTCTTCAACAGGAACATTTGATAGATTTTTAAACTTGGATGTGAAGTCGGATTGTACACATTGCATCTCGATCAACTAAAAATTTCATAAAATAATAGGGATCTTCAGTTGTAGATTCATCTTTAACATATTCAATAGTCAACATTGCCTTTAACATCTAAGTTAGACGATCCTCCTGGGCTATCCATAGCTGAACAATAACTATACTCCGAAGCCGACTGCCTTATATATGTTTACCACCACCCTTTTACAATGAATATAGCTGGTTCAATGTCTTGTTCGGGAAGAAGTCGCTAACCTAACGTGTAGTGTAATAAAGACACAAAACAAACCCCTCTTGTAATAATCGGTAAATTTCTCTCTTCAAAGGAATTGGTTCCACATCTATTTTTACCTCTTCAGTTTTACGAATACCCAATCCTTTGACCTTAACATCATGATACTCCATAAGCAGTTGGTATACACGCTGGGTAAAGATATCCGCTTTAGTAGTAAAGTTAATATAGTGGAGGTATACCATGGTAGATGCTCTATTGATGCAGTTCACAACCAAAGTGATTATTGACTCTGCAACATCGCGCTTTAATACACATCATGCAAGTGGGTCAAGCCGTCTGATTATATTACCAAAACGGGGAATAGAGCAGTAAGTGATTCTCACTATAACCACAAACTGATATATTCCCCGCCTGTGATCACCCCTTCTACCACATCTTCTAACTGGGTCAAGGTCGTTTCTGAAAAAAATGGGGGGTGGGGTGTGAGATTTGACAGAATCTCACACCCCGGAAACCTAAAGGGAAGTAGATATAATTTACAGTAAAGTCTGGCTAAAGTTCAAGTCACAATGAAGAGTTATTATTTTACAAATATAAAGTCAAACAAATATGTAAATTGTACGAATCTAAAATAAAGGAGTCGGTGAGGAGCCTTAGGACCCCTCTCACCGAGGTCTAGCGAAAACCGGGGAAATGCGAAACCCCATCCGGTATGCAAAGAAGGTGCAGTGATCGGTTTGCGGGCCGTAAACACTGCAAAGCAAGAGCCGGTTTGCTGGCCGTACTCCTAAAAGCTAAGGAGAGCCGGTTTTCTTGCCGTACTCGCAAGGAAAGGAGATGGAGTTAAAGGGTATCTTACATATTTGTATGATGAATAATTAATTTCAATTAACAAGAGTTATAAATGTAAATTGTACTAATCTAAAATAAAGGAGTCAGTGAGGAGCCTTAGGACCCCTCTCACTGAGGTCTAGCGAAAACCGGGGAAATGCGAAACCCCATCCGGTATGCAAAGAAGGTGCAGTGATCGGTTTGCGGGCCGTAAACACTGCAAAGCAAGAGCCGGTTTGCTGGCCGTACTCTTAAAAGCTAAGGAGAGCCGGTTTTCTTGCCGTACTCGCAAGGAAAGGAGATGGAGTTGAAGGGTGTCATTAATATGTGTGTGTGTGTGTGTGTGTGTGTGTGTGTAAGATGTTAATAAATTAAAAAAAATGTATAAATAACCTAGCCAAACTTTAAAGTAATTTAAAGAAAGGAGTTAGTACTATCTACAATACAAAATAAGCAAACAAGCAAGCAAAGTTCAACCAAACATACAACATGCAACATGCAAAAGTATAAGGGATTAATAAAAAGTGTGCGCATACTTAGTATTAACCCCTTATTTCTCCAGTTGTTCTTATAAAAAGAACAACTAGACAGTTGCACTGAACAGTGGAGATGGTACCATGTTAACACTCCACTGTACAGCAAGCAACTGATGTCAGTTACTGCATGGTTCGCTTATATAGGAGACGCGTAATTACCTCGGCTGAGTTTGATGAGGTTTTAATTTCGCTTTTATCAGCATACTACAATACAGTTAAGAAAAGCAAAGACATGCGGAAGATTTTAAATACAAAAGTTGAAAGCAAAAGCAACGACCCTAGCATGCAAGAAACTAACTACTATAGCCGGACTAATAAAGCAGCAATATAACATGCAGGAAAAGACAGAGTGAAAGAGAAGGAGAAGAGAGAGAAAGAGAACCCAGGTAGCGAGATCTTACGAGGGGGGCGCCCTCCCCCCGCATTACCCCGCTACTGCAATTGTCCTCGCACTTTAATACGCAGGTCACTTGCATGGGAGCAGTCTCGACTTAGATCGACGACTGGTAAGGAACTGTCCGGAGCACTCGCTTATATGGCCGCGGGAGGGCGCGGGTAATTTTCCCGATACAGGGTAATTTGGTTGGGTATTTTGTTGTGTAATGCAGCTCTAGACATAAAAACAAAATTCGGCTGATTTAGTGAGGTTTTTAATTTCGCGTGTAACAGCTGGCGCGGGGCGTTCCCTTGACAGCTTGATTTAATGGGTTGCGCACCGGTTGCATTCTACTAGGTAATTAACTCTCCCACTCGTTTTGTTGAACGCTAGTACAGGTTGGGATTCTCTATCTCTATTCATATTTAATTTAGGTACCTTTTGTTGTAACTAAAATAATTATGTTGTGTAGCTAGTTGAGGTATTTTGCATTTACGTATTCGTATTATTACTTTAGTGTGAGCTGCCCCCATTATATATCATTGTGAAATACGGCCAAGACGTCGAACGTCGCATAGTGGGGCAATTTTAATAATCTAGTTTAACAAATATTTACAATGGTTTATTCACTAGCTTAAAACACTGAACACCTATCTATATTTACAACACATTAAACTTAAACAATGTTGAATGTTATTAAAAAACAGTCATCAACAGATAGGAGAAAAATATTTCAGAGAATAAATCAAGTTAATAAAACAAAACAAAAATGCATATTGCTCTCTGAAGACTAATAAAAAAATAAATATAGCGAGATGGTTTTGGAATAAGTCTTCTAAGAGTCTCAACTCCTTAAGAATCAAATGATAGTTTTATTATATCTGTACTAAACAAAAACAGTTTGGTTGGATGAAAACTATAATTTATTTATTCCATCAATAAAGTATTTTATATTATCAATGAACAATTCTAAAGAAATATCACAGATAATCTGTTACGAAAAAACACTTACTTTTGTCATTTTACATCTACAGACCTCCTAACAGAGAAAATACAAGTAAGAATGTTCATTTCTAGCTTTTTATAGACTATTTAGCAGTCAAATTATATGTTTACCGTTTTTTCAGAAGACTGACAGATATACATAAATCACAACAAAATGACTAAAATCGCCCTAATACACTGTAAATAATTAATTTTAAACGCCTTTTGCTGATATATTTTTATTTAATTTTTTATCAAACTTGGTGAATGGCTTTATGTGATAGTGCGAACCATGCGCACTTAACGTAGTATTGAAACTGTTTTGTTTTAACTATAAATTTTGTCTTTTCATTTTTTGCCCATATTGAAATTTAATTTTTTATAACCGACGCTTAAATGTAATAACATCTTGGTTCGTATTTTATTTAGTTTTTCCAACAGTTATTTATAGGATATTACTCTCAAGGAAACGATACACAATAATTATCTACATTATAATTGACAGGTTATTAACATGAAATATTGTGCTATATGTAAGTATTTTGAATTGTAAGTATAATAACATAATAGAATAACTTATAAAAATACGTATTAAAATATTACTAAACCAAACTCCAAATATCCAATTTTGTTAAAATAATTTTGTAGTGTTCTTAACATAACTAAAGCATTATTTGTAATAAAACATCAACATTTTTAAAACCCTTCAATTATTGTCTAACCTCTTTTTATGAATTTCTTGTGATTTACCAAAGTTTTAACATTATTATTTGGAAGTTTATTGTAAATTCTTGGGGCAATAAAATAATATGTGTGAGTGAAAAATGTTGAGCTTGGTTTCGATACATAACAAAAACTTGCATTTCTCATAGTAATTATAATTTGATATGTAGCAAATTTAATAAACTAAATATATTCAAAGGTTTGTGGGGCGTAGGTCTGAGAGGCTATGTAAATTATAATGGGTTTCTGATCATTTGACAAAGCAATACCTTCCTAACGGTATGCGTGAATTTCTCCTACGATGCATAACAGTTAAGAAAAAAGAGGGGCAGTTGTGTGCTTACCTATTAATAAAAGGTTAAATAAAATAAATGTTTATAAATTACATATGTAATCACTAATTTATGTAACCCGATTTAAACTTGGGAAAATAGAACGTTCCCGGGGTGCAGCCCGAGGGAATTTTAAAGAAGTGAATAGGCCTATGTGTTGCATGGGTTCAAGATCTACCTTTGTGTAAAGTTTCAGCCCAGTTGGTTAAGTAGTTTTTGCGTTCACCCGGAACATCAGACCGGCAGACAGACAGACAGACAGACAGACAGACAGACAGACAGACAGACAGACAAACAGACAGACAGACAGAAACCACCTCTTCTTTATAATATTATAGATTACTCTCAAGGAAACGATACACAATAATTATCTACATTATAATTGACACGTTACAAAGTTCTCGATTTTATTTTTTATTTTTTGCTTGCATTTTCCCGCCGTAACACTTACACGCGGGGACACTTTAAAAAAACCAGCATCGCCTCAAACTAAACTGCCCATAAAAATGAAACGTACAATTATGATCGGATGCAGGAAGCGTCAGTTACCCGTCATTACGCGGCGGCGGTGGCTGGTCGGTGATAGCGTTTAATTTCTGCAACGATTACATCATGATTGCTGTTGGTTTTTCGCATGTTTAATGAACCAATCGAAGGTGAAACGCAATTGGTGTGTGACATAGCAAATGTGATAACGTGTAATTATTGAGAGTTTTTTTTAAAATTTATTTTGGGTAGTCTCAATTAATATATTTTAGTTCTAGGTCATACAATTACATGGTAGGAAACAACTGTTTCATTACTCAAACTGTATAAAATAACGTATTATAAAAAAAAACCCAAAATGACTACCTACCGTCAGGAATCGACCTTTACAAACGGCACAAAGCTGCCAGATTATAACATAGCTCTTTAATTGAAAGTCATTAAATGCTCACGAAAATCAAATTCAAACAAATTTATTGTCTCAGGGGACTTCAAATTGGGGAGGACCCTATGCAAATTCCGACATGGATTTACCCCGCCGGAGTGGACAGTTGGACACACCCGGTTAAACAAGTTTCTCAAAGGATTAGCTATTAAGTAAAATTATTACAATACCCCTTGTAAGTATAAATTAGGATGTTATATACTCTTTGAGCTAACGGCCTTTAGTAGTCATTAAATATATCACAAAAAAAATCAAATTTCTATATAATTTAAACGTACAAGATTTCAAGGAGACGTATGGAAACGTAAAGATTCAGTCATGCTATTTTGTATTGTTTTCACTATGCAAGCCAGACTCTAGACCAATGGTTGGTCCAGAGTAGAGATGGCCTAACAATATGTAGCCGCTGACACACATTTACCGCGGCGTCTTATTTTAATCCAAACAAAGCGTATGAAACGGGTCATAACAATGTTAAACCACAAAGCAAATTAGTAATTACCAATTAAAAGTGGTAATCGTGATATAATAATCATAAATAAACTTGATATTAAGGTTACTTCCCCAATAAAAATTGTGTTGAACGACTTAATTCAAGGGCTCAGCTGATTATTACAACTGTCGATTGCTTATTACAATAATTATTTAAAATGTCTTTACGTTTATTACGTGTCTTAATGTGTTAATACCCTCTTATTAGGAAAAATTGTTAATCCATCTTTATCACACATGCTTGTTATTTAAATAAATGGATTCGTTATTGCTACGAATTACAGTATAAATGTGTCCAAAATAAGTTATAACCCTCCGTCGACGGGGTTTTATTGGTAGTATGTCAAGGATCTTAAATATTTTCCAACATTAGCGCAATTTTCATTCTTCGGACTGGTTCCATTGGGCAGTTTAGCTGCTAATAAAGCAAACGACAATACGTGTTGCACTGATAAGCTGGATAGATCACTCCTTGTGACTCTGTAAACAGTTATGCATAGAAGAATGTTATTTAACTTAGTGTTAAAAATGTATACCATCATGTAAAAGAACTAGGTATATGAATCTAACTGATAATGTAGATTGCGAGACCTGTGTGTACAACTAGTTACATTAAATTGTCGGCGCTCGGGTAAAACATGTAAAACTGCAATAAATCTTGTAACACTGTGTTAAAGAAAAATAAATTACGAACATTTTTAAAAAAGGTGTAGGGCGATAGCTTTTTTCCTTTTATATTAAAAACTAATTTGATTCGATTCTTTGATTGTAAGGCTAGCAAATGGAGTTCTTGGATGTTATTTTGATTTTGTTTGATGTACTAAACGTCTGAACTCTAAAATATCTACAAATCTAGTAAAGTTCAAATAATCAGCGATATAAAAGTACTATTTCTCGTTATAATCCAAATTTAAACCATTGAGGCAATTACTTTCCCTATAAATCTCTGAACAATGAATAAAAGTAGGGCGACGGGGTATTGTACTTATATCTGACACTCGGTTTCCAAGAAATCTACCGTAGAATACTCCAGGCTGAAACATTCTTAGCAAGTTGTCTGCTACGCAAGATGCATCATATGAGTACATGCAATAAATTAGATCACAGTGACTATTATGATTGCGTAAAAGCAGTGTCGAGCAAGAATTGTTAATGTTTTTAGTTACGGAGCTCCGATCCTCACAGAGTCAGAGCTAGACTCTAACTAATGCATGTCCCGTAGTTATTGTGCGATGTGACAACTTGGTGGGGGAAACTGGTGTGGTGGGGGGTAAAGACGAGTGTCTATCCTACATGCTTGTATCACTTCAGTATACCTGCGGCTCTTGCATAGTTCACATGGATTCGCCAATACAAGGCACTACGGTTTCTTCCACATGTTCTTCTTTTAATATTGAGCAAGCTGACAATACAAATGATGAAATACAAGTACATGAAGTTTATAGCACAATATCTTCTGATGCAGAAGCAATAATGTCATCTCTAATAGGGTTTGACTAATGATGGTGGATGTAGTAGCAACCATCTGCCTCGCACCACCTGTCGCCTGCCATCTGCTCCGCCCCACCACACTTTTGCCCCCACAATTTGGTTTGATACCAAAACGCTAGCTAGCGAATATTCAGTACACCTCCAGCTCTTGACCAGTGTACATCGAGCTCTCTGTTGAAATGTCCATCAAAATTAGGTGTATTCATTATGACTCTATTCATCTGGCGACTTTCCAAGACCTCGAGGTTTTTAATGAAGAGTTAAGACTTCTCATTGCGTCCGGTTACGATTTATCTTTGGAACTTTACGCAACAAAAAACAACATGGACTCTGCACAGGGATCGAAGTATCTACCTTCTTTCATCAGGAAAAAACACGATGATCGCGACTCGTCGGCATCATCAACTTCGATTTTAACCAACATCGGCGGAAGCTTCGTATTGTAATTAAGAACAAACATTGTTAATAAAATAAAGTTATTTTGTAATAGTACTACCTCGCACTCGTATCATTCGATTGTTTCATTCGATTATTTTCATTCGATATTTATTATCGATTAACTATCGAATCACAATCGAATTTTACGCGTGCGAGGTAGTACTTTTTTAAAACACCCTCCCCGTGACCTTGAACTTTCCCTCATTACGTCACAAAACCGCCTACGTCACTGGCTCAGCCTCAGATGACGTATTTATTCACTCAGCGCTTCCGGAAGCAATTAATCAAGTGAGCCAAAACCTACAATGCCCCACTACTGATAGCGATATGGTCAATACTTTAGTTAAAAAACAGAAGATTGTTGATGAAATAAGGCCTGACGAAATGACACCCAAAGCGGATAAACAAATTGAAGAATTGCATGAGCAGCATGAGTTGCGTGAGGATAGTGAGAGAATTCAATAGCCCAGGCAAAGGAAAAATGTTGGAAGAAATTAGTAACAGGCTGAAACCTATACCAGTCGATAGTATCCACCTAGAGGTACAAAAACCCAAAAGTCCCCTAAATTCCCCAGGTGCTTATCTCGTAGCCCCCTTACACCCACCTAGCCACTCTTCCTGCAAGCATTTACAAAAACGCTCATATATCCATTAATATTTATTGTAGCTTAATATTTATTTTTTTGTTTGATTGCCTAAACGATGATCTACAAAAATGGTTGAATCATTAAAATAGCTCAGACTAACGGTTCAATATATATTCGCATTATAATAATAAATATTTGACAATTTTAAAATACTTTTTAATATTATTCTTCTCTAAAATTCAAATAAGCAATTTTTCCAGAAAATACTGGAAACAAAGGTTGTGGTGAATTATATTCCACGTAGAATGATATACACATTGTTATAGTTTCAACAATAGCAACGTAACTTAAGAGGCTCAAACACAGCGTGTGCACTTTGGGCCGCTGCGCCACAGCGGCGGCGGAATTTCGGCAATTTATTCGCCACTCACGTTTTAAGGCTAAATATCACAAGCAATAATCAAGTACCCTTTATTGATATTGTAAAAAGACTATGTTATTTAAGATATTATTTAACAAATTATTATGTCGAACATGGGTAATGGTTGATAGCTGACTTAAAAACATTTTACCAGTAACAACCATTGTACAGGGTGAGTCAGACCACACGTCCAGCATGTATAACGGGAGAACGGTTTGGTCTAAAGTCGTCAAACAAAATTCTTTCCCACTAAATCGCATATGGGCTATCTACTAAAAATATTGTTATCAAAATCTATATACAGAATGTTCCAAAACTGAAGGTTACGGGTTCGAATCTCTAAATTTTCTTATGTAAGCATAGGGAATATTATACATCATTTTAAAGGTCTCGTCAAAATAAACATTTCAGCGAAAACAGAATTCACTTATCCTTATTCGTTTCAAAATGGCGGCCATTTTTGTGTAAAATATTGACATATACGGAAAACCCTGTATTTTCTAAACCACTACTCGTATCTTTTATCCGACTTAAATTTCTTACTCACGATAAAATCAGCTTTACTCTGGTATGCTACATGATAGGCTTTTTTGAGAAAATCTATATTTCAACAAATTATTTATTTTGAAAATACCTAAATGCCCAAAATTCAAAAAATTCAAATGGTAGCGTATGTCGAAAAGCGTACCATTTGAAAGGTCTTGTAAATCCTAGCAAATTTCTAATCTACACCAACCTTGCATCTCTTTTCGTTTTTCTGCAATCAGCAAAAAACATTATTTTTCCATATGAAATGCATATTAATTGTACATAAGACATAAAACGGGTGTGGACACAGAATACAAATCTATAGATAAACCTGCATAAAATGGATTTTTAATCTTCTTTATAAGGATAACATTAGGGAGTGTACTGCAGCCATGCTTTTAAAACCCAAATTTTGCTCGATTTTGAGCAATGGGTACTCTTCTTAACACTTATTGTGAACAATCTAAACTCTATTCCCCATAAGATTAACATGTGGAATTTTTTGAACTTTTTTTAATTTTATCCACAACCATTTAACCTAGGTAATAAAATACTAAATTATTTAGTTTGTTATGCTCTACAAAAGTGTCTAATAACTAACTAAATAACACAAAAATCAAATCAAGATCCAAACTGAAATATAAATCACCACCGGAATCTCTCAAGGTTCAGTTCTTGGACCACCATTTTTCTTAGCATTCATCAACGCCTGCCCTACGATCCATACAAAAAATAATACATGTATTATGTGTCCGCTGACGACACAATTGTTACCATACCCAAATCACCAAGCAAAAATCAAATAAAACCCTACAGATAGCCAGTAACATCTGCCAAAACATGAACCTAACCATCAAGAAATCCAAAACAATCCATGTTAATTTCTCCACCAACTCCAATCTACAGAAGACACTCCAACCACCTCAACAACAACAGTACCATATTAAAGTTAAGAACTACAAAACTTCTTGGTATAACATTGGTGAAAATTTAAATTAACAACCACACCTCAAAAACCTTCACAAAAAACAATCAACTTCTCTGTTTATAGTGATGAGAATTTGAGAAATCACTGACCTAACTATTACTATTGCAAAAATGGCTTACCATGCACTCTTAATGCACTTTGCATTTTGAGATGCACTTTGAGATTTTATATTATATCCTTGGGAGGAGACAGCGATACTCATCGGCCAAAAATCTTTTTGCTAAAACAAAAGGCCGTTAGAATAATCGACAGAGCTCACTTCCAATAACACTGCAAGCCACTCTTCATTAAACACAGTATCCTGACGTATGATCCTTATACATCCTCGATACCATAACCGTAACAAAATTAAACCTACTTCAATCCAGAAAAAATTGCTTCCAAATACAATATTATATCAGGGACTAACTTAAATCTGAATCATCATAGACTCAACAAAACCAGCAAAACGCTCCCTTTTAAAGGGGTAAACTATTGAACTTGCTCCCAGGTAATCTCAAATACATCAACAACAACAAAAAATTCACTAACTAACAAAAACTTGTCTATTAAATAAACCATATTATAGTATAAATTATTTTTTTAAGATCACAACTGTCGAACCAATAGGCTATAAAATCCCGCTAACTATACGACACTAAAACATACTTACAAACTATAACACTCAACAAATCATAGAACCCAGAATTGACCCTGAAATGACGACTTTCCAGTCTTGACGATTGTGAAGGGAGGAAGATAAAACATGTACGGTAAGCCAAAAATGTGTGTTTTAAAAAAAATAATAAAATATATAAAAAGGTCAATTTAAACCTATTTAAGAAACAATAAAAACCCCTTTCCTCTGATACAAAATTTCCGGTTTTTGAAATCGTGCCATAAAATACTGTCTTAAATGATGATACCATTTTTATTCAAAATCGAAGGGTTACTTCATAAGTTACAGTGTAAACGGCTTCGAATCTAAAAAGAATGTGTATGTACAAAATGGGCCATATTGAAAATTATACAAATAGAAATGTAAAAAAATATAATTTATTGTAGTTAGATTGGTTTTCTTTAAAATAATTCCTAGAAAGTCGAAATCAAGCAACAGGTATAGGAGTTATTAACGTTTAAAGCATACCCTGTAATGTTTCTAGTCCGCCATCTTGATGACGTCATCAGAGGGTGTTAGGGAGCTCTGAGAGAGTGTTTATATAAAAGCTAGTTGTATGAAGATACAACCTGCAAAATTTGGTACCAGTAACCAGAAGTGAAATATTTTTGATCTAACGATGCAGCCAGCGCAGGCGCTGCGCTGGTAAGGTAGCTGCTGCATATCGAGCATAAGGTGCGCGAATTGCATTTCAGTGTTGCAATCACTTTTATTTAAAACTTGTTGTTAAATGAACCTTTGTAATTTTTCTTTCAAAAATTTAATCGTTTATTTACCACACAACTACACTGAACTATATTATTCATACAATATACAATGGTTGTTACTGGTAAAATGTTTTTAAGTCAGCTATCAACCATTACCCATGTTCGACATAATAAATTGTTAAATAATATCTTAAATAACATAGTCTTTTTACAATATCAGTAAAGGGTACTATATTATTGCTTGTGATATTTAGCCCTAAAACGTGAGTGGCGAATAAATTGCCGAAATTCCGCCGCCGCTGTGGCGCAGCGGCCCAAAGTGCACACGCTGTGTTTGAGCCTCTTAAGTTACGTTGCTATTGTTGAAACTATAACAATGTGTATATCATTCTACGTGGAATATAATTCACCACAACCTTTGTTTCCAGTATTTTCTGGAAAAATTGCTTATTTGAATTTTAGAGAAGAATAATATTAAAAAGTATTTTAAAATTGTCAAATATTTATTATTATAATGCGAATATATATTGAACCGTTAGTCTGAGCTATTTTAATGATCCAACCATTTTTGTAGATCATCGTTTAGGCAATCAAACAAAAAAATAAATATTAAGCTACAATAAATATGAATGGATATATGAGCGTTTTTGTAAATGCTTGCAGGAAGGGTGGCTAGGTGGGTTTAAGGGGGGCTACGAGATAAGCACCTGGGGGAATTTAGGGGACTTTTGGGTTTTTGTACCTCTAGGTGGATACTATTGACTGGTATAGGTTTCAGCCTGTTACTAATTTCTTCCGACATTTGCTCGTTTTTTACCTTCATTGCCTGAACTACAAAGACAACATGTGGAGGAGGGGGTAGAGTTTTTCAGAAAACAACTTCCTCCATTACCCGTCAAATGTACATACCCCCGTCGTAGCAAACCTGCACACTCAGTGAATTTCCAATGGAGATATAAATGTGTTATTACTACATAAAGCCACTTACCAAGTTTCATAAAAATATATTCACAAATAAGCGATATGTTTTAATTATTCTCCATAAGAATAACATTGGGGCTGAGTATAAAGGTTTGCTGCAACAAGGAAGACAACAAATGGGTTGTTATGCTAATATCAATATAACTCAACTAGGTGAAGTCGTATACCAGTTTTTATTCATTTATGTTCATAATTAAGGGAGACAGAGCATTTAATTATACTCCATAAGAATCACATGGGGGCTGAGTACGCAGGTTTGCTGCTACGGGAGTCTTTGGCAACACATTTTTTTGTGCAAATATCAATAGACCACAGCGACATGAAGTTTCGACATACCAAGTTTCGTGAGTATACGTTCACAAATAAGCGAAATATAAATTTTCTTTTGCCCCATAAGAATAACATTAGACAACTTACTGTGTTTAGCACTTTCAATATCTCGGTAACCAATTGATGTAGAGGAATAATTAAAATACCAAATTGTGTGTTTTTTAAGCTGAATCCAATGGTGAAAACTAAAATTTGACTATTTAAAAAATTATATGTAAAAAAATTTTAAAAACTCGTTTTTAGGGTACAAACCCCCCCAAAAAACCCCTTCGGATAGAGCGATCTAGCTGGTTTTCGAATTTAAAGTCATAAATGTTGCTTTAAACGTTTATACCAAGTTTCATGAAAATCGGATCATTTTTACGCGAGTTATCGTGCTCACCGTCACACACACACACACACACACACACACACACACACACACACATATATATATATATATATATATACAGTTTCAAACGAATGGTGTTTTTGGGGTCTGGGGACCTCAAAACGAAAATTGATCATGGTTCCGAGCCTAGGTCTTACCATGCCGACTACGGTATAAGCTTCTTCCCTACAGGGGAAATTCGCTAAAACGAAATGATACGTTTACCTTTACACGATAACAAACCTTTGACAGTGGAAGAAGTAAACCGATTAGATAAATTACAAGACAAGCTAATAGCCGAAGCGGAAGAATATTGTGCTCGAGAATTTAACGAGAAACAAGAGATCGAAAGGCAACACGAACCAGTTGTTGATGCGTTGGAAAAACTGACAAATGAATTGAAAAAGAAGGATGACGAGATAAAACAACTGCGAAGTAAACATAATAGACCCATTTTATTTAGACCACGAGCGATGAGTACACCGAGTCGTAAAGTCTTTGAAAAAAGTACGATGATACCGGTAAATGATGCGAGTTTCCCCGAACAAGACTATTTGAAAAATATGTAATGATTCCGGAACAGAATTGACCACAACGAAAGGGCATTTTTGAAGAGGAAACGATAGTACAGGTCGCTAGCACACCTTGGCCAGATAAGGATGATGATATGTGTTTTGACAAATCGATTCAAGCTATCGTTTAAAGAAGCAGTGCCGAGGTGGGCTCATTGGCGAGACAATATTTATATAAAGCTAATGATGGAACATTTGGTCTTAACTATGATATCGGAGAGCGAAAACTAAAAGTAGGATATTCCAGTGTCACTATTACAAATGATGATATAATTATCGACAAGACGAACAAAAGATATCCCGATACACCAGGACTATGGAGACTTTTAATACAGTCTGGAGATGTTGGGAGTGAACTATATACGAAAAGTGATAGAGATGCTTATAAAACGATTTTAATATCGACTCTGGTACGATATTTTAAAGCAACATCCGTCGTCCGGACGTCCCAAATTCAGTCAGGGGTTTAAGTGGAAAAAAGTGATTAAACCTATGTGGGAGGAGCTTCGATTGGAGAATTTACGCGGAAAACCCACGGGATCCGGCTTGAAAAATAGCAGAACACTTGAATTTGTGAGAGCTATGGGATCCAGTTTGCTGGAAGAAACTAACTATCCTGTTGAATATAAATGTATAAGCCAATATGTGGACCTTATCAAAAGGCAGAAGAGAGAGCTTGCATTAACAACTCCCATAGTGAAAAGTTGGGTATTGCAGAATTTATTTATAACTAATAGAATTAAAAGAAACACTAAACGGACACAAATATATTATGTGATGTGTGCTTGCTCTACCGAAACCTTCTATGAAATACATAGCCTACTCGATATGATAACAAGTACAGATCATAACACAACTGAATACGTAAATGATGTTATTACTTTAATCTGGGACATTCTCAATCAACAGATTGACCTCCAGATGGCCCAATGTATTTTATGCAATGTTTGGCTTCTTTACCTACAAAAATAGTAGAAATATCTGAAATTTTAAACTATATCATCAACAAATTGCCCTTTGAACTTCATGCGCTGGGTATGACTTTTCTAAGACCTGGGACGAAACTCAAAGAACTCTTAGGTAGAGGTGATAAAGGTGTAAATCCTCTTGATGAAGCAGCAAAAGAACATGATATATGGTATAGTAAACACAAGAAAGCAGAGGATAGATGGAAAGCAGATAAAATACTAGGATAAGGCATTTGAACGCGACATTTCACCTGATGCGAGATGCATTTCACGTGTTTTACGAGAGACCTTTAGCTTTGGCTACAGGGACAGCAATGTGGACAAAACATAAATTAGGCATAGGTGTGCCTGTAACATTGCCAGATAAAGATGTTGAGAATAATGGGGACAAGATTTGAGTTTCTTTTCCTATAATCATGTCTCAAATCTATACTTATTTAATAGGCGAGCAGGTTTTTTGTGACAATCACTTCTCCTAAACTACTGAACCGATTTTCATGTTTTTGGTGTCATCGGAAAAAGCCTATCGTGAAGTTTTGCAGGAAACTTTTTTTATAGAGAAATAATTTTTGAGTGAGGCCCTGGGGCCCCTTAAAGTTGAGTTTTTCCCCGTAAGCTTAACATTGGGAAATAACTATAAGTTTTAAGCAATCAGCTGGATAGAGTAAACACAGTTAATCAGCAGGCCATGTTGGCTTTGGAACGGTAACACAATATTTATATGCAATATCAGTATAATATCGCGTTGTGATCGCAAGCGAAGCCGCGACAGGCTACTTCACAGTTGTATTATATTATTAAATTAATTATATTATTATAAATATATATATATATATATATATATATATATATATATATATATTATATATATTTATAAATTTAAACGAATGGTGTTTTAACATCTGGGGACCTCAAAACGAAAAGTTATCATGGTCTCGGGCTTAAGTCTTACCATGAGACCTACGGTAATAGCTTCTTCCCCATAGGGGAACTTCGCTAAAAGAAAACCTGAAAATATAGAATACAGTACATACATCTGAACTGTACTTTGTTGATACTTTTATACAGTAGGCCTATTATAAACTCTATTCCCATGAAGCATAGAATTTTTGTTCCTTATTGCTTGCAAATTTTTAATCCAAAACTTTTACATTTAACTTTACCATCTGTTCTTATCTAGTTTGAACAGTGAGTAAATAATTTGTCAGTAATAAAACAGAAAATAACATTAAACTTGAGCTAGTTGAAAACCACAGTTAGCGCTAACAAAAATCACTTAATAAATCTGAATGGCAAGTCCAAGATTGTGGATCGTTTCAATCTGTAAATTTATTTAAGAATAGTTGTCTGCTTAGTTTACAAAAACAACCTTAACTTTACTCAGCTGTTGTATTGAGTTATATATATATATATATATATATGTCCCTAAGCACGATAACTCTCGTAAAAAAGGTCCGATCTTAGTGAAATTTGGTACAAATATGTAAAGTACCATTTATTTGAACGAGTTCGAAAATCAGACAAATCGCATCACCCTAAGGGGGGTTTTGGGGGTGTTTTGTACCCCAAAAACTGTTTTTTTTTAAGTTTTCACATGTAATTGTTACTTAAATCAAATTTTATACAATTTATACAATTGAATTCAGCTTAAAAAAACAATCAATTTGGTATATGTATCAATGCTCTACGTCAATTGGTTACTGAGGTATTGAAAGTGCTAAACATAGTACGTTGTCCAATGATATTCTCAAGGAGAAAAAGAAAAATTTTATATCTCGCTTATTTATGAACATAAACTGACGAAACTTGGTATATCGCTTCATCTGGTTGTGGTTTGTTGTTGTTTGTACACAAAAATCAATTTTTCGCCTATGGTTCCCGTAGCAGCAAACCTAGGTACTCGGACCCCATGTTATGCTTATGGAGAATAATACAAATGTTATATATTGCTTATTTATGAATGTATATGGATGAAACTTGGTATGTGACTTCACTTAGATGAGTTCTATTGATATTTGCATAAAACCCCATTATTTTGTGTGCCTTTTTGCAGCAAACCTGCGTACTCATCACCAATGTTATTCTTATGGAGAATAATGAATATTTTAAATATCGCTTATTTATGAACATATTTCTTATGAATCCTGGTAAGAGGCTTAACGTGTTATTAAGACATATATATTCATTGGAAATTCGCTGAGTATGCAGGTTTGCTGCGACGGGGGTATTTACCTTTACTCTGGCGGAAAAAATGTGTTTTATCACTGACTACATGTTACCCGCAGGCTTCGACCCGCAAATGAATTGTTGTGTAAGCCGCATTCTGTGGTTAGCTCGTGGAACTACCACGAATCAGATGTTTGTATTTTCATCAGCTTAAATACCCCCATCGCAGCAAACCTGCATACTCAGCGAATTTCCAATGAATATATATGTCTTAATAACACATTAAATTACTTAACAGGATTCATAAGAAAATATATTCACAAACAAGCTATATTTAAAATATTAATTATTCCCTATAAGAATAACATTGGGAATGAGTACGCAGGTTTGCTAGAACAAGGAACACAAAAAAATGGGGTTTTATGCAAATATATATAGAACTCATTTTAGTGAAGTCACATACCAAGTTTCATTCATATATATTCATAAATAAGCGATATAACATTTTAATTATTTTCCGTAAGAAAAATTGGGGACCGATTACCTAGGTTTGCTGCTACGGGAACCATACGTGAAAATTTTGTATTTTGTGCAAACAACGATAAACCCCAACCAGATGAAGCCATATACCAAATTTTGTCAGTTTATGTTCATAAATGAGCGAGATATAACATTTTTATTTTTCTCCATAAGAATAACATTAGACAACGTACTGTGTTTAGCACTTTCAATATCTCAGGAACCAATTGACGTAGAGCAATGATAAATATACCAAATTGTTTGTTTTTTATGCTGAATTAAATGTTAAAAATTAAAATTTGATTACATGTGTAAACCCAAAATATTTCCCCGTAGCAGCAAACCTGCATACTCAGCGAATTTCCAATGCATATATATCTTAGTACCACATAAAGTCACATACCAAGGTTCATCAATATACATTCATAAATAAGCGATTTATGACATTTAATTATTCTACATAAGAATAACATGGCGGCTGAGTATGCAGGTTTGCTGAAGCAAGGAACACAAAAAATGGGGTTTTATAGAAATATTAATATAACTCATGTAGGTAAAGCCACAAACCAAATTTCATTAATTTATTTTCATAGTTAAGGGAGATAACACGTTCCTTACTTATTCTCCATAAAAATAAAATGGGGCTGAGTACGCAGGTTTGCTGCTACGGGAGCCTGTGGCAAAAAATTGTTTTTTGAGCAAATATCAATTGTCCACAACCAGATTAAGCCGTATACCAAGTTTCGTCAGTATACGTTCATAAATAAGCAAGATATAAAAAATTTCTTTTCCTCCATAAGAATAACATTAGACAACGTACTGTGTTTAGCACTTTCAATATCTCGGTAACCAATTGACGTAGAGAAATGATCAAAATACCAAATTGTGTTTTTTTTAAGCTGAATCCAATGGGAAAAACTAAAATTTGACTATTTCCAAAATTATATGTAAAAAAAATCAAAAAACCCATTTTTGGGGTACAAAACCCCCCCAAAATACCCCTTCGGATAAAGCGATCTGGCTGGTTTTATAAATTAAAGTCATAAATGTTGCTTTACACGTTAATACAAAATTTCATCAAAATCGGATAATTTTTACGAGAGTTATCGTGCATTTTACACACACACACATATATATAAATATATATATATATATATATATATATATATATACATACAGTTTCGAGCGAATGGTGTTTTTGGGGTCTGGGGACCTCAAAACGAAAATTTATCATGGTCCCGGGAGTAGCTCTTACCATGCCGACTACGGTAATAGCTTCTTCCCTATAGGGGAAATTTGCTAAAACACCATTTTTGGGGTACAAAACCCCCCAAAAACCCCCCTTTGGATGATGCTATTCGTTTGGTTTTCGAACTCGTTCAAATAAATTGTGCTTTACACATTTATACCAAATTTCATTAAGATCGGACCTTTTTTACGAGAGTTATCGTGCTTACGGACACACACACACACACACACACACACACACACACACACAGACATACACACACACATATATATATATATATATATATATATATATATATACATATATAAACATTTGAACATACACACACACACACACATATATATATATATATATATATATGTGTGTGTCCGTGAGCACGATAACTCTCGTAAAGTTATCCGATTTTGATGAAATGTTGTATTAACGTGTAAAGCAACATTTATGACTTTAATTTATAAAACCAGCCAGATCGCTTTATCCGAAGGGGTTTTTTGGGGGGGTTTTGTACCCCAAAAATGGGTTTTTTGATTTTTTTTACATATAATTTTGGAAATAGTCAAATTTTAGTTTTTTCCATTGGATTCAGCTTAAAAAAAACACAATTTGGTATTTTGATCATTTCTCTACGTCAATTGGTTACCGAGATATTGAAAGTGCTAAACACAGTACGTTGTCTAATGTTATTCTTATGGAGGAAAAGAAATTTTTGATATATTTTGAGGTTCCCAGATGCCAAAAACACCCTTCGTTCAAATGTTTATATATATATATATATATGTGTGTGTGTATGTCTGTGTGTGTGTGTGTGTGTGTGTGTGTGTGTGTGTGTGTGTGTGTGTGTGTGTGTGTGTGTGTGTGTCCGTAAGCACGATAACTCTCGTAAAAAAGGTCCGATCTTAATGAAATTTGGTATAAATGTGTAAAGCACAATTTATTTGAACGAGTTCGAAAACCAAACGAATAGCACCATCCAAAGGGGGGTTTTTGGGGGGTTTTGTACCCCAAAAATGGTGTTTTAGCAAATTTCCCCTATAGGGAAGAAGCTATTACCGTAGTCGGCATGGTAAGAGCTAGGCCCGGGACCATGATAAATTTTCGTTTTGAGGTCCCCAGACCCCAAAAAACACCATTCGCTCGAAACTGTCAAAATGAAAAGTTATCATGGTCTCGGGCTTAAGTCTTACCATGAGACCTACGGTAATAGCTTCTTCCCTATAGAGGAAATTCGCTAAAAAAATGAATACGGAAATGAATAAGGAATACATGGGAACTTTGTCGAGGTCTCTGACCTAAGGAGATCTATTGCCAGATCAGGATGAAAACCATTTAGTTTTTATATTTTATGCCTAAAGAGTCAGCGTACAAAATTATGTTCTATGGGGTAATATGAGGAAGTACGGAAGTAGGCGATATGGTGTTGAGTGAGTGAGTGAGTGAGTGAGTCAATATGTGAGGGCTTTGCTTTTTATAGGTATGGAGGTTCAAAAAATGTAATTGATTTGAACTTACCTGGTACCGTTACCTCTGGTTTAGGTTTACAGCCGTTTTTGCCTCCTACAAATCCTTCTACACATTTACAGTGGGCTAAATGATTTGTAACGAAACATTCGGCATTTTCACCACAGCTCAAGGCTATGCTGCAAGGATTAATACAAACTCCTTTTATACAGGCTTCTTGTGAACTGCATGTCGAATTATCAGAACATGTGGTTGGTCCAGCTAAAAAATAAACAGAGTCATGTTATATATAAACTTGAATATTAAAAACCCACTTCAGAGTATACACATATTAGTCTATTTCGATCAAAATGTACATTAGACTAAAATCAATTATGTTTATAAATCTTCATCACAATGGCATCATTCACAAAAAAATCCCTGAGAAAATGGTCAACTGTCATAATAACAATTTACAGGTTTCCAGTGCAAAAATATGTCACCGACCTCTGATCCAAAGGACGGTATACGAATCTGTAGTCTACTAATTGATGACGGAACGAAGTGAAGGAATCTATGTATAAGCCGAGACAATGATTCGTTGTCCGTCCGTTATTGTGTGGGTGTGTGTGTGTGTGTGTGTGTGTGTGTTTTCGTAATGAAATATCGTGAAAACGGCTGCACGGATAGTTTTCAGATTTTACACACATGTTTTCCAGTACACTTCATGCTTCCAGTCCAAAAATGGAACACATTCGTTAAACCGTTTGATATTAATTAACATTTAATAGTTGTACAATATGCATAAGGTAAAGCATTGGGAAAAAATTACCATTGTAAATTACGAGATACTAATTAAATATTGTGTCGTAATTACAATAATTTGCCCACAAATGGTCCTATTTATGTTTTTTTATGATTAAATAAATAAAATACTCTCCGTTTAACATAATTCAATTCAATTTATCAAAGGTTTTTTACATTTTTAGATTTAAAAAAACTAATGCCAGTTTTTACAAATTAAGATAAAGATGTCCTATAATATGAGTAAGTTAGTTTATCCGCTAGATTTCAGCAGGCATTTATTTCGTATTTACTTCTACCAGCTGTTTTCTTTTGTCAGTTTATGATATTTAAATACCCCCTTTCACTTCGACGTCCTTCACCCAAGCGACTAGAAGACCATCCCTAAGGCTACAACTTCACGTCCAGTCAGAGCCTAGAATCCCGAATGACGACAAAAATGAAGCCGAAGCAGGTGAGGTAAATGGTTAGGAACCCCTCGCTTGGATCCAAAAATGGCCGCCACTGGCCAAGGCCACATTAAATAAATGTATTTAGTGTAGCCTTGCACTGGCTAGTGATCACTCAAAACAATGTCTACGCCCATATAAATATACATTTGTGGAACATATTCACTTGAAGATTAAATCTAACGCTTCCTTATGAAGCTGAGAATAATTCTTCTCGCTGTCACTAAGAGTTTTGGATGTTAAGGCTATAGGCCTTTCTTCCCCATCTATGTTATGAGACTATGGCTGAGACACCCCTAGGACTAGAATCACAAGTCAACAATAGAGGTTTTTTCAACATCGTAATGTACTAAGATATTCGAGCTCAAAACCCAAGATTTACTTTCCCTGAAAGTGCGTGGGCGTGTTCAATCCACTTCCAAGGAGTACCTTTCTTCAACAACTCGTAAAAACTTTTTTCTGACAGGTTGTTAATAAACTTGTCATAATAATTAATAATACCTACATAGGCTCTTAATTTGTCTTTATTACTAGGCTCTGGTGAATTTTTAATAGCCGAAACAGTACTTTGTTGAGGGCTGATCTCAGCCACTGAAATGACAGCCTAAGCATTCCACCTTAGTTTGTAACAATTTGCATTTGCTCCCATTGATTCATCTCCAAATTCCATATGGCGCTCTAACAGTTTCTCTAACCTACTATAAGCTTCTTTTCCAGTTGAGCACACTACCAGCACATCACCTAAATAAGCTAAGAGTCGTTCATGAGTGGTCAACGTTAGCAAAGGCTGTGACTTCTCTACGACTGCAAACTGTTGGTATGCATTGGTTAGGTCCAAGACTGAAAAGTATGTAAGTACATCCAGGCAAAGAAGCAAATATATCTTAAGGTTGGGGTAAAAGATAATGTTCAGGCTGTAAACCTGATTTGATATCACCTTAAAGTCAGCACACAAACATACGCAATTTGGTCGGGGTACGGTGACCGACGGAGTAGGCCATTCCGAACTCGTAACTCTATAGGCTATACATACCATCATTAACCATCCGCTCTAATTCTTGTTCAACTTTGTCCCTTAACCAATAAAGTTCAGGCCTAAATTTGAAAATTACCTTCTAAATTAATTACCTTCTCTTTCGGATTTTAATTCATATGCCCAAGTTATTACTAAGGGGTATTTTAAGAGTTTTTTTATTAATAACATAAACTTATATATAAACTTACATATATATAAACTTATATATATGTATATTTAAAAAAAGCTTTATTTTTAAAATTAATACTATATAACATATCTTCGTGTATCCCCTTACAGGAAGAGTAAGCGTACACCTAGTATTATTCTTAAAAAAGCAACATAAAAACAATATATGGATAAACAAAGTAGGATAGTCGTTTTACAAAAAAACTACTAACTCGTTTTCAATGAAAGATTTAAAGTTATGAACTCTGTAATTTCACAAAACATTCTTACTTACCTCTGCTTCTTCCAATACAAAATCCACTTATTACAAATAACAATATCAAACATAAATTAGATGATAACATAACTTGTATTGTATATTAAGCAAATTGAAATGAAACAAAACCATTGCGAATTTATTAGCCCAGATGTTTACATAGGTGGGAAACAATCAAAAAAACATGTGTTACGAAAAGTCTACCTATCTTCTATCTATCTATATTATTAATACACTTGATGCAGACTTTGTAAACAATAAGGATATTTTGTTTTAAGATTCACTCCACGTATTATACACTTAAACGCGCGTCTAGACGGGCAGATGTGCAAACAGGCTTTAGATTTTCAATTTAGGGCTCATGGCTCTACCCCACAGGACTTCCGTCCCCACGTTATTCTGGTATTCTCATCATGATGGATGAGGGTTTTATTGGGTTTATGCCACATGTGTTTTTTTCTTAATTCAAGTAAATTTTATAAACAGTTGTTGTAAGAATTACATTTAACTATGAACTGCCGTAGTTTTCTTTACTATTTGACTATTTAAAAAAAATTTTTTTTAGCGAATTTCCCCTATAGGGAAGAAGCTATTACCGTAGTCGGCATGATATGACCTAGGGCCGGGACCATGATAACTTTTCGTTTTGATGTCGCCAGACCCCAAAAACACCGTTTGTTCGAAACTGTATATATATATATATATATATGTATCATTTTTACGAGAGTTATCGTGCCTACGGACACACACACACACACACACACATATATATATATGTGTTTGTGTGTGTGTGTGTGTGTGTGTGTGTGTGTGTGTGTGTCCGTAAAAATGATCCGATTTTGATGAAATTTGGTATAAACGTGTAAAGCAACATTTATGACTTTAAAATCGAAAACCAGCTAGATATCTCTATCCAAAAGGGTATTTTGGGGGGGTTTTGTACCACAAAAATGTTTTTTTTTTTTTATTTTTTACATATAATTTTTGAAATAGTCAAATATTATAATGGTTTTTACCATAGGATTCAACTTAAAAAAACACACAATTTTTTGTTTTGATCATTCCTCTTCGTCAATTGGTTACCGAGATAATGAAAGAGCTAAACACAGTACGTTGTCTAATGTTATTCTTATGGAGGAAAAGAACAATTTTATATCTCGCTTATTTATGAACGTATATTGACGAAACTTGGCATGAGGCTTCATATGATTGTAGTTTATTGATATTTGCTCAAAAACACAATTTTTTGCCAAGAGCTCCTGTAGCAGTAAACCTGCGTACTCAGCCCCATGTTATTCTTATGGAGAATAATTAAAATTGTATATACCGCTTATTTGTACCACTATATTTTTATGAAACTTGGTAAGTGGCTTTATTTAGTCTTAAAACATTTATATCTCCATTGAAAATTCGATGAGTATGCAAGTTTGCTGCGACGGGGGTATTTTGTCTTCAATTTTTTATTTGCAACTGTACAAAAATATACAACGAGTAAATTTGCTAACAATATTGCAATAACAATATCATTAAAGATGAACAATTAAAAAGAGTAGGCTCAGACGTCTTCCTCCTTTTTCTGGGCGTTAATGGTTGTCCTCTTCAATTGTAAGGCTTCATATTTAAAAAGTCCCGACTCCAATTTCGTCTCAGCCTCCTTCGACGGATACCTGGCAATGTCAAAGTAAAAAGGTCTTGAATGAAAGGGTTCACATGACCATCGAGTTTGATACAAAAATTCAAGTAAAGTAATTTTTCTATTTCATGTGCAAATTTGATATTGAAGTCGCTATGCAAAGTCTTGTTGCTCCCGTAGTAGGGGACTCCAGATATTAGATGTAGTATTTTGGAGTAAAGAAATGTTTGTTGTGCGACGTGTAAACACACTGATGCCACTGCCAATGTACACTTTGGCAGATCTCAAAGGTGAACAAGTGGCTGGACAGTTTTAAGAATACGAATTACAAAAAGTGACAATATACAACGACCATCTGTTCAAGATTGATAAAATACTAGACACTAAGGGCCGAGGTCGCAGTAAGCGTTATTTCGTCAAGTGGGAAGGTTACGGAGACGATTTCAATTCTTGTGTACGAGCACAAGATTTGCAAAATGCCTAATAGCCAATTCTATTTAACATTTCTCAGCAATAGCTCAAAGGATTATTTTCCAAAAACCCCAGGGTCCCAGATGTTATTATACTACACATCTGCCGAGACAAATTCGATTAGAAGGCGATGGCAGTAGTGGGGAAATGAGACTTCTGGGGTGGATCTAACGTCACACTTCACGTGACCGGATGTGCTGAGTGAATATATACGTCATCTGAGGCTGAGCCAGTGTCGTAAGCGGTTATGTGATGAAATGAGGGAAAGGTTAAAGTTCAAGGTCACGAGGATGGTATTTTTAAAAATTACTACCTCGCAAGCGTAAAATTTTAATCGTGATTCGATCGTTTTAATCGATAAAATATCGAATGAAAACAATCGAATTAAGCAATAGAATTATACGAGTGCAAGGTAGTACTATTACATTTATTACTTTATTTTTTAACTTTTCCATTTTTTCTTTTTATTTACAATTATTAATGTTTACAATAGTTCCCCGTTGTTGGTTGTCATCGAAGTTGTTGTTGATCCGGACGAGTCACGGCCATCACCTCGCTTTCTGATGAAAGACGGTAGATAGGGTCTACTTTGATCCTTACACAGAGCCTTCTACGTTGTTGTTTGCGAACAGTTTTAAAGATAAATTGTAGCCAGTCGCTAAGAGAAGTCTAAACTCTTCTTTAAAAACTTCCAGGTCTATGTAAGTCGACAGATGAATGGAGTCATAATGAATACACATAATTTTGATGGACATTTCAACAATGTTCATTTTTGTGAAGAGTGCGGAGAGAGGTTGATGTTCACCAGTCAAGAGCCAGAGGTGTATTGACTATTCGCAAGCTAGCGTTGTTCTGGTATTAAATAAAATGGTGGGGGTAAACGTGTAGGTTGCGGGCATGTGGTCCCAAAACAGCTGGTGTAGGGCAGATGGCGCGGGGGGCAGATGGCAGCTGGCACGGGGCAGATGGTTGCTATAACATTCGCCACCAAAGTAGTGTAATCCGTCGCCGTAATTCTTGTATTTTATTTTGTTGGTTCATTTGATATGTTTTACATTTACATATGCAATAGCTGAAACACTCGCACTTACGACAAGCTTTCCCAAAAACTTGATTTTCTGGTATTTTAAAACATTTTAACTCGCAACAATAAGTCTTCAAATTGTTACCGAATGGTAGATTGATCATTGGTGGCCCGGACATGTTAGCTGCAGCGTGTGTTAGACTAGACTGATACTAATTTCAGTGCTCCCCCTCTTTTATACCTTTTCTTAAGTTAACCCTCAATGAAAGTTCAAGGTCATCTGTTTGAATTAAAAAAAGCAACACAGCAGTATATAAAATATTATGCTGCTGTGTTGTTGTTTTTTTCTTTACTAAACAAATATTTTACAATACAATAATACAATAAAAATATGACGTCCCCGGTTGAACATCTCGCAAGTCTTCATTTTATACCAGTTGGACAAATCGTTTTTGGAAGAAATACTTGAAACTTCGGCTCATTTCTTGGAGTGAAAGGTCCTTCGCTCAAAGACACTATAATTGCTTCTCCATGTGTGGTTTCCATTTTCTTGTTGTTATGAATAATGTAGTGTTTTTGTTCTTTTAGTTCTGAACGCTTCTTAGTTAGCAGAAGGTTAGATTTGGAGTGAGTGTTGAATTGATCAACTAGTGTTTAGAGAAACTGTTGTGATACCATCTTCGTCAGTGGTGGCGGTGTCTTCTGAGATGTTTCCTCTTCGGAGTCTCGAATAATACTCGTGCTGGAGCGGTGTTGTCTCCTCGTATTTATAGGCTCCGCTACCCCCACCACATTTCTGTTTTCCTCTAGCCCCACCACATTTCTGCGTTTGTTTCAAGTAAGCAGCCAAACGATATACGTTGTGTAATGCACAGTTTGTTTGGCTGTGTTTAAGATTTTTTGCAGCAACTCAAATATTACCGAGATTAATGTTGAAGTCTTTACTGATAGTTATATCGAAAACATCACCGTGCGTGTATATTTGTATCCAGTTCTTTTTAGCGAATTTCCCCTATAGGGAAGAAGCTAATACCGTAGGCATAGCCTAAAGCATACCCTGTAATGTTTCTAGTCCGCCATCTTGATGACGTCATCAGAGGGTGTTAGGGAGCTCTGAGAGAGTGTTTATATAAAAGCTAGTTGTATGAAGATACAACCTGCAAAATTTGGTACCAGTAACCAGAAGTGAAATATTTTTGATCTAACGATGCAGCCAGCGCAGGCGCTGCGCTGGTAAGGTAGCTGCTGCATATCGAGCATAAGGTGCGCGAATTGCATTTCAGTGTTGCAATCACTTTTATTTAAAACTTGTTGTTAAATGAACCTTTGTAATTTTTCTTTCAAAAATTTAATCGTTTATTTACCACACAACTACACTGAACTATATTATTCATACAATATACAATGGTTGTTACTGGTAAAATGTTTTTAAGTCAGCTATCAACCATTACCCAAGTTCGACATAATAAATTGTTAAATAATATCTTAAATAAAATAGTCAGTAGAGGCAATATGGGGAGTCTGGGACAGCTGAAAAATAATTGTTTTTAAATCAGAAGTGACGTTTGAGTGACGTGGTGATGACGTATGTGTGACGAGAGGGTGTGATGACGTCACGGCGATGACGTATTGGTGTGACGATACACATACGTCATTGGATGTGAGGTAATGTGAAAACGGGTGGATCTATATTCGTTCCGAAACTGTTAGAAATCGTGGGAGGGTTAGAAAATGAATTTTGCGATTTATGAGTGTCAAAGATTGAAAAATCTGGTAATTAAATTTGGCCAGTCTATTCAGTTGTCGCTACGAATGTTTAAGGTACCTGTTTTGCAGGAGCTTATTCGAGATATTTAGGACTTTGTCATTTAACCACCTTCATTTTAGTGGCCTTTATAAAGTCCGTTTTTAAACTTCTCAATTTTTAAACTTTCACGGTACGAAGCTAAATGCTTATTCAGTTGTTGTTAAAAATGTTGTAGGTGACTAACTAATTATAATTAATATTCTCCTAACATGTTCAAACGTGTTCAAGGCCATTTTAATACCTAAAAAAAAGGGATCTTGACTGTGGAGGATTGCCCATGCCGACCAGTCAATAAAGGTCAGTTCATTCATGGCGGTTTGCCCAGCCGACCGATTGAACTGTTTAAGGTATGGATGGACCGCAAAACTCTACACTGCGCGAACCACCCGGTTTTTTTGGGGTTGTGATGGGAATCAGGTAAGAGACAGAGTTTAACTTGTACAATTGAACAAATTGTGTTAGTGTTAGTAGGAAACCAGCGAAGCCATGCAAGACAGAAAAGGAGAGTACAGACAAGAATAAGAGATCAGTGCTGATTTTAACGATTGACACAGGCCAGATCCATTTCCGACCGTACTGTTCACCCAACGGCCGGAGGCAGTGCTGACCACACAGGGGGACTTGTCTCAGGCCTTGTGTGACGCAGAAGGTGTTGACTTCCTCGGGGCCCGGCGGAGATCAGCGTAGAAAAGCCGGCCGATAGCAAGTGAGACCTACGTTTGTGGTGCTCGCTATATCACAGAAGTTCCAATCCCGGGGTACCACTTCAGGGATTGCGGTAATAGAAGACATCCGTGAACGTTCAGCTTATCTCCGATGATCTCCGCTGTGCCCCGCTGAATCTTCTCTGGAGCTGGTCCCGTGTCTGCACGCCAAATGATTCGAGTGGATCGAACATCCCGGCTTTATATCTTTTTCCGCCGAGTCAGCAGAAAAAGCTCGCCTCATTAGTTGATCTGTTTCGACCAATGAGAAGCCGGCTTGTGCTAATGAGTATACCGCTGTTGTTAGGTGTATCACTTCTGCTCAACCATTCTCAACGGACGCTTCATTTGTTGCTAAGAATGTTTTAGGTGACTTTAACTAATTATAATTAATATTCCCCTAACATGTTCAAACGTGATCAAGGTCATTTTAATACTTAAAAAAGGATCTTGACTGTGGCGGATTGCCCATGCCGACCAGTCAAGAAAGGTCAGTTCATTCGTGGCGGTTTGCCCAGCCGACCGATTGAACTGTTTAAGGTATGGATGGACCGCATAACTCTTCACTGCGTGAACCACCCGGGTTTTTTTTTGGGGGGGGGGGGTGTTGTGATGGGAATCAGGTGAGGGACAGAGTTTAACTTGTACAATTCAACAAATTGTGTTAGTGTTAGTGGAAAACCAGCGAAGCCATGCAATGAAGAAAAGGATAGTACAGACAAGAATAAGAGATCAGCGCTGAGTATAACGATTGACACGGGCCAGATCCATTGCCCACCGTACTGTTCACCCAAGGCCGGAGGCAGTGCTGACCACGCAGGGGGACCGCCTCAGACCTTGTGTGACGCAGAAGGTGTTGACTTCCTCGGGACCCGACGAAGATCAGCGTAGAAAAGCCGGCCGATAGCAAGTGAGACCTACGTTTGTGGTGCTCGCTATATCACAGACGTTCCAAGCCCGGGGTACCACTACAGGGATTGCGGTACTTGGAGACTTCCGTGAACGTTCGGCTTCTCTAAAGTGATCTCCGCTGAGGCCCGCCGAATGAAGTAAGCAGTTGGTCCCGTGGCTACTAGACAAATGATTCGAGTGGACCAGTTCAAACAGTCACATATTATTACATTTGAGAGGCAACTTATTATATGATGATTTACAAATAAATAAGACAAAATAGCTCTTGTAAAAAAGTTTATGAATAATTGCACTTAGTTATTAAACCTCTTTTAATGATTAAAATCATGTAAATTTCTAATATTTAATTATATTACGCATTAATAGAAATAAAGACAGAAATATTCTCAGTTAGGAATTCTTATGTCAAAGCTAGCGCTGGTGGCGGTGAAAGCAGAAGTTAACACCAGTGCTGCTATTAGTTCCCGAGGCGGCCACACTAAGTTTTGTAGCGCTAGTTTAGAAATTAATTTAATGCAGTGGACCAGTTAAAACGGTCACATATTATTACATTTGAGAGCCAACTTATTATATGATGATTTACAAATAAGTAAGAAGAAATAGCTCTTGAAAGAAAGTTTATGAATAATTTCACTTAGTTATTGAACTTATTTTCATGAATAAAATAATTTAAAATTGCAACATTTAATTATATTACGCAACTTATTCTAAGTTATGAATTCTTATTCTTATTTCGCTAGGGAAGATGAAACGACAGTGGTGCTATTAGTTCCCGTGGCGGCCACACTAAGCTTGTAGCGCTAGTTTAGAAATCCATTTAATGCAGTGGACCAGTTAAAACAGTCACATATTATTACATTTGAGAGCCAACTTATTATATGATGATTTACAAATAAGTAAGATGAAATAGCTCTTGAAAGAAAGTTTATAAATAATTTCACTTAGTTATTGAACTTATTTTCATGAATAAAATAATTTAAAATTGCAACATTTAATTATATTACGCAACTTATTCTAAGTTAGGAATTCTTATGTCGCTAGGGAAGATGAAACGACAGTGGTGCTATTAGTTCCCGTGGCGGCCACACTAAGTTTTGAAGCGCTAGTTTAGAAATTAATTTAATGCAGTGGACCAGTTAAAACAGTCACATATTATTACATTTGAGAGCCAACTTATTATATGATGATTTACAAATAAGTAAGATGAAATAGCTCTTGAAAGAAAGTTTATAAATAATTTCACTTAGTTATTGAACTTATTTTCATGAATAAAATAATTTAAAATTGCAACATTTAATTATATTACGCAACTTATTCTAAGTTAGGAATTCTTATGTCGCTAGGGAAGATGAAACGACAGTGGTGCTATTAGTTCCCGTGGCGGGCGGCCACACTAAGCTTGTAGCGCTATTTTAGAAATCCATTTAATGCAGTGGACCAGTTAAAACAGTCACATATTATTACATTTGAAAGCCAACTTAGTATATGATGATTTACAAATAAGTAAGATGAAATTGCTCTTGAAAGAAAGTTTATAAATAATTTCACTTAGTTATTGAACTTATTTTCATGACTAAAAGTAAATTTGTAATATTTAATTATTTTACGCATTAATAGAATTAAAGTTGCATGTATTCTAAGTTAGGAATTCTTATGTCGCTAGGGAAGATGAAATGAGCAGTTCTGCTATTAGTTCCCTTGGCGGCCACACTAATCTTGTAGCGCTAGTTTTGCATTCCATTTAATGTGGCTGTATCGTGATGTTATCAAGCAACCTTGCACTTAAATTACAATTTTTTTTAAAATTTGTTTAAATCATTTTCCTAATAAATAATTAAATTACTTTTAATTTAATCTTTGCAAAGACATTTTCAAATTTACCCCTCAAGAAATAATATAATTAAAGCTTTAACCACTAAACAAAAGTAAAGTTCAGTAGTGATTGTAATTCCTGTTACTTTATAGTTACGATGAAAACAGTGATTGGTTACTAGGGTTCCCTGTGATTTTTAACTATGATTTACAGTGATTCGTTATTTTACGTAAAACTAGGAGCGCTGAAACTGTATTGTCCGTGATTCTCCACTACCTAAACAGTGATTCACCGTGATTTCACTCTTGTCGTTCTTACTGTAATTTCACTCTTGTCGTTCTTACCGTGATTTAACTTTTTCCGCTTTTACCGTGAATTGTACAGGGTCGGATTTACTAGGTGTAATTAAGATCTTTAAGAATAAAAGTATCTAAAAATAGGTATATTTGTTATAAATTCGTGTCTTGGTTTTAGTCTAATTTGTTTCAGTTTTAACACAAGTGTATAATTTTTCGACCATCAGTTCTTACTCTTTGTGGATTACTTTTAATTACAAACCAAAACTAAACCTAAACCAAAATTGAATAAAACCTATTCGAACTTTGTGATATTACAAAATGTTACTGCCCTAAAATTAAAAGAATGTTTCACCACACTACGCTGTAATCACCTGTTTTCGGAACGTCATTTTAATACCTAAAGTAGTGTTTTTCCGCCCAAGGGCCGAAAATTGTCGGCCCTAGGGCCGAAAGTCAGCTGGTCTACTTACTCAGTGTTGCCAACTTGTTTTCAATTGTACACAACGTTACCTGGTTAATACCTGCATATTATTTCGTGTTCTTTGGTTGAAACACTGGAACAAATAACAATAAAATTCAAAACATTGTACTATCGATGATTTGTTTATTGGTTAACTGTTTTTAGTCCAAGATTGCATGAGGCCGATCGTGTTTTATGACCGATCACATTTAGCCCCCGTTAATAACTGTAGTATGGTGAAAAATAGCGTTCGCACCTCTGCCGAAAGGGTTTTGCATAGTCCTCGAACGATTTATGACCTCGACTTCGTCTCGGTCATAAAACACGATCTCGGGTCAGCAAAACCCCACTTTCGGCCCTTGGTGCGAAATATACTATTGTAATATATTGTATAAATAATAAACTTACACCAGGAAATACTTAAAAACATGTTTGTTTCTTCCAACTTTTATAAAAAATATTAATTGTTCCATCAAAATGTAGTTTCATTTCCTACCACTAGTTATATTTTATCCAATTGGCCTAATCTATCTATAATATTATAAAGAAGAGGTGGTTTCTGTCTGTTTGTCTGATGTTCCGGGTGAACGCAAAAACTACTTAACCGACTGGGCTGAAACTTTACACAAAGGTAGATCTTGAACCCATGCAACACATAGGTCTATCCACTTCTTTAAAATCCCTTCGGGCTACGCCCCGTGAACGTTCTAAGTTTCAATGTTTACATTTCATAAGAAAGTAAACATTCAGAAACTGTAATGCGAACAGCTGAGGGCACTTACATTTGACAGATTAAAGAGCAGAAGCAAGAACAACAGCTGTTTCAAGCTAACTAAAATGAAATTTGCATTGACTATAGAACGGGTAAGGAAAACCCCTGTGCGAAGAACGTGTACATCAAGTTTATATATATTTATTTCAATATACCGTATAATTAATCTATATAAATAAAATTAGAGTTTTGTCTGTACATTGCTTGGAATTATGAAATGTTGGCATATTTTCATGTTTTACACCCTAGGGAAAACAAAACAAATCTTATCTCAATTTTCATGTTTTACACCCTAGGGAAAACAAAACAAATCTTATCTCAATTTGTGTCTGCCTGTCTGCCGGTAACGCTCAAAGGGGTTTTGTTCGCTTTTCACTGGAAAACGGGTGCACTGACATTAATGAAACTTTGTTTCTTTGTTCTATATATGCGTGAGAAGGTTTTAGGTCATTATAAACTGGCATACGCCTTTTTGAAAATAATGGCGGCCGCTCAAAAACGTGATTTTGTATATACAACCCGTACGAAGGACGGGTACATCAGCTAGTATATATATATATATATATATATATATATATATATATATATATATATATATATAAGATCAAATTCGACTCAACTCAATTCTGAAACCAACAGTATTACAGTCTATTCGTATTACAGCAAAACTATCACTGGTTGCAGTGAAAAATCTCTAAAGGGGACTTCATTGAGGCTTTGACATTTTAAATTATAAAAGATTCAATCACGACATAATGCTTAGGAAAGAAATCCGAAGGTGGGGACAGATAAAGAACACTACCCCAGCGGAAGCGGGGGTGTGCGATAAGCATTCCCACGTTGTAATCAATAAAACCGAATTAAAGTTAGCAGGTAAGCTTCTAGGCGATGTCAGGTACTAACTATAACGAGAAGCACGGCGAATCACGAATCACTGTAAATCACTGTTCCTTTAGAAGTCGTGATCACAGGTCCACCCGTGATTTTAAAATCACCGTTATAAAATCACAGTTCGTGATTTTGGGGCACATCACTAAAGTTCGGATAACCTTCTGGTCAAGGTCTGTTCTCAGAGTTGAAGCGATTCTAAAATATCTTTTGAAAAAATTTATATCATATAGTGAAATGTTTCTAACAATTTAAAATATACACGTTTTAGAATTTTAATACTTATTTTAGCCCATCGTAAATTATTATTTTTTACTGTGACAGTATATTTTACAAGCGTAATCGTCAGACAAACATGAGTATAGTTAGGAATACCTACGTCAAAGCTATGTGAAGGTTTCACAAACTACAATTAACAGCAGTGCTGCTCATAATTTCCGTGGCCGCCACATCAAGCTGTGAGCGCTAGTGTTGGTAACCCACGTAATGTGGCTGTAATTTGATTTTATCAAATAACCTTTCACATAAATTACTATTTGTTTTTGTTAAATAAATAAATAGAATTTTAGAATCATGTAATTAATAATTAGAGTGATATATTCAAAAATTTTTAAATTGCTTTTAATTAGATCGTTGCAGATACATTTTAAAAATGTACTTTTCTACCCCCTAACATGTTCAAACGTGATCAAGGTCATTTTAATACTTTAAAAAAGGATCTTGACTGTGGCGGATTGCCCATGCCGACCAGTCAAGAAAGGTCAGTTCATTCGTGGCGGTTTGCCCAGCCGGCCGATTGAACTGTTTAAGGTATGGATGGACCACAGAACTCTTCACTGCGTGAACCACCCGGGTTTTTTGGGGGTTGTGATGGGAATCAGGTGAGGGACAGAGTTTAACTTGTACAATTCAACAAATTGTGTTAGTGTTAGTGGAAAACCAGCGAAGCCATGCAATGAAGAAAAGGATAGTACAGACAAGAATAAGAGATCAGCGCTGAGTATAACGATTGACACGGGCCAGATCCATTGCCCACCGTACTGTTCACCCAAGGCCGGAGGCAGTGCTGACCACGCAGGGGGACCGCCTCAGACCTTGTGTGACGCAGAAGGTGTTGACTTCCTCGGGACCCGACGAAGATCAGCGTAGAAAAGCCGGCCGATAGCAAGTGAGACCTACGTTTGTGGTGCTCGCTATATCACAGACGTTCCAAGCCCGGGGTACCACTACAGGGATTGCGGTACTTGGAGACTTCCGTGAACGTTCGGCTTCTCTAAAGTGATCTCCGCTGAGGCCCGCCGAATGAAGTAAGCAGTTGGTCCCGTGGCTACTAGACAAATGATTCGAGTGGACCAGTTCAAACAGTCACATATTATTACATTTGAGAGGCAACTTATTATATGATGATTTACAAATAAATAAGACAAAATAGCTCTTGTAAAAAAGTTTATGAATAATTGCACTTAGTTATTAAACCTCTTTTAATGATTAAAATCATGTAAATTTCTAATATTTAATTATATTACGCATTAATAGAAATAAAGACAGAAATATTCTCAGTTAGGAATTCTTATGTCAAAGCTAGCGCTGGTGGCGGTGAAAGCAGAAGTTAACACCAGTGCTGCTATTAGTTCCCGAGGCGGCCACACTAAGTTTTGTAGCGCTAGTTTAGAAATTAATTTAATGCAGTGGACCAGTTAAAACGGTCACATATTATTACATTTGAGAGCCAACTTATGATATGATGATAATTTCTAAACTAGCGCTTCAAAACTTAGTGTGGCCGCTACGGGAACTAATAGCACCACTGTCGTTTCATCTTCCCTAGCGACATAAGAATTCCTAACTTAGAATAAGTTGCGTAATATAATTAAATGTTGCAATTTTAAATTATTTTATTCATGAAAATAAGTTCAATAACTAAGTGAAATTATTTATAAACTTTCTTTCAAGAGCTATTTCATCTTACTTATTTGTAAATCATCATATAATAAGTTGGCTCTCAAATGTAATAATATGTGACTGTTTTAACTGGTCCACTGCATTAAATGGATTTCTAAACTAGCGCTACAAGCTTAGTGTGGCCGCCACGGGAACTAATAGCACCACTGTCGTTTCATCTTCCCTAGCGAAATAAGAATAAGAATTCATAACTTAGAATAAGTTGCGTAATATAATTAAATGTTGCAATTTTAAATTATTTTATTCATGAAAATAAGTTCAATAACTAAGTGAAATTATTCATAAACTTTCTTTCAAGAGCTATTTCTTCTTACTTATTTGTAAATCATCATATAATAAGTTGGCTCTCAAATGTAATAATATGTGACCGTTTTAACTGGTCCACTGCATTAAATTAATTTCTAAACTAGCGCTACAAAACTTAGTGTGGCCGCCTCGGGAACTAATAGCAGCACTGGTGTTAACTTCTGCTTTCACCGCCACCAGCGCTAGCTTTGACATAAGAATTCCTAACTGAGAATATTTCTGTCTTTATTTCTATTAATGCGTAATATAATTAAATATTAGAAATTTACATGATTTTAATCATTAAAAGAGGTTTAATAACTAAGTGCAATTATTCATAAACTTTTTTACAAGAGCTATTTTGTCTTATTTATTTGTAAATCATCATATAATAAGTTGCCTCTCAAATGTAATAATATGTGACTGTTTGAACTGGTCCACTCGAATCATTTGTCTAGTAGCCACGGGACCAACTGCTTACTTCATTCGGCGGGCCTCAGCGGAGATCACTTTAGAGAAGCCGAACGTTCACGGAAGTCTCCAAGTACCGCAATCCCTGTAGTGGTACCCCGGGCTTGGAACGTCTGTGATATAGCGAGCACCACAAACGTAGGTCTCACTTGCTATCGGCCGGCTTTTCTACGCTGATCTTCGTCGGGTCCCGAGGAAGTCAACACCTTCTGCGTCACACAAGGTCTGAGGCGGTCCCCCTGCGTGGTCAGCACTGCCTCCGGCCTTGGGTGAACAGTACGGTGGGCAATGGATCTGGCCCGTGTCAATCGTTATACTCAGCGCTGATCTCTTATTCTTGTCTGTACTATCCTTTTCTTCATTGCATGGCTTCGCTGGTTTTCCACTAACACTAACACAATTTGTTGAATTGTACAAGTTAAACTCTGTCCCTCACCTGATTCCCATCACAACCCCCAAAAAACCCGGGTGGTTCACGCAGTGAAGAGTTCTGTGGTCCATCCATACCTTAAACAGTTCAATCGGCCGGCTGGGCAAACCGCCACGAATGAACTGACCTTTCTTGACTGGTCGGCATGGGCAATCCGCCACAGTCAAGATCCTTTTTTAAAGTATTAAAATGACCTTGATCACGTTTGAACATGTTAGGGGGTAGAAAAGTACATTTTTAAAATGTATTTGCAACGATCTAATTAAAAGCAATTTAAAAATTTTTGAATATATCACTCTAATTATTAATTACATGATTCTAAAATTCTGTTTATTTATTTAACAAAAACAAATAGTAATTTATGTGAAAGGTTATTTGATAAAATCAAATTACAGCCACATTACGTGGGTTACCAACACTAGCGCTCACAGCTTGATGTGGCGGCCACGGAAATTATGAGCAGCACTGCTGTTAATTGTAGTTTGTGAAACCTTCACATAGCTTTGACGTAGGTATTCCTAACTATACTCATGTTTGTCTGACGATTACGCTTGTAAAATATACTATCACAGTAAAAAATAATAATTTACGATGGGCTAAAATAAGTATTAAAATTCTAAAACGTGTATATTTTAAATTGTTAGAAACATTTCACTATATGATATAATTTTTTTCAAAAGATATTTTAGAATCGCTTCAACTCTGAGAACAGACCTTGACCAGAAGGTTATCCGAACTTTAGTGATGTGCCCCAAAATCACGAACTGTGATTTTATAACGGTGATTTTAAAATCACGGGTGGACCTGTGATCACGACTTCTAAAGGAACAGTGATTTACAGTGATTCGTGATTCGCCGTGCTTCTCGTTATAGTTAGTACCTGACATCGCCTAGAAGCTTACCTGCTAACTTTAATTCTGTTTTATTGATTACAACGTGGGAATGCTTATCGCACACCCCCGCTTCCGCTGGGGTAGTGTTCTTTATCTGTCCCCACCTTCGGATTTCTTTCCTAAGCATTATGTCGTGATTGAATCTTTTATAATTTAAAATGTCAAAGCCTCAATGAAGTCCCCTTTAGAGATTTTTCACTGCAACCAGTGATAGTTTTGCTGTAATACGAATAGACTGTAATACTGTTGGTTTCAGAATTGAGTTGAGTCGAATTTGATCTTATATATATATATATATATATATATATATATATATATATATATATATATATATATATATATATACTAGCTGATGTACCCGTCCTTCGTACGGGTTGTATATACAAAATCACGTTTTTGAGCGGCCGCCATTATTTTCAAAAAGGCGTATGCCAGTTTATAATGACCTAAAACCTTCTCACGCATATATAGAACAAAGAAACAAAGTTTCATTAATGTCAGTGCACCCGTTTTCCAGTGAAAAGCGAACAAAACCCCTTTGAGCGTTACCGGCAGACAGGCAGACACAAATTGAGATAAGATTTGTTTTGTTTTCCCTAGGGTGTAAAACATGAAAATTGAGATAAGATTTGTTTTGTTTTCCCTAGGGTGTAAAACATGAAAATATGCCAACATTTCATAATTCCAAGCAATGTACAGACAAAACTCTAATTTTATTTATATAGATTAATTATACGGTATATTGAAATAAATATATATAAACTTGATGTACACGTTCTTCGCACAGGGGTTTTCCTTACCCGTTCTATAGTCAATGCAAATTTCATTTTAGTTAGCTTGAAACAGCTGTTGTTCTTGCTTCTGCTCTTTAATCTGTCAAATGTAAGTGCCCTCAGCTGTTCGCATTACAGTTTCTGAATGTTTACTTTCTTATGAAATGTAAACATTGAAACTTAGAACGTTCACGGGGCGTAGCCCGAAGGGATTTTAAAGAAGTGGATAGACCTATGTGTTGCATGGGTTCAAGATCTACCTTTGTGTAAAGTTTCAGCCCAGTCGGTTAAGTAGTTTTTGCGTTCACCCGGAACATCAGACAAACAGACAGAAACCACCTCTTCTTTATAATATTATAGATAGATTAGGCCAATTGGATAAAATATAACTAGTGGTAGGAAATGAAACTACATTTTGATGGAACAATTAATATTTTTTATAAAAGTTGGAAGAAACAAACATGTTTTTAAGTATTTCCTGGTGTAAGTTTATTATTTATACAATATATTACAATAGTATATTTCGCACCAAGGGCCGAAAGTGGGGTTTTGCTGACCCGAGATCGTGTTTTATGATCGAGACGAAGTCGAGGTCATAAATCGTTCGAGGACTATGCAAAACCCTTTCGGCAGAGGTGCGAACGCTATTTTTCACCATACTACAGTTATTAACGGGGGCTAAATGTGATCGGTCATAAAACACGATCGGCCTCATGCAATCTTGGACTAAAAACAGTTAACCAATAAACAAATCATCGATAGTACAATGTTTTGAATTTTATTGTTATTTGTTCCAGTGTTTCAACCAAAGAACACGAAATAATATGCAGGTATTAACCAGGTAACGTTGTGTACAATTGAAAACAAGTTGGCAACACTGAGTAAGTAGACCAGCTGACTTTCGGCCCTAGGGCCGACAATTTTCGGCCCTTGGGCGGAAAAACACTACTTTAGGTATTAAAATGACGTTCCGAAAACAGGTGATTACAGCGTAGTGTGGTGAAACATTCTTTTAATTTTAGGGCAGTAACATTTTGTAATATCACAAAGTTCGAATAGGTTTTATTCAATTTTGGTTTAGGTTTAGTTTTGGTTTGTAATTAAAAGTAATCCACAAAGAGTAAGAACTGATGGTCGAAAAATTATACACTTGTGTTAAAACTGAAACAAATTAGACTAAAACCAAGACACGAATTTATAACAAATATACCTATTTTTAGATACTTTTATTCTTAAAGATCTTAATTACACCTAGTAAATCCGACCCTGTACAATTCACGGTAAAAGCGGAAAAAGTTAAATCACGGTAAGAACGACAAGAGTGAAATCACGGTGAATCACTGTTTAGGTAGTGGAGAATCACGGACAATACAGTTTCAGCGCTCCTAGTTTTACGTAAAATAACGAATCACTGTAAATCATAGTTAAAAATCACAGGGAACCCTAGTAACCAATCACTGTTTTCATCGTAACTATAAAGTAACAGGAATTACAATCACTACTGAACTTTACTTTTGTTTAGTGGTTAAAGCTTTAATTATATTATTTCTTGAGGGGTAAATTTGAAAATGTCTTTGCAAAGATTAAATTAAAAGTAATTTAATTATTTATTAGGAAAATGATTTAAACAAATTTTAAAAAAAATTGTAATTTAAGTGCAAGGTTGCTTGATAACATCACGATACAGCCACATTAAATGGAATGCAAAACTAGCGCTACAAGATTAGTGTGGCCGCCAAGGGAACTAATAGCAGAACTGCTCATTTCATCTTCCCTAGCGACATAAGAATTCCTAACTTAGAATACATGCAACTTTAATTCTATTAATGCGTAAAATAATTAAATATTGCAAATTTACTTTTAGTCATGAAAATAAGTTCAATAACTAAGTGAAATTATTTATAAACTTTCTTTCAAGAGCTATTTCATCTTACTTATTTGTAAATCATCATATACTAAGTTGGCTTTCAAATGTAATAATATGTGACTGTTTTAACTGGTCCACTGCATTAAATGGATTTCTAAACTAGCGCTACAAGCTTAGTGTGGCCGCCCGCCACGGGAACTAATAGCACCACTGTCGTTTCATCTTCCCTAGCGACATAAGAATTCCTAACTTAGAATAAGTTGCGTAATATAATTAAATGTTGCAATTTTAAATTATTTTATTCATGAAAATAAGTTCAATAACTAAGTGAAATTATTTATAAACTTTCTTTCAAGAGCTATTTCATCTTACTTATTTGTAAATCATCATATTATAAGTTGGCTCTCAAATGTAATAATATGTGACTGTTTTAACTGGTCCACTGCATTAAATTAATTTCTAAACTAGAGATGGGAATTACCGTTACTTTTGAGAAACGTGTTACACCGTTACATTACAACTTGGTAACAGGTTACAGTAACCTGTTAATTTTGTAACCTGTTATCGGTCCTTCCTCCCACCACCACACCGTGCCACAACTCAGCTCGGCGGTAATGTAACGAAATTCTTGCTAGGTGTTATTGCTCTACCCTGTTACTGGTCATTCGTTCGTTCCGGCCCGGCTGGGCTGTAACGTCATTCTAGTGGCGTTACCGCTACTCGGTCGTTCCGAACCGGCGGGAATGTAACGAAATTCTCGCTGGCTGTTATTGCGCTACCCTGTTACTGGCCGTTCGTTCGTTCCGGCCCGGCTGGGCTGTAACGTAATTCTAGCGTGGTGTTACTCCCTGCGGGTGGTTCATTCGTTCCAGTTTGGCCGTAATGTAACGTGTGCCGGTGCTGTTTGCTGGTACCATGTAATAATAAATAGTTATGAATGTTTATTTTGAATTATTTTATTTTAAAATTATGAGTTTAAAGTTATGTAATGATGAATAGAATTTCATTTTGGTTGCTGTAAAAATAAAATGTGCCATTAATATTATTCTATTAATAAAAGCTTAGTTTTTATAAGGGTGTTGTATTAATAACACAATCTATATGTTTGAATCATTTTTAATTAAATTTTTTCTCAGTTAGGATTAACAAAATTAATTACAAGCCGAACAAACATTATAAAATTAAACATTATGAATTTAGAAAGAGAAATATAAAGATTGCCTAAGCCTGTAAACATTAATGTTTGTTAAACATGTACCAATAAGTTTGTTTTAACCAAATTAGGTTTACTTTAACAAATATCTATTCGCATTTAAGAAAAGGAGTTTTTGAACATGTTCAGGTTTCAGTCTCGATCTTCTGTCTGTTATTATGTTCCCAGCTGCAGAAAAAAGGCGCTCGCAGGGCACAGAGGTTGCTAGAGTGCAGAATTTTGATTTTACTAATGAAGATAAGAGTGGGTAAAAGACTTGGTTTTTCTTCCACCAAACAAGCGGGTCCTGTTTTCTTTCAATGCAGTCGTCATCTAGATATCGGTTTAATTCCACGATGGCAACAGACGTTTTGGTGCCTGAAATAAAAATATATATGTAGGTACGCCTAGGTGCTTGTTCAAATTTGCATTTAATAAACAAATAAAATTTAAGAAATGGCTATTCTGCATTTTTTGTAATATTAATAGCCCTACTTTTGGGTTTTAAGCAACAACTTGCATATTAGTTTATTATATGAAATAAATTTAAACAGAATTGTTAATGTATAAAAAAAAGTTTATAGCCAAAACATATTTGCTAACTAGGGGATTTTAATATTATTTTTAATTTTACAATTCATAAATTATTATTACCTGTGGGTTTCTTTGATGCTATCATATTGTCCAAGTCCTTCCATACAGAAAATTTCTCCTGCTTTGCTGCTTCATCATTTGCTCCATTTGTCTGCGTCTGGGTACTAACCTCTTCTTGAGTTTGCTCTCGTGAAGTCTTCTCGTATTTGTTTTTCCAAATTGCTGCAAGCAGCTCAGAGCAGTGGTTTTTTATGGATCTTGCTGCAGAGTCGTCCTTGAATACTGCTAACTTAAATCGTGGATCAAGCAAAGTAGCTAATGCAACAGTTTTGTTGCTTTCCACGCCTCCTAATCTGGAAATTAGGCCGGTCTGAAGCGCTTGAGTTACATTTTGGGTTAGTTTAGAAAATTTCTCTAGCAACATTTTACTGCATACTGACAAGAGGCAGTTTGTTAATCCAATAACTTGACTACCTGTGAGGTAGTTTTCCCCGCTCATATTCCTTGTAACATCTTCGAATGGTCGTAGTACTGTGCACAGTTCCTCACATACGGTCCACTCATCCTCAGTCAATACAGGAATGTCTTTATTGATTAATGCTATTGTTTTTTTCACTGCATCTTTAAGTTCCACTATCCTTTCAATCATATAAAAGGTGGAATTCCACCGTGTGGCCACTTCTTGTTTCAGCTTCTTGGGTTCTAAGCCCATTGTCCTCTGAGTTTTTGACAGAGTCTCACTTGACGTTGTACTTCTTTTGAAGTGAGACACGATGGTCTTTATTTTCTCAATAAGGTCTTTGGGGATTTTTAAAGCATCTTGAAGGACCAAGTTGATTGTATGGGCAAAACATGGAAAATGTTTCCATTTCAACTCGTTCACAATTGCCCCCTTAATATTTGCTGCGTTGTCCGACACCACCACCATAATCTTTTCTCTAAGATGAAATCTATCTGTTACTTTCTTAATTGCCATAGCAAGATTTTCGCTAGTATGTGACTCTGGCAACACTTCGCAGTCTAGCAAAACCAACTTAAGCTCAAAATTATCCGTTACATAGTGGGCTGTAACTCCCATGTAACTTTCAACATTTGTTGAGGTCCAGGTGTCCGTACTTAAGCATACGCTTTCGACAGAGCGCAATTCGTCTCGAACAGCATTGAGACATCTTTCATATTCAGCAGGGAGCATTCCATTTACTATAGTCTTCCTGTTAGGAAGTTGGTAAGCTGGGTTTAAGGCGGACACAAAATGTTTAAACCCCGAATTTTCTACGACAGAAAACGGCTGATAGTCCTTAGTAAATAAATCTAAGAGCAGCCTGTCTAGTTTTTTTCTTTGTAACTCGCTAATCTTCTTGGGTTGTGGCAAAAATGACTTTAGAGTAGCTTGAACCTGCCCTACTTCTTTGGTACGTTGATTCGAATTCCCAACATTTACTGAAGAAGAGCTACTACATACAAATTCACATGTCGCTTCCAGAAGTGGTGCAGGCCCATCAATGTTGGAGCAAAACTGAGATTCATTGTTTGAGTTACCTGCGGTTGTCAGGGACGCCGACGGTTGACTCGGAAGAGTATCATCAGCAGACGCACGTTTCTTGTTGGGAGGCAATCCAACAGCCGTGTGCCGCCTCTCGATATGTTTTCTCAAATTCGTGACCGTAGATTTAAAATTAAGTTTCTGTCCGCAAATATCACAAGTAGCAATTTTATTTACATTGTCAGTCACTTGAAAATGTGTCCACAAATAACTAGTTTTAACTTTTTTACTCATATTCATCAGAAACAAATTACTTAATCACAAAACAGTAACTGAACTGAGAAATAACTAAGAGCGAATGTCAAAAACTAATCACACCCAAACAAACCTACGCGAGTCTTGCAAGTTGCAACTTGCACCCCCCACTCCAGTTACACTACATTACAGTATTCGTTTTCGCCCGGCGCGACGTTGCGGCGTAACGTAATTTTCACATGATGTTATTTCTTTACCCTGTTACCGGCGTTCGATCTTTCCAGCCCGGCTGAAATGTAACGAAATTCTCGCTTGGTGTTATTGCTCAACCCTGTTACTGACCGTTCGTTCGTTTCGGCCCAGCTGGGCTGTAACGTAATTCTGGCATGGGTGTTACTGTTCCCTAGAGGACCGTTCGTTCCAGTTTTGCCGCAATGAAACGTAACTATGCTTTTATTGTTGGTGTTAATGTTACCGCGCTACGTACTGTTCTTGTTTACGTTAAATTCCGGTTGGAATGGAACGTTTCCTCACATTTTAAACATGTTTTGTTGCTTAGAGGGCTTCGTTCCTGACGGTACCGGTACAGGAAATCAGTTCAGAGTCCAATGAGCGTGGAGCAGATGGCGTTACAAAAATAACAGGCTATTCTGAGTAACGTGTTATCTTGGTAACAGGTTACAAGTTATTAACAGTGTTATTTATCCTGTTACGTTAAATAACGCCCATCTCTATTCTAAACTAGCGCTACAAAACTTAGTGTGGCCGCCACGGGAACTAATAGCAGCACTGGTGTTAACTTCTGCTTTCACCGCCACCAGCGCTAGCTTTGACATAAGAATTCCTAACTGAGAATATATCTGTCTTTATTTCTATTAATGCGTAATATAATTAAATATTAGAAATTTACATGATTTTAATCATTAAAAGAGGTTTAATAACTAAGTGCAATTATTCATAAACTTTCTTTCAAGAGCTATTTCATCTTACTTATTTGTAAATCATCATATAATAAGTTGCCTCTCAAATGTAATAATATGTGACTGTTTTAACTGGTCCACTGCATTAAATTAATTTCTAAACTAGCGCTTCAAAACTTAGTGTGGCCGCCACGGGAACTAATAGCACCACTGTCGTTTCATCTTCCCTAGCGACATAAGAATTCCTAACTTAGAATAAGTTGCGTAATATAATTAAATGTTGCAATTTTAAATTATTTTATTCATGAAAATAAGTTCAATAACTAAGTGAAATTATTTATAAACTTTCTTTCAAGAGCTATTTCATCTTACTTATTTGTAAATCATCATATAATAAGTTGGCTCTCAAATGTAATAATATGTGACTGTTTTAACTGGTCCACTGCATTAAATGGATTTATAAACTAGCGCTACAAGCTTAGTGTGGCCGCCACGGGAACTAATAGCACCACTGTCGTTTCATCTTCCCTAGCGAAATAAGAATAAGAATTCATAACTTAGAATAAGTTGCGTAATATAATTAAATGTTGCAATTTTAAATTATTTTATTCATGAAAATAAGTTCAATAACTAAGTGAAATTATTCATAAACTTTCTTTCAAGAGCTATTTCTTCTTACTTATTTGTAAATCATCATATAATAAGTTGGCTCTCAAATGTAATAATATGTGACCGTTTTAACTGGTCCACTGCATTAAATTAATTTCTAAACTAGCGCTACAAAACTTAGTGTTAACTTCTGCTTTCACCGCCACCAGCGCTAGCTTTGACATAAGAATTCCTAACTGAGAATATATCTGTCTTTATTTCTATTAATGCGTAATATAATTAAATATTAGAAATTTACATGATTTTAATCATTAAAAGAGGTTTAATAACTAAGTGCAATTATTCATAAACTTTTTTACAAGAGCTATTTTGTCTTATTTATTTGTAAATCATCATATAATAAGTTGCCTCTCAAATGTAATAATATGTGACTGTTTGAACTGGTCCACTCGAATCATTTGTCTAGTAGCCACGGGACCAACTGCTTACTTCATTCGGCGGGCCTCAGCGGAGATCACTTTAGAGAAGCCGAACGTTCACGGAAGTCTCCAAGTACCGCAATCCCTGTAGTGGTACCCCGGGCTTGGAACGTCTGTGATATAGCGAGCACCACAAACGTAGGTCTCACTTGCTATCGGCCGGCTTTTCTACGCTGATCTTCGTCGGGTCCCGAGGAAGTCAACACCTTCTGCGTCACACAAGGTCTGAGGCGGTCCCCCTGCGTGGTCAGCACTGCCTCCGGCCTTGGGTGAACAGTACGGTGGGCAATGGATCTGGCCCGTGTCAATCGTTATACTCAGCGCTGATCTCTTATTCTTGTCTGTACTATCCTTTTCTTCATTGCATGGCTTCGCTGGTTTTCCACTAACACTAACACAATTTGTTGAATTGTACAAGTTAAACTCTGTCCCTCACCTGATTCCCATCACAACCCCCAAAAAACCCGGGTGGTTCACGCAGTGAAGAGTTCTGTGGTCCATCCATACCTTAAACAGTTCAATCGGCCGGCTGGGCAAACCGCCACGAATGAACTGACCTTTCTTGACTGGTCGGCATGGGCAATCCGCCACAGTCAAGATCCTTTTTTAAAGTATTAAAATGACCTTGATCACGTTTGAACATGTTAGGGGGTAGAAAAGTACATTTTTAAAATGTATCTGCAACGATCTAATTAAAAGCAATTTAAAAATTTTTGAATATATCACTCTAATTATTAATTACATGATTCTAAAATTCTGTTTATTTATTTAACAAAAACAAATAGTAATTTATGTGAAAGGTTATTTGATAAAATCAAATTACAGCCACATTACGTGGGTTACCAACACTAGCGCTCACAGCTTGATGTGGCGGCCACGGAAATTATGAGCAGCACTGCTGTTAATTGTAGTTTGTGAAACCTTCACATAGCTTTGACGTAGGTATTCCTAACTATACTCATGTTTGTCTGACGATTACGCTTGTAAAATATACTATCACAGTAAAAAATAATAATTTACGATGGGCTAAAATAAGTATTAAAATTCTAAAACGTGTATATTTTAAATTGTTAGAAACATTTCACTATATGATATAATTTTTTTCAAAAGATATTTTAGAATCGCTTCAACTCTGAGAACAGACCTTGACCAGAAGGTTATCCGAACTTTAGTGATGTGCCCCAAAATCACGAACTGTGATTTTATAACGGTGATTTTAAAATCACGGGTGGACCTGTGATCACGACTTCTAAAGGAACAGTGATTTACAGTGATTCGTGATTCGCCGTGCTTCTCGTTATAGTTAGTACCTGACATCGCCTAGAAGCTTACCTGCTAACTTTAATTCTGTTTTATTGATTACAACGTGGGAATGCTTATCGCACACCCCCGCTTCCGCTGGGGTAGTGTTCTTTATCTGTCCCCACCTTCGGATTTCTTTCCTAAGCATTATGTCGTGATTGAATCTTTTATAATTTAAAATGTCAAAGCCTCAATGAAGTCCCCTTTAGAGATTTTTCACTGCAACCAGTGATAGTTTTGCTGTAATACGAATAGACTGTAATACTGTTGGTTTCAGAATTGAGTTGAGTCGAATTTGATCTTATATATATATATATATATATATATATATATATATATATATATATATACTAGCTGATGTACCCGTCCTTCGTACGGGTTGTATATACAAAATCACGTTTTTGAGCGGCCGCCATTATTTTCAAAAAGGCGTATGCCAGTTTATAATGACCTAAAACCTTCTCACGCATATATAGAACAAAGAAACAAAGTTTCATTAATGTCAGTGCACCCGTTTTCCAGTGAAAAGCGAACAAAACCCCTTTTAGCGTTACCGGCAGACAGGCAGACACAAATTGAGATAAGATTTGTTTTGTTTTCCCTAGGGTGTAAAACATGAAAATTGAGATAAGATTTGTTTTGTTTTCCCTAGGGTGTAAAACATGAAAATATGCCAACATTTCATAATTCCAAGCAATGTACAGACAAAACTCTAATTTTATTTATATAGATTAATTATACGGTATATTGAAATAAATATATATAAACTTGATGTACACGTTCTTCGCACAGGGGTTTTCCTTACCCGTTCTATAGTCAATGCAAATTTCATTTTAGTTAGCTTGAAACAGCTGTTGTTCTTGCTTCTGCTCTTTAATCTGTCAAATGTAAGTGCCCTCAGCTGTTCGCATTACAGTTTCTGAAACCTGGTGGCGCGGCGGATTGGAAGCAATTCTAATGGTCACATTTTATCACATTTGAGAGCTAGCCGCTATATATTTACTCGACATATATTTGATGCTGAGTTAGTTGTCGCGATGTTTACTAGATATATATTTATAAAAAGCAGCCACGGAATCGTCCATTACGTTGCCAGTCTGTAATGTTTGATCATCTAGTGATAGTAAAATGCATGGCTGCTATGTCAGCATCAAATATATGTCGAGTAAATATATAGCGGCTAGCTCTCAAATGTGATAAAATGTGACCATTAGAATTGCTTCCAATCCGCCGCGCCACCAGGTTTCAAAGTACGTTGCTTACTTAATACGATACGTAAGGTTATATTACGTATCTGAAAATCGGTAAACTATGCAGTTATTTTATAGTTTAAAACTCATAGGTCTACAGAAAACTTTGCATAAAAGGCCTCAACAGAATATAAACTCCCTGACTGGAACATTATGAAATATTTGGGCACTGATATATTGTAACCAATGAAGTTTGACTTATAATTACAGTGATAGTTATAATCTCTAGGTTGCATATACACTCGCCATGGTTATGTAAAATACCGTTCACATCGGCAATGTTTGGTAGTCTCTAGGAAGTACAGTTCCACTCATCAAGTACAGTGGAACTTGTATAATTAGAATATTGGGCTGGTATAAAAAATGTAACGAACCAGTACTAGGGACTAAGCAAAAATTAGGACCAAAGAATATTTTGAATTATAGAAGTTCAATTTATCCAAGTTCCACAATATTTCTCAAAGCTTTTGATAGAGAATGGTCCACACCGTGGTATTGTTACTATCTAAGGTCAACCTGTCCCTAGAAAGCATAATTAATAAATAACCAAAAGACAGATGACAGTTGACTTCAGTATAACACTTACACAAAAATTACAGACTTTGATCTTGATTGATCTGATGATCCTCGGAGTGTGAGGTGAGCACCGTAACAACTACTATATACCCATTCAGATTGGTTTAAGTTTTTAATAAGTGTATGGCCCCTTAGTGCATAATAAGAAAATTGTATGCATGCTTTAACGCTGGTTAATACTCTTCTTCCCTCCCACATCACAAAACGTAACGCTACAAAGCTCTCCCCCCCACCACCATCCTTGTGGATGTGCCTGAAGTGCTATTACATGGTATTTTACCAGATAGTTTTAATTGTTAGAGCTTAGCATAACAAACAGTAAAGGTTCAGGGTTTCGAACATTGTATTTTTTTATTTACGTTTTAATACATTAATTTATTTATTTGTTTAGTAATCTAAATAACACCTTTTAAAAGAGAAGTTAGACTGTTATGTAGGATAATAACAAATATTTGGACTAATCTAATTAAAATATGCGCATATATGTTTAATGAATATTATTAATATTTAAGAATTTTGATAACTGTATTTTCGGTTTATAAAGAATCTGGTTACCAAGGGATAAGAGGCCAAAAGGTCAAGTCTTAATTGAAACTAAATTGCTTATAAAAAAAACGTATTCAAATGAATTTCTAAACTAGCGCTAAAAACTTAGTGTGGCCGCCACGGGAACTAATGGCAGCACTACTCCTTTCCTCGTCAATAGCAACATAATAAGAATTCCTAACTTAAATGCCTTTGACTTTAATTCTATTAAAGCGTAATACAATTATATATTGCAGATTTACTTTATTTTAGTCATGAAAAAGAGGTTCAATAACAAAGTCCAATTGTTTGTAAACTTTCTTTCAAGAGCTATTTCATTTTACTTATTTGTAAATCATCATATAATAAGTTGGCTCTCAAATGTAATAATATGTGACTGTTTTAACTGGTCCACTGCATTAAATGGATATCTAAACTAGCGCTACAAGCTTAGTGTGGCCGCCACGGGAACTAATAGCACCACTGTCGTTTCATCTTCCCTAGCGACATAAGAATTCCTAACTTAGAATAAGTTGCGTAATATAATTAAATGTTGCAATTTTAAATTATTTTATTCATGAAAATAAGTTCAATAACTAAGTGAAATTATTTATAAACTTTCTTTCAAGAGCTATTTCATCTTACTTATTTGTAAATCATCATATAATAAGTTGGCTCTCAAATGTAATAATATGTGACTGTTTTAACTGGCCCACTGCATTAAATTAATTTCTAAACTAGCGCTACAAAACTTAGTGTGGCCGCCACGGGAACTAATAGCAGCACTGGTGTTAACTTCTGCTTTCACCGCCACCAGCGCTAGCTTTGACATAAGAATTCCTAACTGAGAATATATCTGTCTTTATTTCTATTAATGCGTAATATAATTAAATATTAGAAATTTACATGATTTTAATCATTAAAAGAGGTTTAATAACTAAGTGCAATTATTCATAAACTTTTTTACAAGAGCTATTTTGTCTTATTTATTTGTAAATCATCATATAATAAGTTGCCTCTCAAATGTAATAATATGTGACTGTTTGAACTGGTCCACTCGAATCATTTGTCTAGTAGCCACGGGACCAACTGCTTACTTCATTCGGCGGGCCTCAGCGGAGATCACTTTAGAGAAGCCGAACGTTCACGGAAGTCTCCAAGTACCGCAATCCCTGTAGTGGTACCCCGGGCTTGGAACGTCTGTGATATAGCGAGCACCACAAACGTAGGTCTCACTTGCTATCGGCCGGCTTTTCTACGCTGATCTTCGTCGGGTCCCGAGGAAGTCAACACCTTCTGCGTCACACAAGGTCTGAGGCGGTCCCCCTGCGTGGTCAGCACTGCCTCCGGCCTTGGGTGAACAGTACGGTGGGCAATGGATCTGGCCCGTGTCAATCGTTATACTCAGCGCTGATCTCTTATTCTTGTCTGTACTATCCTTTTCTTCATTGCATGGCTTCGCTGGTTTTCCACTAACACTAACACAATTTGTTGAATTGTACAAGTTAAACTCTGTCCCTCACCTGATTCCCATCACAACACCCCCCCCCCAAAAAAAAAAAAACCCGGGTGGTTCACGCAGTGAAGAGTTATGCGGTCCATCCATACCTTAAACAGTTCAATCGGTCGGCTGGGCAAACCGCCACGAATGAACTGACCTTTCTTGACTGGTCGGCATGGGCAATCCGCCACAGTCAAGATCCTTTTTTAAGTATTAAAACGACCTTGATCACGTTTGAACATGTTAGGGGAATATTAATTATAATTAGTTAAAGTCACCTAAAACATTCTTAGCAACAAATGAAGCGTCCGTTGAGAATGGTTGAGCAGAAGTGATACACCTAACAACAGCGGTATACTCATTAGCACAAGCCGGCTTCTCATTGGTCGAAACAGATCAACTAATGAGGCGAGCTTTTTCTGCTGACTCGGCGGAAAAAGATATAAAGCCGGGATGTTCGATCCACTCGAATCATTTGGCGTGCAGACACGGGACCAGCTCCAGAGAAGATTCAGCGGGGCACAGCGGAGATCATCGGAGATAAGCTGAACGTTCACGGATGTCTTCTATTACCGCAATCCCTGAAGTGGTACCCCGGGATTGGAACTTCTGTGATATAGCGAGCACCACAAACGTAGGTCTCACTTGCTATCGGCCGGCTTTTCTACGCTGATCTCCGCCGGGCCCCGAGGAAGTCAACACCTTCTGCGTCACACAAGGCCTGAGACAAGTCCCCCTGTGTGGTCAGCACTGCCTCCGGCCGTTGGGTGAACAGTACGGTCGGAAATGGATCTGGCCTGTGTCAATCGTTAAAATCAGCACTGATCTCTTATTCTTGTCTGTACTCTCCTTTTCTGTCTTGCATGGCTTCGCTGGTTTCCTACTAACACTAACACAATTTGTTGAATTGTACAAGTTAAACTCTGTCTCTTACCTGATTCCCATCACAACCCCAAAAAAACCGGGTGGTTCGCGCAGTGTAGAGTTCTGCGGTCCATCCATACCTTAAACAGTTCAATCGGTCGGCTGGGCAAACCGCCATGAATGAACTGACCTTTATTGACTGGTCGGCATGGGCAATCCTCCACAGTCAAGATCCCTTTTTTTAGGTATTAAAATGGCCTTGAACACGTTTGAACATGTTAGGAGAATATTAATTATAATTAGTTAGTCACCTACAACATTTTTAACAACAACTGAATAAGCATTTAGCTTCGTACCGTGAAAGTTTAAAAATTGAGAAGTTTAAAAACGGACTTTATAAAGGCCACTAAAATGAAGGTGGTTAAATGACAAAGTCCTAAATATCTCGAATAAGCTCCTGCAAAACAGGTACCTTAAACATTCGTAGCGACAACTGAATAGACTGGCCAAATTTAATTACCAGATTTTTCAATCTTTGACACTCATAAATCGCAAAATTCATTTTCTAACCCTCCCACGATTTCTAACAGTTTCGGAACGAATATAGATCCACCCGTTTTCACATTACCTCACATCCAATGACGTATGTGTATCGTCACACCAATACGTCATCGCCGTGACGTCATCACACCCTCTCGTCACACATACGTCATCACCACGTCACTCAAACGTCACTTCTGATTTAAAAACAATTATTTTTCAGCTGTCCCAGACTCCCCATATTGCCTCTACTATAGTCTTTTTACAATATCAGTAAAGGGTAATATATTATTGCTTGTGATATTTAGCCCTAAAACGTGAGTGGCGAATAAATTGCCGAAATTCCGCCGCCGCTGTGGCGCAGCGGCCCAAAGTGCACACGCTGTGTTTGAGCCTCTTAAGTTACGTTGCTATTGTTGAAACTATAACAATGTGTATATCATTCTACGTGGAATATAATTCACCACAACCTTTGTTTCCAGTATTTTCTGGAAAAATTGCTTATTTGAATTTTAGAGAAGAATAATATTAAAAAGTATTTTAAAATTGTCAAATATTTATTATTATAATGCGAATATATATTGAACCGTTAGTCTGAGCTATTTTAATGATACAACCATTTTTGTAGATCATCGTTAAGGCAATCAAACAAAAAAATAAATATTAAGCTACAATAAATATTAATGGATATATGAGCGTTTTTGTAAATGCTTGCAGGAAGGGTGGCTAGGTGGGTTTAATGGGGGCTACGAGATAAGCACCTGGGGGAATTTAGGGAACTTTTGGGTTTTTGTACCTCTAGGTGGATACTATTGACTGGTATAGGTTTCAGCCTGTTACTAATTTCTTCCGACATTTGCTCGTTTTTTACCTTCATTGCCTGAACTACAAAGACAACATGTGGAGGAGGGGGTAGAGTTTTTCAGAAAACAACTTCCTCCATTACCCGTCAAATGTACATACCCCCGTCGTAGCAAACCTGCATACTCAGTGAATTTCCAATGGAGATATAAATGTGTTATTACTACATAAAGCCACTTACCAAGTTTCATAAAAATATATTCACAAATAAGCGATATGATTTAATTATTCTCCATAAGAATAACATTGGGGCTGAGTATAAAGGTTTGCTGCAACAAGGAAGACAACAAATGGGTTTTTATGCTAATATCAATATAACTCAACTAGGTGAAGTCGTATACCAGTTTTTATTCATTTATGTTCATAATTAAGGGAGACAGAGCATTTAATTATACTCCATAAGAATCACATGGGGGCTGAGTACGCAGGTTTGCTGCTACGGGAGTCTTTGGCAACACATTTTTTTGTGCAAATATCAATAGACCACAGCGACATGAAGTTTCGACATACCAAGTTTCGTGAGTATACGTTCACAAATAAGCGAGATATAAATTTTCTTTTGCCCCATAAGAATAACATTAGACAACTTACTGTGTTTAGCACTTTCAATATCTCGGTAACCAATTGATGTAGAGGAATAATTAAAATACCAAATTGTGTGTTTTTTAAGCTGAATCCAATGGTGAAAACTAAAATTTGACTATTTAAAAAATTATATGTAAAAAAATTTTTAAAAACTCGTTTTTAGGGTACAAACCCCCCCAAAAAACCCCTTCGGATAGAGCGATCTAGCTGGTTTTCGAATTTAAAGACATAAATGTTGCTTTAAACGTTTATACCAAGTTTCATGAAAATCGGATCATTTTTACGCGAGTTATCGTGCTCACCGTCACACACACACACACACACACACACACACACACACACACACACACACACACACACACACACACACATATATATATATATATATATACAGTTTCAAACGAATGGTGTTTTTGGGGTCTGGGGACCTCAAAACGAAAATTGATCATGGTTCCGAGCCTAGGTCTTACCATGCCGACTACGGTATAAGCTTCTTCCCTACAGGGGAAATTCGCTAAAACGAAATGATACGTTTACCTTTACACGATAACAAACCTTTGACAGTGGAAGAAGTAAACCGATTAGATAAATTACAAGACAAGCTAATAGCCGAAGCGGAAGAATATTGTGCTCGAGAATTTAACGAGAAACAAGAGATCGAAAGGCAACACGAACCAGTTGTTGATGCGTTGGAAAAACTGACAAATGAATTGAAAAAGAAGGATGACGAGATAAAACAACTGCGAAGTAAACATAATAGACCCATTTTATTTAGACCACGAGCGATGAATACACCGAGTCGTAAAGTCTTTGAAAAAAGTACGATGATACCGGTAAATGATGCGAGTTTCCCCGAACAAGACTATTTGAAAAATATGTAATGATTCCGGAACAGAATTGACCACAACGAAAGGGCATTTTTGAAGAGGAAACGATAGTACAGGTCGCTAGCACACCTTGGCCAGATAAGGATGATGATATGTGTTTTGACAAATCGATTCAAGCTATCGTTTAAAGAAGCAGTGCCGAGGTGGGCTCATTGGCGAGACAATATTTATATAAAGCTAATGATGGAACATTTGGTCTTAACTATGATATCGGAGAGCGAAAACTAAAAGTAGGATATTCCAGTGTCACTATTACAAATGATGATATAATTATCGACAAGACGAACAAAAGATATCCCGATACACCAGGACTATGGAGACTTTTAATACAGTCTGGAGATGTTGGGAGTGAACTATATACGAAAAGTGATAGAGATGCTTATAAAACGATTTTAATATCGACTCTGGTACGATATTTTAAAGCAACATCCGTCGTCCGGACGTCCCAAATTCAGTCAGGGGTTTAAGTGGAAAAAAGTGATTAAACCTATGTGGGAGGAGCTTCGATTGGAGAATTTACGCGGAAAACCCACGGGATCCGGCTTGAAAAATAGCAGAACACTTGAATTTGTGAGAGCTATGGGATCCAGTTTGCTGGAAGAAACTAACTATCCTGTTGAATATAAATGTATAAGCCAATATGTGGACCTTATCAAAAGGCAGAAGAGAGAGCTTGCATTAACAACTCCCATAGTGAAAAGTTGGGTATTGCAGAATTTATTTATAACTAATAGAATTAAAAGAAACACTAAACGGACACAAATATATTATGTAATGTGTGCTTGCTCTACCGAAACCTTCTATGAAATACATAGCCTACTCGATATGATAACAAGTACAGATCATAACACAACTGAATACGTAAATGATGTTATTACTTTAATCTGGGACATTCTCAATCAACAGATTGACCTCCAGATGGCCCAATGTATTTTATGCAATGTTTGGCTTCTTTACCTAAAAAAATAGGAGAAAGATCTGGAATTTTAAACTATATCATCAACAAATTGCCCTTTGAACTTCATGCGCTGGGTATGACTTTTCTAAGACCTGGGACGAAACTCAAAGAACTCTTAGGTAGAGGTGATAAAGGTGTAAATCCTCTTGATGAAGCAGCAAAAGAACATGATATATGGTATAGTAAACACAAGAAAGCAGAGGATAGATGGAAAGCAGATAAAATACTAGGATAAGGCATTTGAACGCGACATTTCACCTGATGCGAGATGCATTTCACGTGTTTTACGAGAGACCTTTAGCTTTGGCTACAGGGACAGCAATGTGGACAAAACATAAATTAGGCATAGGTGTGCCTGTAACATTGCCAGATAAAGATGTTGAGAATAATGGGGACAAGATTTGAGTTTCTTTTCCTATAATCATGTCTCAAATCTATACTTATTTAATAGGCGAGCAGGTTTTTTGTGACAATCACTTCTAAACTACTGAACCGATTTTCATGTTTTTGGTGTCATCGGAAAAAGCCTATCGTGAAGTTTTGCAGGAAACTTTTTTTATAGAGAAATAATTGTTGAGTGAGGCCCTGGGGCCCCTTAAAGTTGAGTTTTTTCCCGTAAGCTTAACATTGGGAAATAACTATAAGTTTTAAGCAATCAGCTGGATAGAGTAAACACAGTTAATCAGCAGGCCATGTTGGCTTTGGAACGGTAACACAATATTTATATGCAATATCAGTATAATATCGCGTTGTGATCGCAAGCGAAGCCGCGACAGGCTACTTCACAGTTGTATTATATTATTAAATTAATTATATTATTATAAATAGATATATATATATATATATATATATATATATATATATATTTATATATATTTATAAATTTAAACGAATTGTGTTTTGGCATCTGGGGACCTCAAAACGAAAAGTTATCATGGTCTCGGGCTTAAGTCTTACCATGAGACCTACGGTAATAGCTTCTTCCCCATAGGGGAACTTCGCTAAAAGAAAACCTGAAAATATAGAATACAGTACATAAATCTGAAGTTTTCACATGTAATTGTTACTTAAATCAAATTTTATACAATTTATACAATTGAATTCAGCTTAAAAAAACAATCAATTTGGTATATGTATCAATGCTCTACGTCAATTGGTTACTGAGGTATTGAAAGTGCTAAACATAGTACGTTGTCCAATGATATTCTCAAGGAGAAAAAGAAAAATTTTATATCTCGCTTATTTATGAACATAAAGTGACGAAACTTGGTATATCGCTTCATCTGGTTGTGGTTTGTTGTTGTTTGTACACAAAAATCAATTTTTCGCCTATGGTTCCCGTAGCAGCAAACCTAGGTACTCGGACCCCATGTTATGCTTATGGAGAATAATACAAATGTTATATATTGCTTATTTATGAATGTATATGGATGAAACTTGGTATGTGACTTCACTTAGATGAGTTCTATTGATATTTGCATAAAACCCCATTATTTTGTGTGCCTTTTTGCAGCAAACCTGCGTACTCATCACCAATGTTATTCTTATGGAGAATAATGAATATTTTAAATATCGCTTATTTATGAACATATTTCTTATGAATCCTGGTAAGAGGCTTAACGTGTTATTAAGACATATATATTCATTGGAAATTCGCTGAGTATGCAGGTTTGCTGCGACGGGGGTATTTACCTTTACTCTGGCGGAAAAAATGTGTTTTATCACTGACTACATGTTACCCGCAGGCTTCGACCCGCAAATGAATTGTTGTGTGCGCCGCATTCTGTGGTTAGCTCGTGGAACTACCACGAATCAGATGTTTGTATTTTCATCAGCTTAAATACCCCCATCGCAGCAAACCTGCATACTCAGCGAATTTCCAATGAATATATATGTCTTAATAACACATTAAATTACTTAACAGGATTCATAAGAAAATATATTCACAAACAAGCTATATTTAAAATATTAATTATTCCCTATAAGAATAACATTGGGAATGAGTACGCAGGTTTGCTAGAACAAGGAACACAAAAAAATGGGGTTTTATGCAAATATAAATAGAACTCATTTTAGTGAAGTCACATACCAAGTTTCATTCATATATATTCATAAATAAGCGATATAACATTTTAATTATTTTCCGTAAGAAAAATTGGGGACCGATTACCTAGATTTGCTGCTACGGGAACCATACGTGAAAATTTTGTATTTTGTGCAAACAACGATAAACCCCAACCAGATGAAGCCATATACCAAATTTTGTCAGTTTATGTTCATAAATGAGCGAGATATAACATTTTTATTTTTCTCCATAAGAATAACATTAGACAACGTACTGTGCTTAGCACTTTCAATATCTCAGGAACCAATTGACGTAGAGCAATGATAAATATACCAAATTGTTTGTTTTTTATGCTGAATTAAATGTTAAAAATTAAAATTTGATTACATGTGTAAACCCAAAATATTTCCCCGTAGCAGCAAACCTGCATACTCAGCGAATTTCCAATGCATATATATCTTAGTACCACATAAAGCCACATACCAAGGTTCATCAATATACATTCATAAATAAACGATTTATGACATTTAATTATTCTACATAAGAATAACATGGCGGCTGAGTATGCAGGTTTGCTGAAGCAAGGAACACAAAAAATGGGGTTTTATAGAAATATTAATATAACTCATGTAGGTAAAGCCACATACCAAATTGCATTAATTTATTTTCATAGTTAAGGGAGATAACACGTTCCTTACTTATTCTCCATAAAAATAAAATGGGGCTGAGTACGCAGGTTTGCTGCTACGGGAGCCTGTGGCAAAAAATTGTTTTTTGAGCAAATATCAATGGTCCACAACCAGATTAAGCCGTATACCAAGTTTCGTCAGTATACGTTCATAAATAAGCAAGATATAAAAAATTTCTTTTCCTCCATAAGAATAACATTAGACAACGTACTGTGTTTAGCTCTTTCATTATCTCGGTAACCAATTGACGAAGAGGAATGATCAAAACAAAGTTGTGTGTTTTTTAAGTTGAATCCAATGGTAAAAACCATTATAATATTTGACTATTTCAAAAATTATATGTAACTCACTAGTTTACAAAGGTTGGGCACACTTCTAGTCACTGGAGCTTTCAGGAGTAGCCCGTCAGCAGCTCTCGAAGTTGCTCTTGGATTACTGCCTTTGGATATCTTCATCAAGGCAGATGCACGGAAATCAGCCTATCGATTAAAAGTCGCAGGCCAATGGAGGGAAGGCCTGTCTGGAACAGGCCATTGCACCATCACCAAAGCTGTTGCTCAAAACCCTGTGCTTGATATGACAACAGATGTCATGAGTACAGAGATGGTTTTCACTAAACCTTTTTCTGTTGGATTCTGCTCCAGAGAAGAGTGGACATCTGAGGAAGGGCCCTATTACAGGAAGGGCAGCCTTGTCTGGTACACGGACGGCTCTCTCATTGAAGGAAAATCCGG